>JAPTMU010000194.1:25000-37500 GCA_028583405.1 Pogonophryne albipinna
AGGACACTGTTCAGGAACTAGTCTCTGTATGTGATGACTCCTTCCCTTCTGGAGAGGATCACAGATACATGGATCCTGAGGATCACAGATACATGGATCCTGAGGTTCAAGCTCGAGCCGGTGACCAGGGATTATTAACATTTTTAAGTATTCAGAAAAAGTCATAATTTTGAGATTTTGAGAAAAAAGTCATAATTTTGAGAAAAAGTCTGAATTTGAGATTTTTGAAAAAAATACATAATTTGGAGAAATTGACATAATTTGGAGAAAATGACCCAATTTGAGAACAATTCTGAATTTTGAGAGGATAATAAATACATGGATCCTGAAATTGAAGCTCAAGCTGGTGACCAGTGATTATCACAAATGTAAAGCATTCAGAAAAAGTCAGAATTTTGAGAAAAAGTCAGAATTTTGAGAAAAAGTCAGAATTTTGAGAAAAAGTCAGAATTTTGAGAAAAAGTCAGAATTTTGAGAAAAAGTCAGAATTTTGAAATTTTGAGAAAAATACCAACAAATTCTCTTTCTTTGTTTTGACTATTTCCATCCTTGAGAGGATAATAAATACATGGATCCTGAGATTGAAGCTCAAGCCGGTGAGATTTTTCGAACACACCTTCATTTTTGATTGAGCCCTTGTGTTCTGTTTGATATGGTTCATAACACCCTCAGTTTGATTTCACATGTTCAATAAAGATAATACCAATAGAACACACACACACACACACACACACCTGTGCAGAGCCTGTTGATGAGTCTGAACCCCGGTCTGCAGGAGACACAGCGATACGAACCGGGACTGTTCAAACACTCCTGACCCGGACACTGCAGGGGGTCCTCACACTCATCCACATCTACACACACACACACACACACACACACACACACACACACACACACACACACACACACACACACACACACACACACACACACACACACACACACACACACACACACACACACACACACACACACACACACACACACACACACACACACACACACACACACACACACACACACACACACACACACACACACACACACACACACACACACACACACACACACACACACATTTTAAACACTTTCTAACAGGATGCTGGATCCGTTTGAAGCCAGAGAAAAATACAAGCCCTTCAAAATCTTAGTGGCATGGTCAGGAAATGACTGAATTACTCAAATGTGTAAGGCCTATAATAGAATAAGATAAGTACAAAGACAAAAAAGTATTGAATATACATTTAAATATTAAGAATCAAAGATGTGAAAGACAGTAAAATATCCCTAAAAGTTTTTTTTTATATGTAATAATAATAATAATACATTTTATTTCTATAGCGCTTTTCTTGAACCCAAAGACGCTCAGAGACAATATGTATGAAATATTCAAAATAATAGTAAAATATCCCAAAAATATCCCCAAAGATTTTTAGTAAAATACCTGGAAAGACATAAGATTAAAATATCTTTATAATAAAGGTAATATATTCACAGAAAATATTAAAAGAATATTAAAAGAATATACAAAATATTCAAAACATATTGTCAAAAAATATCAGAAAACACAAATAAAATATCCCCAAAAAATCATAAATAATATATTTGAAAAGCACGTTAGTAAATTACCTGAGCAGACGTTGCCGATGAGCCGGTAACCAAGGCGACAGACACACCTGTAGCTGCCCGGTGTGTTGTCACAGCGACCGTCGCTACACGGAGACTGAAGACACTCGTCCACGTCTGAGGAGAGAGAGGAGGTTAAAGAGGAGAAGAAGAAGAGACAGGAAGAAGAAGAAGAGACAGGAAGTGGAAGAAGAGACAGGAAGTGGAAGAAGAGACGGGGGGTGTTTCTCAGGGTGTTTCTCCATGTCGAGTAAAGCTGCTCCAGAGCCACTATTTCAAGCATACTACGTCATCGAGTGCCGCCAAAGGACTGTTCCAATGTCCAGCATACTTGGAATTCTACCGAGCCCGGCGTACTTCGTAGCGAGAAATGTTGAGGCTGCACATGAGTAGACTCCGCGGTCTTAAAATCCCCACAATGCTTTGCGCACGGACCAATTTCCCCAAATCTGTGGTGGAAAATGTAAGGCGGGGCCTCTCATATGACACACACCTGCACACTTGCTAGCCTGTTCCACTCGTCGTTTTCTGAGGCTAGGAAGGATTCTTGCCTAGCTTCTGAAGCAAGTGACTCGGAAGGCAACCAAGCAAACGTACTCGAGATTGAGAAACACACACTATGTCGAGGACGCTTCCTTGGTAGGACATGTCTTCCACTTCCTTCAGAAGCGAGGCAAGAATCCTTCCTAGCCTCGGAAAACGAAGAATGGTGGAATAGGCTAACAGGCTAGCAGGTGTGCGTCATATGCGAGGCCCCGCCTTAAATGGAGCGCGATTTCCGCCAAAGATTTGGAAAATGGTCCGTGCGCAAAGCATTGTGGGTATTTTAAGACTGCGGAGTCTACACATGTGCAGCCTCGAAATTTCTCGCAACGAAGGACGCCGGCCTCGGTAGGATTCCAAGTATCCTGGACATTAGAACAGTCCTTCGGCGGCACTCGATGACGTAGCATCCTTGAAATAGTGGCTCTGGAGCAGCTTTACTCGACATTGAGAAGCACCCAGGAAGTGGAAGAAGAGACAGGAAGTGGAAATTAAACAGGAAGTGGAAGAAGAGGCAGGAAGTGGAAGAAGATGAAACAGTAGTGAACATCACCTTGACAGCTGGTCTGCTGGCTGGTGCTCCTGTACCCTGACGGACACACACACCTGTAGCTCCCCACGGAGTTCACACACTGTCCCGCTGCACACACAGCTGGAGACTGCACACACTCATTCACATCTGCACACACACATACAATACAAACGTGTCAGAAATCCTTCAAAAACATTGGAACAATTTCCCATAAACATTTTGTTGAAATCTTTAAAAAACATTGCAAAACGTTTTTGGAAAATATTAGAAGAATGTCAGCCAACATTTTACAGTCAGAAGGTAACTGTACGACATTTAAACATATATGAGTTTACAGCACAACAAAATTGGTAAACATATAATCTTTTTTTCTTTTATATCCATTTGATATCAAACCAATCTTTCTTATATAATACATAAGTGTGATTAAAGATGTCTGACCTTGGCAGGATGTGCGCTGAGAGTTGGTCTGGTGCCCCTGGTCACACACACAGGTGTGTTTCCCACCTGGCTGATCCACGCAGCGGCCACGCCCACACACACCGGGTCTGCTCTCACACACACCTCGCACTGCTGCACACACACACACACACACACACACACACACACACACACACACACACACACACACACACACACACACACACACACACACACACACACACACACACACACACACACACACACACACACACACACACACACACACACACACACACACACACACACACACACACACACACACACACACACACACACACACACACACACACACACACACACAATTAGGTAACTGAAGCTGTTGTTTGATGTGAAGTGTTTTATAGGAGAGGTGTGTAACTATGTGGTGCAGGTACTGACTCTGGACCCGGGCTGGTGGGGGGGTCGGGCTCTGGAGAGGAGGACGCTCTCCGTCAGGTCTCGACCCGCGTTCGGGGCTCTGAGGCTGGGCTGCAGCGGGGAGGGAGACCCCCCCTGCTGGAGGATCGGAGGAGGAGCGACTCCCTGCAGAGAGAGAGGAGACTTGTGTTACCGCTCACAATATATGATTAAAATAGTAGAAAGAAATTGTTAAGTGTCCGACAAAAAAATTAAAATATACGAAATAATAAAGTAAAATGTCTCAAAAAATAAATGTTAGTCAAATAATAAAGAAGGAGCAAATGCAAGAACATTTTAATCGAAAACTGTTGTTTTTTTAATACATATTTTTAAGAATCCTCAGAAGTATATGTCCTCCCTCTGGGCCTGGCTCCAGAAGGAGGACTCAGGCTTCCTCCGGGCCGGGTATCCTCACGTCTTAGTTTGTCTCTTGAGGCAAAGACCTCACGAAAGACCTCATGTAATACATATACAGTGGGGCAACAAAGTATTTAGTCAGCCACCAATTGTGCAAGTTCTCCCACTTAAAAAGATGAGAGAGGCCTGTAATGTTCATCCTGGGTACACTTCAACTATGAGAGACAGAATGGGGGGAAAGAATCCAGGAAATCACATTGTAGGATTTTTAATGAATTAATTGGTAAATTCCTCGGTAAAATAAGTATTTGGTCACCTACAAACTAACAAGATGTCTGGCTCTCACAGACCTGTAACTTCTTCTTTAAGAGCCTCCTCTGTCCTCCACTTGTTAACTGTATTAATGGCACCTGTTTGAACTCGTTATCAGTATAAAAGACACCTGTCCACAACCTCAAACAGTCACACTCCAAACTCCACTATGGCCAAGACCAAAGAGCTGTCAAAGGACACCAGAAACACAAGTGTAGACCTGCACCAGGCTGGGAAGACTGAATCTGCAATAGGTAAGCAGCTTGGTGTGAAGAAATCAACTGTGGGAGCAATTATTAGAAAATGGAAGACATACAAGACCACTGATAATCTCCCTCGATCTGGGGCTCCACGCAAGATCTCACCCCGTGGGGTCAAAATGATCACAAGAACGGTGAGCAAAGATCCCAGAACCACACGGGGGGACCGAGTCAATGACCTGCAGAGAGCTGGGACCAAAGTAACAAAGGCTACCATCAGTAACACACTACGCCGCCAGGGACTCAAATCCTGCAGTGCCAGACGTGTCCCCCTGCTTAAGCCAGTACATGTCCAGGCCCGTCTGAAGTTTGCTAGAGAGCATTTAGATGATCCAGAAGAGGATTGGGAGAATGTCAGATGGTCAGATGAAACCAAAATAGAACTTTTTGGTAAAAACTCAACTAGACGTGTTTGGAGGAGAAAGAATGCTGAGTTTCCAAAGAACACCATACCTACTGTGAAACATGGGGGTGGAAACATCATGCTTTGGGGCTGTTTCTCTGCAAAGGGACCAGGACGACTGATCCGTGTAAAGGAAAGAATGGGGCCATGTATCGTGAGATTTTGAGTGACAACCTCCTTCCATCAGCAAGGGCATTGAAGATGAAACGTGGCTGGGTCTTTCAACATGACAATGATCCCAAACACACCGCCCGGGCAACGAAGGAGTGGCTTCGTAAGAAGCATTTCAAGGTCCTGGAGTGGCCTAGCCAGTCTCCAGATCTCAACCCCATAGAAAATCTTTGGAGGGAGTTGAAAGTCCGTGTTGCCCAGCGACAGCCCCAAAACATCACTGCTCTAGAGGAGATCTGCATGGAGGAATGGGCCAAAATACCAGCAACAGTGAAAACCTTGTGAAGACTTACAGAAAACGTTTGACCTCTGTCACTGCCAACAAAGGGTATATAACAAAGTATTGAGATGAACTTTTGTTTTGTTGTGATTTCCTGGATTCTTTCCCCCCATTCTGTCTCTCATAGTTGAAGTGTACCTAGGATGAACATTACAGGCCTCTCTCATCTTTTTAAGTGGGAGAACTTGCACAATTGGTGGCTGACTAAATACTTTTTTGCCCCACTGTATGTTTGTAAAATGAACAATCTGATTTATTCTGTTTTCTCTTACCCTGACTCCCGGTGGACGGAGGCTGCGGTCGGGTTGTGAGCGACGGGTCGGGTCGGACCGGAGTCCTGGGTCTGTCCTGGAGGGCCGTGCTGCTGCCAGGCTGCAGCGGCCTGGAGGAGAGGGGGGGGTCCGGGTGGGGCTGAGGTGGTGGTGGGGGGGCAGGTCTGACGCTGGTTCTGCTGGGACCAGATGATCCGGAGCTGGATCCAGCACCAGAGCTAGAACTGGTACCAGAACTAGAACTGGCTCCAGCAGCTGTGGCTCCAGAGAACGAGGGTTTCTGCTGAGGCCCAGAACCTGACGGGGGGGGGGGGGGGGGGGGGAATGCATGAATGTCATCTCACAGACATCTGGTCTGAATCTTCTCATAACCTCAGCCAGACCACAGGGCTTCACACACCTGGGATGTGACAGAACTAAAACAACAGAATGCTGCACAAATAACAAACGGTGTTGTGTTTGTTTATTGGCAGTCAATAAAAGATCTATGGCTTAAAGAATTCAAAGTGAGCTCTTAAATAAGTATAACACTATTTCAGCTCTTGGCGTCACAGTGGGCGACATCCTTCAATTAAAGAAGAAGCCGTGATACAAGTAGAAAACTTTAGGTGTTCAAACTAGAGATAAAGCAGTGTTTGTATTAATATGTATTAGTCCCTTTTATTCACCTTTTGATTCTCGAATTATTACCCTGAGGCTTTAAAAATGAATCATTGTAGGTACCTTGGTTCCTCTGGTTCTCCTGGTTCCCCTGGTTCTCCTGGTTCCTCTGGTTCTCCTGGTCCAGCAGGGATGCTCCTTGGTTCCCCTGGTTCCTCTGGTTCCCCTGGTTCTCCTTGTTCTCTTGGTTCCTCTGTTTCCCCTGGTTCCTCTGGTTCTCCTGGTCCAGCAGGGATGCTCCTTGGTTCCCCTGGTTCCTCTGGTTCTCCTGGTTCCTCTGGTTCTCCTGGTTCCTCTGGTTCTCCTGGTTCAGCAGGGCTGCTCCTCGGTTCCCCTGGTTCTCCTGGTTCCCCTGGTTCTCCTGGTTCCCCTGGTTCTCTTGGTTCCTCTGGTTCTTCTGGTTCTCCTGGTTCCTCTGGTTCTTCTGGTTCTCCTGGTTCTCCTGGTTCCCTTGGTTCAGCAGGGATGCTCCTCGGTTCCCCAGGTGCTCGGCGGCTCTCTGGTTGAACTGCAGGACTGAAGCTGAGTATTGATACCCGGGTCCAGCGGGACAAATCTCCTTAAAGGCCACTGTGGGAGGAGAACAGTTCATATGTATTAATACACAGAGATCCATCCATCCATCATCCATCCATCCATCCATCATCCATCCATCATCCATCCATCATCCATCCATCATCCATCCATCCATCATCCATCCATCATCCATCCATCATCTATCCATCCATCTATCATCCATCCATCCATCCATCGAACCATCCATCATCCATCCATCCATCCATCGAACCATCCATCATCCATCCATCATCCATCCATCATCTATCCATCCATCATCCATCCATCATCCATCCATCATCTATCCATCCATCATCCATCCATCATCCATCCATCATCCATCCATCCATCATCCATCCATCCATCCATCATCCATCCATCATCCATCATCCATCCATCCATCATCCATCCATCCATCATCCATCCATCCATCCATCATCCATCAATCATCCATCCATCATCCATCCATCCATCATCCATCCATCCATCATCCATCCATCATCCATCCATCATCCATCCATCGAACCATCATCCATCCATCATCCATCCATCCATCCATCATCCATCCATCCATCATCCATCCATCATCCATCCATCCATCATCCATCCATCATCCATCCATCATCCATCCATCCATCCATCATCCATTCATCATCCATCCATCCATCTATCCATCCATCCATCATCCATTCATCCATCATCTATCCATCCATCGAACCATCCATCCATCCATCATCCATCCATCCATCATCCATCCATCCATCATCTATCCATCCATCATCATCCATCCATCATCCATCCATCATCCATCCATCCATCATCCATTCATCATCCATTCATCCATCCATCATCCATCCATCATCCATCCATCATCCATTCATCATCCATCCATCATCCATCCATCCATCCATCATCCATCCATCATCTATCCATCCATCCATCATCCATCCATCATCCATCCATCATCCATTCATCATCTATCCATCCATCCATCGTACATCCATCCATCCATCCATCCATTATCCATCCATCCATCCATCCATCCATCCATCATCCATTCATCATCCATCCATCCATCATCCATCCATCGAACCATCCATCATCCATCCATCCATCCATCCATCATCCATCCATCATCCATTCATCATCCATCCATCCATCATCCATCCATCATCCATCCATCCATCCATCAATCATCCATCCATCATCCATCCATCATCCATCCATCATCCATCCATCATCCATCCATCCATCCATCATCCATCCATCCATCCATCCATCATCCATCCATCCATTCATCATCCATCCATCCATCATCCATCCATCATCCATTCATCATCCATCCATCCATCATCCATCCATCCATCCATCCATCATCCATCCATCATCCATCCATCCATCCATCCATCATCCATCCATCCATCATCCATCCATCCACCATCCATCCATCCATCCATCCATCATCCATCCATGCATCCATCATCCATCCATCCATCATCCATCCATCCATTAATCATCCATGCATCCATCCATCCATCATCCATCATCCATTCATCATCCATCCATCCATCCATCATCCATCCATCATCCATCCATCTATCATCCATCCATCATCCATCCATCCATCCATCATCCATCCATCCATCATCCATCCATCCATCATCCATCCATCCATCCATCCATCCATCATCCATGCATCCATCCATCATCCATCCATCCATCATCCATCCATCCATCCATCGAACCATCCATCCATCCATCATCCATTCATCATCCATCCATCCATCATCCATCCATCATCCATTCATCATCCATCCATCCATCCATCATCCATCCATCCATCATCCATCCATCATCCATCCATCCATCATCCATCCATCCATCATCCATCCATCATCCATCCATCCATCATCCATCCATCATCCATCCATCCATCATCCATCCATCCATCCATCATCCATGCATCCATCATCCATCCATCCATCCATCCATCATCCATCCATCCATCCATCATCCATTCATCCATCATCCATCATCCATCCATCCATCGAACCATCCATCATACATCCATCCATCATCCATCCATCCATCGAACCATCCATTCATCATCCATCCATCAATCCATCATCCATCCATCCATCGAACCATCCATCCATCATCCATCCATCCATCATCCATCCATCCATCCATCCATCATCCATCCATCCATCGAACCATCCATTCATCATCCATTCATCAATCCATCATCCATCCATCCATCATCCATCCATCATCCATCCATCATCCATCCATCCATCGACATTTTCAAAAAATGCCCTGGTAAATAACCCTTAAAAAATGTGCAGAATATTCCAAATAAAATACTAAAATATGAACATGAATTCAGGAAAAAATTGCAAGAAAAATGTGGTTGGAGTTGATGTTGTTGTACCTCATTATAAATAATTAGAAAAGTTAATAAACCATAATATGAGTTTGCACCTGATCCGAAGTAGGGGCACCTCTGGCAGTTCGGCCCCCAGGCTTTCCCCACGCGGCTGCAGCAGCAGATCTGCCTGCTGATGTTCCTCAGGATGGGCAGCGAGCAGGAGGCCGGACCCCCCCCCAGCACCCGGTGACACTGCCCCCGCACCTCCGAGATCACACTGTGGGCTACACACACACACACACACACACACACACACACACACACACACACACACACACACACACACACACACACACACACACACACACACACACACACACACACACACACACACACACACACACACACACACACACACACACACACACACACACACACACACACACACACACACACACACACACACACACACACACACACACACACACACACACACACACACACACACACACACACACACACACACACACACACACACACACACACACACAGACGTTAGAGGAGGTATGAGAGTGCAGAGAGTCGAGAGGCGGAGCTTCATGCATCGTGCATCACATCCACAGAGAGGAGCAGAAAGCATGGAGAACAGAGTTAAAGCAAACCTTGAAGATTTTTAAGAAAATTATGCTTTTATATGATATTTGAGAAAATATGAAAAATAATCTAGTAAAATATGATAACAAATTAAATAGAATATGATACTAAATTACGTACAATTAGAGCAAGATTCGAGTAAAATATGAGAAGAATTCCAGAACAATTTAAATAAGATATGAGAAATATTTAGTAAAATATGAGAAGAATGTTACTCAAATTTCTGAATACAAACATTCACTAAAGGATCCCAAACAATGTAAGTAACGTTTCAGAAAGTTGTCAGTAAAATATAAAAACAAAACAGGTACAAATGTGGGATAAAATAAGTAAAATATCTAAAAAAAATATCAAAAAAAGAATGTGCAAACAAGACATAGACAACAAATCACAAAACACATATTTTGCTGCGCAGACAATCACACACACACACACACACACACACACACACACACACACACACACACACACACACACACACACACACACACACACACACACACACACACACACACACACACACACACACACACACACACACACACACACACACACACACACACACACACACACACACACACACACACACACACACACACACACACACACACACACTACACACCCCTGCTCAAGCGTTTGCAGCCAGTTTGAAAGCAGCAGAGACGTTTCCAGGTTTAATAAACCAGGTACATGCGGACCAGCATCCTCTTCCTCCTCATCCTCTTCCTCCTCCTCTTCCTCCTCCTCCTCTTCCTCCTCTTCGAATGCCGGTCAGAATAAGCAGCGCTCCGGTCAGACTTCCCAAACTCCTCACTTCAGTTTCTCTCTCATTTCTATCCTGACTTCAGGACAAAGACGTCTCTTGACCTCCAGTTGTTTTTGATGAAGTTAAAGGGGCCCTGTATGCTCCTGTAGTGTGTTCTGTGGGTTTCAGTGCATGTTAATGGTCTGCAAAGGCTGAAATCCGGTTCCCTACAGAGGGAGTTTTCTTCCCAATGTAGGAGCCACTAACTGAGTTTATTATATTTTTATTTTTATTGTTTAACATGTCTTGTTTTATAAGTCTACATGGCGTACAGATATTATTTGCTGAATATATTTGTTGACACCCCTTGGTCTCCTATCTGCTATATTGTGCCTGTTTAAGGGGAAGGGGTTGGTTTTAGACGGGGGAACCTGTTCAACCACACACACTCAGAGGGAGGGATGTGTGGTGAAAATAAATGGATTCACCCTGACAGATGGATTATCCTTCTGGATTATGTGTGTGTTGAAATCACACCCGTGTGTCGGGAGTGACTCTAGAAACCTGTAGCCCCCTGCCTCCATTGGACTCGCGCTGCTATTGGCTAGCCGATGGAAACTTACCTGAAATGTTTGATGGTCTTATCTTAACAATGTGGTCACATGACTCCTTCTGATGTTACTGCAGATCTGCTGTAAGCTAGCTAGCTAACGTAGCTAACCTAGTCATTTCCGATATACTGACAAACTCTTCCAGTTATGAGACGACTCTGAACAGAGACAGCGGCTCAGCTTTATAATCCCCTCCCCCAAAAAAAGACAACGCAACTTTTTTTTTTTAGTCGCCAACATACTTTTTTTTCTTTTTAATTGGAATCAACATTTTTTTATTAATCAACTTCTTATATTTTGGTAGATTTTTATATTTTTGTCAGCTTGTTTCTTGGTCAACTTTTCATACGGCAACTTATTTTTAGTCAACGTTTTTTTTGTCAACTTTTCCAAAAAACAATTTCTTTTTTTTGGGATTCAACTTTTTCTCTTTAGTCAATTCATGTTTTTTGTCAACTTTTCTTTTTTGTCAAATGTTGGGGTTTTCTTTGTGTCACCAACGGTTTATTTTTCATAATGTCACTTTTTTATCATCAACTTTGACCTGTTCTGTTCTTTTTTCTCCTTTTGTCACCAAATATGTTGGGCACCGGTCGGCCTCTGAATAAAACCCTCCATAAAACTCTGTCAAGTTTTTTATAAACGACAGACGTCCAGATTTCAGAGAAACAAGGAGTTCAGAGGATTCAGGAAGTTCTGACCGGAGTCTGCGATATTCCTGTGTGTGTGTGTGTGTGTGTGTGTGTGTGTGTGTGTGTGTGTGTGTGTGTGTGTGTGTGTGTGTGTGTGTGTGTGTTACTTACAGATGCAGAGTCCGTGCGAGGCATGGAGGATGAACCCCTCCCTACACACACAGCTATAGCTCCCCCTGGTGTTCACACAGATCCCGTTCTCACACAGGCCCGGCTGCAGGCACTCATTCACTTCTACACACACACACACACACACATTTAAATATACACACACACATCACCACACACACATTAACATACACACACACAGGTGTACTACTATGGGGAAACAGGACACACACACACACACACACACACACTCCCTCATGATAAATACCTTCACAACATGGCAACATTTTTGTATTATAAGTACTCATAAGTAGCAATTATACTTGAATATATGTATACACTGCTGTATATAATGCAACTTACACATTTGTACATACTTATCGGTGTATATTGGAATCTAAAGGGCCTTTTCTCTGTTTTCCTATACATATTACACAGTTAAACGAGTTACCATTGAAATGGAGCA
>JAPTMU010000194.1:40000-60000 GCA_028583405.1 Pogonophryne albipinna
CATTTCTCTGGTGTTGAATTGAAACAGGTGCATGTTGTCAGAGATCTTCACCTCCGGACGTCCCCGTCTCCGGGCTCTGTCCGAGCGGCAGCAGGAACTCAGACAGCTCCTCATTGGCCGAGAGCTTCACGACCTCATTGGTTGAGGAGGGGGTGACGGGGATCTGACAGAACTTCCCGGTGAAGTTTGGCGGGCAGAGACACCGATCCTTCTGAAGACAGATGCCTCCATTCTTACAGAGCAGAGGACAGAGGACTGCAGGAGACAAGAGACACAGTTTACACTCTGAAGATTCAAGGTTCAAGGCTTTATCATCATGTGCACATTAGCTACAGGCTCCTCCAACACTAAAGAGTGACGCACACAGCTGGAGACCAGGGGACACTAAAGAGTGACGCACACAGCTGGGAGACCAGGGGACACTAAAAAGTGACGCACACATCTGGGAGACCAGGGGACACTAAAGAGTGATGCACACAGCTGGAGACCAGGGGACACTAAAGAGTGACGCACACAGCTGGGCGACCAGGGGACACTAAAGAGTGACGCACACATCTGGGAGACCAGGGGACACTAAAGAGTGATGCACACAGCTGGAGACCAGGGGACACTAAAGAGTGACGCACACAGCTGGGCGACCAGGGGACACTAAAGAGTGACGCACACAGCTGGGAGACCAGGGGACACTAAAGAGTGACGCACACAGCTGGGAGACCAGGAGACACTAAAGAGTGACGCACACAGCTGGGAGACCAGAGGACACTAAAGAGCGACGCACACAGCTGGGAGACCAGGGGACACTAAAGAGTGACGCACACAGCTGGGAGACCAGGGGACACTAAAGAGCGACGCACACAGCTGGAGACCAGGGGACACTAAAAGTGACGCACACATCTGGGAGACCAGGGGACACTAAAGAGTGACGTACACAGCTGGGAGACCAGGGGATACTAAAGAGTGACGCACACAGCTGGAGACCAGGGGACACTAAAGAGTGACGCACACAGCTGGGAGACCAGGGGACACTAAAGAGTGACGCACACAGCTGGGAGACCAGGGGACACTAAAGAGTGACGCACACAGCTGGGAGACCAGGGGACACTAAAGAGTGACGCACATAGCTGGAAGACCAGGGGACACTAAAGTGTGACGCACACAGCTTGGAGACCAGGGGACACTAAAGAGTGACGCACACAGCTAGGAGACCAGGGGACACTAAAAAGTGACGCACACAGCTGGGAGACCAGGGGACACTAAAGAGTGACGTACACAGCTGGGAGACCAGGGGACACTAAAGATTGATGCACACAGCTGGGAGACCAGGGGACACTAAAGAGTGATGCACACAGCTGGAGACCAGGGGACACTAAAGAGTGACGCACACAGCTGGGAGACCAGGGGACACTAAAAAGTGACGCACACATCTGGGAGACCAGGGGACACTAAAGAGTGACGCACACAGCTGGAGACCAGGGGACACTAAAGAGTGACGCACACAGCTTGGCGACCAGGGGACACTAAAGAGTGACGCACACAGCTGGGAGACCAGGGGACACTAAAGAGTGACGCACACACCTGGGCGACCAGGAGACACTAAAGAGTGACGCACACATCTGGGAGACCAGGGGACACTAAAGAGTGACGCACACAGCTGGAGACCAGGGGACACTAAAGAGTGACGCACACAACTGGGCGACCAGGGGACACTAAAGAGTGACGCACACAGCTGGGAGACCAGGGGACACTAAAGAGTGACGCACACACCTGGGCGACCAGGAGACACTAAAGAGTGACACACACAGCTGGGAGACCAGGGGACACTAAAGAGTGACGCACACAGCTGGTCGACCAGGAGACACTAAAGAGTGACGCACACAGCTGGGAGACCAGGGGACACTAAAGAGTGACGCACACAGCTGGGAGACCAGGAGACACTAAAAAGTAACGCACACATCTGGGAGACCAGGGGACACTAAAGAGTGACGTACACAGCTGGGAGACCAGGGGACACTAAAGAGTGACGCACACAGCTGGGAGACCAGGGGACACTAAAGAGTGATGCACACAGCTGGAGACCAGGGCACACTAAAGAGTGACGCACACAGCTGGGAGACAAGGGGACACTAAAAAGTGACGCACACATCCGGGAGACCAGGGGACACTAAAGAGTGACGCACACAGCTGGGCGACCAGGGGACACTAAAGAGTGACGCACACAGCTGGGAGACCAAGGGACACTAAAAAGTGACGCACACATCTGGGAGACCAGGGGACACTAAAGAGTGACGCACACAGCTGGGCGACCAGGGGACACTAAAGAGTGACGCACACAGCTGGGCGACCAGGAGACACTAAAGAGTGACGCACACAGCTGGGAGACCAGAGGACACTAAAGAGTGATGCACACAGCTGGAGACCAGGGGACACTAAAGAGTGATGCACACAGCTGGAGACCAGGGGACACTAAAAAGTGACGCACACATCTGGGAGACCAGGGGACACTAAAGAGTGACGCACACAGCTGGGCGACCAGGAGACACTAAAGAGTGACGCACACAGCTGGGAGACCAGAGGACACTAAAGAGTGATGCACACAGCTGGAGACCAGGGGACACTAAAGAGTGACGCACACAGCTGGGAGACCAGGGGACGCTAAAGAGTGACGCACACCGCTGGGAGACCAGGGGACACTAAAGAGTGATGCACACAGCTGGGAGACCAGGGGACACTAAAGAGTGACGCACACAGCTGGGAGACCAGGGGACACTAAAGAGTGACGCACACAGCTGGAGACCAGGGGACACTAAAAAGTGACGCACACATCTGGGAGACCAGAGGACACTAAAGAGTGATGCACACAGCTGGAGACCAGGGGACACTAAAGAGTGACGCACACAGCTGGGAGACCAGGGGACGCTAAAGAGTGACACACACCGCTGGGAGACCAGGGGACACTAAAGAGTGATGCACACAGCTGGGAGACCAGGGGACACTAAAGAGTGACGCACACAGCTGGGAGACCAGGGGACACTAAAGAGTGACGCACACAGCTGGAGACCAGGGGACACTAAAAAGTGACGCACACATCTGGGAGACCAGAGGACACTAAAGAGTGATGCACACAGCTGGAGACCAGGGGACACTAAAGAGTGACGCACACAGCTGGGAGACCAGGGGACGCTAAAGAGTGACGCACACCGCTGGGAGACCAGGGGACACTAAAGAGTGATGCACACAGCTGGGAGACCAGGGGACACTAAAGAGTGACGCACACAGCTGGGAGACCAGGGGACACTAAAGAGTGACGCACACAGCTGGAGACCAGGGGACACTAAAAAGTGACGCACACATCTGGGAGACCAGAGGACACTAAAGAGTGATGCACACAGCTGGAGACCAGGGGACACTAAAGAGTGACGCACACAGCTGGGAGACCAGGGGACGCTAAAGAGTGACGCACACCGCTGGGAGACCAGGGGACACTAAAGAGTGATGCACACAGCTGGGAGACCAGGGGACACTAAAGAGTGATGCACACAGCTGGGAGACCAGGGGACACTAAAGAGTGACGCACACAGCTGGGAGACCAGGGGACACTAAAGAGTGACGCACACAGCTGGAGACCAGGGGACACTAAAAAGTGACGCACACATCTGGGAGACCAGAGGACACTAAAGAGTGATGCACACAGCTGGAGACCAGGGGACACTAAAGAGTGACGCACACACCTGGGCGACCAGGAGACACTAAAGAGTGACGCACACATCTGGGAGACCAGGGGACACTAAAGAGTGACGCACACAGCTGGAGACCAGGGGACACTAAAGAGTGACGCACACAACTGGGCGACCAGGGGACACTAAAGAGTGACGCACACAGCTGGGAGACCAGGGGACACTAAAGAGTGACGCACACACCTGGGCGACCAGGAGACACTAAAGAGTGACACACACAGCTGGGAGACCAGGGGACACTAAAGAGTGACGCACACAGCTGGTCGACCAGGAG
Source organism: Pogonophryne albipinna (assembly GCA_028583405.1). Lineage (NCBI taxonomy): Eukaryota > Metazoa > Chordata > Actinopteri > Perciformes > Artedidraconidae > Pogonophryne > Pogonophryne albipinna. The sequence goes on from JAPTMU010000194.1 coordinate 44,009, forward strand.
ACACTAAAGAGTGACGCACACAGCTGGGAGACCAGGGGACACTAAAGAGTGACGCACACAGCTGGGAGACCAGGAGACACTAAAAAGTAACGCACACATCTGGGAGACCAGGGGACACTAAAGAGTGACGTACACAGCTGGGAGACCAGGGGACACTAAAGAGTGACGCACACAGCTGGGAGACCAGGGGACACTAAAGAGTGATGCACACAGCTGGAGACCAGGGCACACTAAAGAGTGACGCACACAGCTGGGAGACAAGGGGACACTAAAAAGTGACGCACACATCCGGGAGACCAGGGGACACTAAAGAGTGACGCACACAGCTGGGCGACCAGGGGACACTAAAGAGTGACGCACACAGCTGGGAGACCAAGGGACACTAAAAAGTGACGCACACATCTGGGAGACCAGGGGACACTAAAGAGTGACGCACACAGCTGGGCGACCAGGGGACACTAAAGAGTGACGCACACAGCTGGGCGACCAGGAGACACTAAAGAGTGACGCACACAGCTGGGAGACCAGAGGACACTAAAGAGTGATGCACACAGCTGGAGACCAGGGGACACTAAAGAGTGATGCACACAGCTGGAGACCAGGGGACACTAAAAAGTGACGCACACATCTGGGAGACCAGGGGACACTAAAGAGTGACGCACACAGCTGGGCGACCAGGAGACACTAAAGAGTGACGCACACAGCTGGGAGACCAGAGGACACTAAAGAGTGATGCACACAGCTGGAGACCAGGGGACACTAAAGAGTGACGCACACAGCTGGGAGACCAGGGGACGCTAAAGAGTGACGCACACCGCTGGGAGACCAGGGGACACTAAAGAGTGATGCACACAGCTGGGAGACCAGGGGACACTAAAGAGTGACGCACACAGCTGGGAGACCAGGGGACACTAAAGAGTGACGCACACAGCTGGAGACCAGGGGACACTAAAAAGTGACGCACACATCTGGGAGACCAGAGGACACTAAAGAGTGATGCACACAGCTGGAGACCAGGGGACACTAAAGAGTGACGCACACAGCTGGGAGACCAGGGGACGCTAAAGAGTGACACACACCGCTGGGAGACCAGGGGACACTAAAGAGTGATGCACACAGCTGGGAGACCAGGGGACACTAAAGAGTGACGCACACAGCTGGGAGACCAGGGGACACTAAAGAGTGACGCACACAGCTGGAGACCAGGGGACACTAAAAAGTGACGCACACATCTGGGAGACCAGAGGACACTAAAGAGTGATGCACACAGCTGGAGACCAGGGGACACTAAAGAGTGACGCACACAGCTGGGAGACCAGGGGACGCTAAAGAGTGACGCACACCGCTGGGAGACCAGGGACACTAAAGAGTGATGCACACAGCTGGGAGACCAGGGGACACTAAAGAGTGACGCACACAGCTGGGAGACCAGGGGACACTAAAGAGTGACGCACACAGCTGGAGACCAGGGGACACTAAAAAGTGACGCACACATCTGGGAGACCAGAGGACACTAAAGAGTGATGCACACAGCTGGAGACCAGGGGACACTAAAGAGTGACGCACACAGCTGGGAGACCAGGGGACGCTAAAGAGTGACGCACACCGCTGGGAGACCAGGGGACACTAAAGAGTGATGCACACAGCTGGGAGACCAGGGGACACTAAAGAGTGATGCACACAGCTGGGAGACCAGGGGACACTAAAGAGTGACGCACACAGCTGGGAGACCAGGGGACACTAAAGAGTGACGCACACAGCTGGAGACCAGGGGACACTAAAAAGTGACGCACACATCTGGGAGACCAGAGGACACTAAAGAGTGATGCACACAGCTGGAGACCAGGGGACACTAAAGAGTGACGCACACAGCTGGGAGACCAGGGGACGCTAAAGAGTGACGCACACCGCTGGGAGACCAGGGGACACTAAAGAGTGATGCACACAGCTGGGAGACCAGGGGACACTAAAGAGTGACGCACACAGCTGGGATACCAGGGGACACTAAAGAGTGACGCACACAGCTGGAGACCAGGGGACACTAAAAAGTGACGCACACATCTGGGAGACCAGAGGACACTAAAGAGTGATGCACACAGCTGGAGACCAGGGGACACTAAAGAGTGACGCACACAGCTGGGAGACCAGGGGACGCTAAAGAGTGACGCACACCGCTGGGAGACCAGGGGACACTAAAGAGTGATGCACACAGCTGGGAGACCAGGGGACACTAAAGAGTGACGCACACAGCTGGGAGACCAGGGGACACTAAAGAGTGACGCACACAGCTGGGAGACCAGAGGACACTAAAGAGTGACGCACACAGCTGGGAGACCAGGGGACACTAAAGAGTGACGCACACAGCTGGGAGACCAGGGGACACTAAAGAGTGACGCACACAGCTGGGAGACCAGGAGACACTAAAGAGTGACGCACACAGCTGGGAGACCAGGGGACACTAAAGAGTGACGCACACAGCTGGGCGACCAGGAGACACTAAAGAGTGACGCACACAGCTGGGAGACCAGAGGACACTAAAGAGTGATGCACACAGCTGGAGACCAGGGGACACTAAAGAGTGACGCACACAGCTGGGCGACCAGGAGACACTAAAGAGTGACGCACACAGCTGGGAGACCAGAGGACACTAAAGAGTGATGCACACAGCTGGAGACCAGGGGACACTAAAGAGTGACGCACACAGCTGGGAGACCAGGGGACGCTAAAGAGTGACGCACACCGCTGGGAGACCAGGGGACACTAAAGAGTGATGCACACAGCTGGGAGACCAGGGGACACTAAAGAGTGACGCACACAGCTGGGAGACCAGGGGACACTAAAGTGTGACGCACACAGCTGGGAGACCAGGGGACACTAAAGAGCGACGCACACAGCTGGAGACCAGGGGACACTAAAAAGTGACGCACACATCTGGGAGACCAGGGGACACTAAAGAGTGACGCACACAGCTGGGCGACCAGGAGACACTAAAGAGTGACGCACACAGCTGGGAGACCAGGGGACACTAAAGAGTGACGCACACAGCTGGGAGACCAGGGGACACTAAAGAGTGACGCACACAGCTGGGCGACCAGGAGACACTAAAGAGTGACGCACACAGCTGGGAGACCAGAGGACACTAAAGAGTGATGCACACAGCTGGAGACCAGGGGACACTAAAGAGTGACGCACACAGCTGGGAGACCAGGGGACACTAAAGTGTGACGCACACAGCTGGGAGACCAGGGGACACTAAAGAGCGACGCACACAGCTGGAGACCAGGGGACACTAAAACGTGACGCACACATCTGGGAGACCAGAGGACACTAAAGAGTGATGCACACAGCTGGAGACCAGGGGACACTAAAGAGTGACGCACACAGCTGGGAGACCAGGGGACGCTAAAGAGTGACGCACACCGCTGGGAGACCAGGGGACACTAATGAGTGATGCACACAGCTGGGAGACCAGGGGACACTAAAGAGTGACGCACACAGCTGGGAGACCAGGGGACACTAAAGAGTGACGCACACAGCTGGAGACCAGGGGACACTAAAAAGTGACGCACACATCTGGGAGACCAGAGGACACTAAAGAGTGATGCACACAGCTGGAGACCAGGGGACACTAAAGAGTGACGCACACAGCTGGGAGACCAGGGGACGCTAAAGAGTGACGCACACAGCTGGGAGACCAGGGGACACTAAAGAGTGATGCACACAGCTGGGAGACCAGGGACACTAAAGAGTGACGCACACAGCTGGGAGACCAGGGGACACTAAAGAGTGACGCACACAGCTGGAGACCAGGGGACACTAAAAGTGACGCACACATCTGGGAGACCAGAGGACACTAAAGAGTGATGCACACAGCTGGAGACCAGGGGACACTAAAGAGTGACGCACACAGCTGGGAGACCAGGGGACGCTAAAGAGTGACGCACACCGCTGGGAGACCAGGGGACACTAAAGAGTGACTGCACACAGCTGGGAGACCAGGGACACTAAAGAGTGATGCACACAGCTGGAGACCAGGGGACACTAAAGAGTGACGCACACAGCTGGAGACCAGGGGACACTAAAGATGTGACGCACACAGCTGGGAGACCAGGGGACACTAAAGAGCTGACGCACACAGCTGGAGACCAGGGGACACTAAAACGTGACGCACACATCTGGGAGACCAGAGGACACTAAAGAGTGATGCACACAGCTGGAGACCAGGGGACACTAAAGAGTGACGCACACAGCTGGGAGACCAGGGGACGCTAAAGAGTGACGCACACCGCTGGGAGACCAGGGGACACTAAAGAGTGATGCACACAGCTGGGAGACCAGGGGACACTAAAGAGTGACGCACACAGCTGGGAGACCAGGGGACACTAAAGAGTGACGCACACAGCTGGAGACCAGGGGACACTAAAAAGTGACGCACACATCTGGGAGACCAGAGGACACTAAAGAGTGATGCACACAGCTGGAGACCAGGGGACACTAAAGAGTGACGCACACAGCTGGGAGACCAGGGGACGCTAAAGAGTGACGCACACCGCTGGGAGACCAGGGGACACTAAAGAGTGATGCACACAGCTGGGAGACCAGGGGACACTAAAGAGTGACGCACACAGCTGGGAGACCAGGGGACACTAAAGAGTGACTGCACACAGCTGGAGACCAGGGGACACTAAAAAGTGACGCACACATCTGGGAGACCAGAGGACACTAAAGAGTGATGCACACAGCTGGAGACCAGGGGACACTAAAGAGTGACGCACACAGCTGGGAGACCAGGGGACGCTAAAGAGTGACGCACACCGCTGGGAGACCAGGGGACACTAAAGAGTGATGCACACAGCTGGGAGACCAGGGGACACTAAAGAGTGATGCACACAGCTGGGAGACCAGGGGACACTAAAGAGTGACGCACACAGCTGGGAGACCAGGGGACACTAAAGAGTGACGCACACAGCTGGGAGACCAGGGGACACTAAAGAGTGATGCACACAGCTGGAGACCAGGGGACACTAAAGAGTGACGCACACAGCTGGGAGACCAGGGGACGACTAAAGAGTGACGCACACCGCTGGGAGACCAGGGGACACTAAAGAGTGATGCACACAGCTGGAGACCAGGGGACACTAAAGAGTGACGCACACAGCTGGGCGACCAGGAGACACTAAAGAGTGACGCACACAGCTGGGAGACCAGGGGACACTAAAGAGTGACGCACACAGCTGGAGACCAGGGGACACTAAAGAGTGACGCACACAGCTGGGAGACCAGGGGACACTAAAGAGTGACGCACACAGCTGGAGACCAGGGGACACTAAAGAGTGACGCACACAGCTGGGAGACCAGGGGACACTAAAGAGTGACGCACACAGCTGGGAGACCAGGGGACACTAAAGAGTGACGCACACAGCTGGAGACCAGGGGACACTAAAGAGTGACGCACACAGCTGGGAGACCAGAGGACACTAAAGAGTGATGCACACAGCTGGAGACCAGGGGACACTAAAGAGTGACGCACACATCTGGGAGACCAGGGGACACTAAAGAGTGACGCACACAGCTGGGCGACCAGGGGACACTAAAGAGTGACGCACACAGCTGGGAGACCAGGGGACACTAAAGAGTGACGCACACAGCTGGGCGACCAGGAGACACTAAAGAGTGACGCACACAGCTGGGCGACCAGGAGACACTAAAGAGTGACGCACACAGCTGGGAGACCAGAGGACACTAAAGAGTGATGCACACAGCTGGAGACCAGGGGACACTAAAGAGTGACTCACACAGCTGGGCGACCAGGAGACACTAAAGAGTGACGCACACAGCTGGGAGACCAGGGGACACTAAAGAGTGACGCACACAGCTGGGAGACCAGGGGACACTAAAGAGTGACGCACACAGCTGGGCGACCAGGAGACACTAAAGAGTGACGCACACAGCTGGGAGACCAGGGGACACTAAAGAGTGACGCACACAGCTGGAGACCAGGGGACACTAAAGAGTGACGCACACAGCTGGGAGACCAGGGGACACTAAAGAGTGACGCACACAGCTGGAGACCAGGGGACACTAAAGAGTGACGCACACAGCTGGGAGACCAGGGGACACTAAAGAGTGACGCACACAGCTGGGAGACCAGGGGACACTAAAGAGTGACGCACACAGCTGGAGACCAGGGGACACTAAAGAGTGACGCACACAGCTGGGAGACCAGAGGACACTAAAGAGTGATGCACACAGCTGGAGACCAGGGGACACTAAAGAGTGACGCACACATCTGGGAGACCAGGGGACACTAAAGAGTGACGCACACAGCTGGGCGACCAGGGGACACTAAAGAGTGACGCACACAGCTGGGAGACCAGGGGACACTAAAGAGTGACGCACACAGCTGGGCGACCAGGAGACACTAAAGAGTGACGCACACAGCTGGGCGACCAGGAGACACTAAAGAGTGACGCACACAGCTGGGAGACCAGAGGACACTAAAGAGTGATGCACACAGCTGGAGACCAGGGGACACTAAAGAGTGACGCACACATCTGGGAGACCAGGGGACACTAAAGAGTGACGCACACAGCTGGGCGACCAGGAGACACTAAAGAGTGACGCACACAGCTGGGAGACCAGGGGACACTAAAGAGTGACGCACACAGCTGGGAGACCAGGGGACACTAAAGAGTGACGCACACAGCTGGGCGACCAGGAGACACTAAAGAGTGACGCACACAGCTGGGAGACCAGGGGACACTAAAGAGTGACGCACACAGCTGGAGACCAGGGGACACTAAAGAGTGACGCACACAGCTGGGAGACCAGGGGACACTAAAGAGTGACGCACACAGCTGGAGACCAGGGGACACTAAAGAGTGACGCACACAGCTGGGAGACCAGGGGACACTAAAGAGTGACGCACACAGCTGGGAGACCAGGGGACACTAAAGAGTGACGCACACAGCTGGAGACCAGGGGACACTAAAGAGTGACGCACACAGCTGGGAGACCAGAGGACACTAAAGAGTGATGCACACAGCTGGAGACCAGGGGACACTAAAGAGTGACGCACACATCTGGGAGACCAGGGGACACTAAAGAGTGACGCACACAGCTGGGCGACCAGGGGACACTAAAGAGTGACGCACACAGCTGGGAGACCAGGGGACACTAAAGAGTGACGCACACAGCTGGGCGACCAGGAGACACTAAAGAGTGACGCACACAGCTGGGCGACCAGGAGACACTAAAGAGTGACGCACACAGCTGGGAGACCAGAGGACACTAAAGAGTGATGCACACAGCTGGAGACCAGGGGACACTAAAGAGTGACGCACACAGCTGGGAGACCATTGGAAGCCATTCCTCGTCTGTTGCAACATGTTGGCGTTTGTTCTGCTGCAGAAACCTGCAGATTAAATCCACACCCTGTTTGTTAGGAGCGACTAAAGTTGGGCCGAAACCAGATGAAGAAATATGTGTTTTTGGACAAAGGAAGACTTTGCAGGACATTATCTGCCATTCGTTACCCTTTGAATGCACCTCACACAAAGGCACTTGGCTTGTAAGTGAGTAACGTTATTCTGGTTGTTGTTGGCAGATTACAATATTTGACCTAACAAAGAAAGTTAGTAACAGGCTCCATCACACACACACACACACACACACACACACACACACACACACACACACACACACACACACACACACACACACACACACACACACACACACACACACACACACACACACACACACACACACACACACACACACACACACACACACACACACACACACACACACACACACACACACACACACACACACACACACACACACACACACACACACACACACACACACACACACACACACACACACACACACACACACACACACACACACACACACACACACACACACACACACACACACACACACACACACTGAGCACACACACACACACACATCCATCATGTTTACTGCCGGCCTGGAAACACTCTGTCGGTTTCACAACACTCTGCTGTTTACTCTCCGGCTGCCGCTGCACAGATGCATTGTGGGAAACCCCGCCCCTCTCTCACCAGCCACTTCCTTACTTCCTGTTCAGGATGCGAGGGTTAATTAGACGATAATACCCAGAAGTCTGTGCGACAGGGAGGAAACCTGCAGGTTCTCGTCTCCATTGGATGTGAAGTCGTAAACATAAAAATAAAGTGCAAAAACTGCAAATATTATATATTACACGTGTTGTGATACGATTCAATAAATGCCGTGTTTATTCTGCAACCTCCCAGTCTAAATAGTGAAGCCGAAGTGCCTTTAACCTGCATTCTCTCTGATATCCAGCAGGGGGCCAAAGATTGTATAGAAGTCTATGAGAAAATGTTCCTACTTCTCTAGTCATTAACTACGTCAGTAAACATTTCCCTGATGCGTTTATGGTCCCAAGTCCATGGTTTGAAGTCTTCTTCAACACAGCATGAAGTGCAGTTCGTGAACTCTGTCTAATATAATCTAATAGATGATAAGGCAGCGTATGCTTATGCGTCACTTCCTGTCCGATAGAAGGACACTATCCGGTGAAAACTAAAAATAGTTTTATTATCCCTAAAAGCTGCTGAACATCAAACAAAACAAAAACCATAAAGCAGATTTTTGTAATTTGGTTCCTGGTAGATTAAGAAATGCACTGTTTTCTTAATTTGTTGATGTGGCAAAAACCTCAGAATCTGTATTTACAGCCAGTCACATGACAGCGAGTATGTTCACCTTAAAAAAGGGGCGGGACCTAACATAGAGGGAAAGTACCGTATTGGTTGCTCTAATCTCTGGACCGTTTTGAAGGTTGTGTAACTGCTGTAAATTAAGGCCCCGTCCACACGGAGACGAAACCGATTTCAAACCGAAGTCGATTTAAAAAAAGTCTTCCGTCCTCATGGAATCGGCTCAAGAAATGTGTCCGTCCAAACGAAACCGCTCGAAACCGCTAGAGACGCTGTAGTACATATGCTGGGCCTGTAAGTGGCGCTGTACTTCCGCCACAGAATACACCAAAAGCAGCGAATAAGACCCCCGAGCATGGGCATCAGGCATAAACAAACAAACAAGCTAGAAGATGGCGGATATTCGTGCAAGAAGGGAGGCATTTGTGAAAACTAGATTTTGCACTAAAATCTGTAGCATGGTCAGTAGCGTCTGGAGCACGAACACAACCCTGTGATCCGCCATTGTTGTTGTTGTTAGCGAAACGCATCAGCAATGACGCGGGGTGAGCAGGAGAGGTGGGGAGAGGCGGGGCTATGACGTCATCGATTCAGGAAATGATCGAATAGGGCGTTTCGTCTCCAGACCTAGCCACTTTAGGAGCCTGTTTCAAAGTGTATCGGTTCCGGGCTCTCTCTCCGGCCAGAAGCGGCACAACAGGAAAGTCCCTAAACGTCCGGTCACCTGGCCGTGGTAGAGCTGTATTTGTAGTGCCAGCTGACCATGAACGAGATACCGCCAGGTCGATCTATCAAAACCTTTTTCAATAAACCAATAACATTATTTGTGTTGATATTAAAGTGACCTCCAGATGGTAAATCCTCTCCATCGGTCTCTGCTGAGATGGCTGTTCTGTCTCAGAGAAGGAAAACGTTCAACTACTTTTTAAACCCCAACAATGTCTTCAATTTGACCCAAACAGAACCAAAGCGTCCAACATGTGAACATAAAACAAGGGTTAAAGTACAAGTATTTTCAGCAAATTGTACTTTAAGTATTCAAAAGTGAAAGTTTGGTTTTATTATAAAATATCCAAGTACACTAACGAGTTCAGATGGGGTTTTATGACAAAGACTGCTCTGTTCTTGTTCAAACCGTTCTGTAACACACACACACACACACACACACACACACACACACACACACACACACACACACACACACACACACACACACACACACACACACACACACACACACACACACACACACACACACACACACACACACACACACACACACACACACACACACACACACACACACACACACACACACACACACACACACACACACACACACACACACACACACACACACACACACACACACACACACACACACACACACACACGTGTGTTTAAACACTGTGACCTAATTACTATCCTGGACACTGCCCCACAGATGGACTGCATCAAAACACACAAACACACACACACACACACACACACACACACACACACACACACACACACACACACACACAGTTTGTTGGAGGTAACTGGGGCACAAGAGAGAAAACAGAAATGGACCAAAGGATCGTTCAGGAATAAACAGAGAGATGAAATAAAGAGTAAACACAAAGAAGACGTGTAATCAAAGAAACAACACATGAGGCTGTTTATCAGTTTTCCATGCTAACATGTTAGCACACAGCAGCTACAATACTATAAGTTATATAAAGGACATGTTCTGTGATATATAGATACACACATCCTCGTATACATTTACCACAAGATAAAGTATTTAGTGTTCAGGTGCCAACGAACCAGTTTTGGAAGATTCTTTATTTAAAGGCTCCCTATCATCCTCCTCTTCATCAATATCTCACAGGCCTCAGATATATCCAGAGCCTGTCTCTGATTGGCTGAAACACCAAACAGATCATTGCAGCATTACCCATAATCCTCTCTGTTTCAGCCCTGTTACTTTAGATGAAAATAAGGAGCCCCTCCCCACGCCCCTCTGAGAGACATTTGGTTACAAAGAACTCAATAGGCGCGTTCACACCGGAGTACTTTTACCCGTTCTTTTCCGATAGTTTCTGGAATTTTACGTTCACACCAAAAAGAGAACTTAGTTCCGAGAACTTTTACCCACATTGTTAGTCCCTGGTAGAGAGGTGGTACCAGAGGTCGCGTTAACCGAATATTTTCCGTCAATGCAGGATTTTGACGGATTAGAACACAACTCGGAACAGCGCCAAAATGTCCACCAGCGGCCCACATTATATTACATCCTTAGTGGCCAGGTCGACTGAGGGCGATCTACTCTACTGTAGTCTGTATCTGTTAGTCATTCACACCCCTGTCCAGTTGGTGGCGAGTGTGTGTATATTAAGTAGCTATTGTCTAGTCTTGTTTTTGACCTTGTTGATTACCTCGTTGTTTAACCGGCTTTAGCAATCGCAACATGTCACGGCAGCTGATCGTCCGAAGCTTTTTTTAAAAGCCCAGTAATTGTGATGGTGTGGATAAACGAGGTGAAAAGAGGGGTTGATGCGGTGGAGGATGAAGGACAAGCCAGTAAGACTAGGACTGACAACGTTCAGCCAGCGGCAGAGGGGCAAGCAAGTGGCAAGGAGTTCAAGCGGGAGTACGGTTCAGTGGGAGCAAGAGTTTAAGTGGCTGAGGAGGGAAGATGGCAAAATGTTCTGCGACATCTGTAGAGAAGCTAAGATGAGTAACGGATTTGTCCGAGGGTGCACGACGATGCAGAAATCAGTGTTCAGGCTACAGCAGGTCAATTGAGTTGTTCTTGTAAATGTTTTGTTCATATTTTGATTGTAATTGTCTCATTTAAAATGATGGCATTGTTCATATTTGCCTGTTTAGGCCCAATGGTCGTGGTGTTTGTAGCGGCCTCTGCCCCCTCTGCTCTCTGTCAGTGCAGGAACAAATAAATCATTCATGTTCGTGTTGACATGAAAAGTGACCACACGGTCGGTGTCTCTGGGACTTGTTCTGGTGAGAACGTGATGGCTCTTTTCATGGGGGAACTAAGTACGGCAAAGTACTTGGTGTGAAAGCGGCTATTGGTGCTCTAGGAGGAGATGCAGGTGATAAGGGGGGGGGGGGGGGGGGTTACCTTGGTTGCTGATTGGCTAATGGTTACACAAGACAACACATCGTTATGACATCATAAAGTGGCCAAAATCTGATCAGCTCATTTTCAGACAGGTTTTTATAGAAATGGATCAAAAAGAGAGAGAATCTTTGTTCCTGAAACTTTCAGAGTCTCTTTCCACAGAGGGGACACATGTTGATGTAGAAGAGACATGAAGAAGAGGGGACACATGTTGATGTAGAAGAGACATGAAGAAGAGGGGACACATGGTGATGTAGAAGAGACATGAAGAAGAGGGGGACACATGTTGATGTAGAAGAGACATGAAGAAGAGGGGACACGTGTTGATGTAGAAGAGACATGAAGAAGAGGGGACACATGTTGATGTAGAAGAGACATGAAGAAGAGGGGACACATGTTGATGTAGAAGAGACATGGAGAAGAGGGGACACGTGTTGATGTAGAAGAGACATGAAGAAGAGGGGACACATGTTGATGCAGAAGAGACATGAAGAAGAGGGGACACATGTTGATGTAGAAGAGACATGAAGAAGAGGGGACACATGTTGATGTAGAAGAGACAGAGGAGACACATGTTGATGTAGAAGAGACAGAGGGGACACATGTTGATGTAGAAGAGACATGTGTCCCCTCTGTGTAAAGATAGAGTCTCTTTACACAGAGGGGACACATGTTGATGTAGAAGAGACATGAAGAAGAGGGGACACATGTTGATGTAGAAGAGACATGGAGAAGAGAGGACACATGTTGATGTAGAAGAGACATGAAGAAGAGGGGACACATGTTGATGTAGAAGAGACATGAAGAAGAGGGGACACGTGTTGATGTAGAAGAGACATGAAGAAGAGGGGACACATGTTGATGTAGAAGAGACATGAAGAAGAGGGGACACATGTTGATGTAGAAGAGACATGAAGAAGAGGGGACACATGTTGATGTAGAAGAGACATGAAGAAGAGGGGACACATGTTGATGTAGAAGAGACATGAAGAAGAGGGGACACATGTTGATGTAGAAGAGACATGAAGAAGAGGGGACACATGTTGATGTAGAAGAGACATGAAGAAGAGGGGACACATGTTGATGTAGAAGAGACATGAAGAAGAGGGACACATGTTGATGTAGAAGAGACAGAAGAGGGGACACATGTTGATGTAGAAGAGACATGTGTCCCCTCTGTGTAAGATAGAGTCTCTTTACACAGAGGGGACACATGTTGATGTAGAAGAGACATGAAGAAGAGGGGACACATGTTGATGTAGAAGAGACATGAAGAAGAGAGGACACATGTTGATGTAGAAGAGACATGAAGAAGAGGGGACACATGTTGATGTAGAAGAGACATGAAGAAGAGGGGACACATGTTGATGTAATAGAAACATGAAGAAGAGGGGACACATGTTGATGTAGAAGAGACATGAAGAAGAGGGGACACATGTTGATGTAGAAGAGACATGAAGAAGAGGGGACACATGTTGATGTAGAAGAGACATGAAGAAGAGGGGACACATGTTGATGTAGAAGACACATGAAGAAGAGGGGACACATGTTGATGTGGAAGAGACATGAAGAAGAGGGGACACATGTTGATGTAGAAGAGACATGAAGAAGAGGGGACACATGTTGATGTAGAAGAGACATGAAGAAGAGGGGACACATGTTGATGTAGAAGAGACATGAAGAAGAGGGGACACATGTTGATGTAGAAGAGACATGAAGAAGAGGGGACACATGTTGATGTAGAAGAGACATGAAGAAGAGGGGACACATGTTGATGTAGAAGAGACATGAAGAAGAGGGGACACATGTTGATGTAGAAGAGACATGAAGAAGAGGGGACACATGTTGATGTAGAAGAGACATGGAGAAGAGGGGACACATGTTGATGTAGAAGAGACATGAAGAAGAGGGGACACATGTTGATGTAGAAGAGACATGAAGAAGAGGGGACACATGTTGATGTAGAAGAGACATGAAGAAGAGGGGACACATGTTGATGTAGAAGAGACATGAAGAAGAGGGGACACATGTTGATGTAGAAGAGACATGAAGAAGAGGGGACACATGTTGATGTAGAAGAGACATGAAGAAGAGGGGACACATGTTGATGTAGAAGAGACATGAAGAAGAGGGGACACATGTTGATGTAGAAGAGACAGAGGAGACACATGTTGATGTAGAAGAGACAGAGGGGACACATGTTGATGTAGAAGAGACATGTGTCCCCTCTGTGTAAAGATAGAGTCTCTTTACACAGAGGGGACACATGTTGATGTAGAAGAGACATGAAGAAGAGGGGACACATGTTGATGTAGAAGAGACATGAAGAAGAGAGGACACATGTTGATGTAGAAGAGACATGAAGAAGAGGGGACACATGTTGATGTAGAAGAGACATGAAGAAGAGGGGACACATGTTGATGTAGAAGAGACATGAAGAAGAGGGGACACATGTTGATGTAATAGAGACATGAAGAAGAGGGGACACATGTTGATGTAGAAGAGACATGAAGAAGAGGGGACACATGTTGATGTAGAAGACACAATGAAGAAGAGGGGACACATGTTGATGTGGAAGAGACATGAAGAAGAGGGGACACATGTTGATGTAGAAGAGACATGAAGAAGAGGGGACACATGTTGATGTAGAAGAGACATGAAGAAGAGGGGACACATGTTGATGTAGAAGAGACATGAAGAAGAGGGGACACATGTTGATGTAGAAGAGACATGAAGAAGAGGGGACACATGTTGATGTAGAAGAGACATGAAGAAGAGGGGACACATGTTGATGTAGAAGAGACATGGAGAAGAGGGGACACATGTTGATGTAGAAGAGACATGGAGAAGAGGGGACACATGTTGATGTAGAAGAGACATGGAGAAGAGGGGACACATGGTGATGTAGAAGAGACATGAAGAAGAGGGGACACATGTTGATGTAGAAGAGACATGAAGAAGAGGGGACACGTGTTGATGTAGAAGAGACATGAAGAAGAGGGGACACATGTTGATGCAGAAGAGACATGAAGAAGAGGGGACACATGTTGATGTAGAAGAGACATGAAGAAGAGGGGACACATGTTGATGTAGAAGAGACAGAGGAGACACATGTTGATGTAGAAGAGACAGAGGGGACACATGTTGATGTAGAAGAGACATGTGTCCCCTCTGTGTAAAGATAGAGTCTCTTTACACAGAGGGGACACATGTTGATGTAGAAGAGACATGAAGAAGAGGGGACACATGTTGATGTAGAAGAGACATGAAGAAGAGAGGACACATGTTGATGTAGAAGAGACATGAAGAAGAGGGGACACATGTTGATGTAGAAGAGACATGAAGAAGAGGGGACACATGTTGATGTAGAAGAGACATGAAGAAGAGAGGACACATGTTGATGTAGAAGAGACATGAAGAAGAGGGGACACATGTTGATGTAGAAGAGACATGAAGAAGAGGGGACACATGGTGATGTAGAAGAGACATGAAGAAGAGGGGACACATGGTGATGTAGAAGAGACATGAAGAAGAGGGGACACATGTTGATGTAGAAGAGACATGAAGAAGAGGGGACACATGTTGATGTAGAAGAGACATGAAGAAGAGGGTTCTGCACATGTTGATGTAGAAGAGACATGAAGAAGAGGGGACACATGTTGATGTAGAAGAGACATGAAGAAGAGGGGACACATGTTGATGTAGAAGAGACATGAAGAAGAGAGGACACATGTTGATGTAGAAGAGACATGAAGAAGAGGGGACACATGTTGATGTAGAAGAGACATGAAGAAGAGGGGACACATGTTGATGTAGAAAAGACATGAAGAAGAGGGGACACATGTTGATGTAGAAAAGACATGAAGAAGAGGGTTCTGCACAATAGGAGACCTTTAAGTAAAAGTACCAAAGTATCAAGATGTTCTTCAAGTATCAAAAATATTATATTATTGTTATTCTTTATCTGTTTTTAGAGCATGTTAGTATCGTAGTATTCTGTCAGAGGAGGTTTCGACCCTAGAAACGCGTGAAGTCATGCATTAAATCACGTCATGTGTTTTTATACGTACGAAGTCACTGGGAGGGTTCAAATAAAACGTATAAAGTAGCTTCAAATGGAAAAACTCAAG
>JAPTMU010000194.1:62500-102500 GCA_028583405.1 Pogonophryne albipinna
CCGACTAGTGCATGAAAGAAATGCACGAAAAGCCACCGAAGAAAATGCACTTGTAGTGTTTCTACCTGTGGTGTCTGACCTCTGACCTCTGACAGACAGAGGTCAAGGGTTCATCCTGCAGGATTAAAACATGATGTGCACGAAACCCTAACATGACTCCTGACTCAGCTCCTGCTCGATCATCCAACTCAGGAAGAGGACTAGCATCAGCATGAAGCGCAGGACAGTTACCTGCAGAGTCTCCCCTGCAACAGGACAGAGATGCATCCTGCAGGATTTAAGACGGTATGCACGCCCCACAGGACACCGTATGATCAGAACAGGGGAATGTTGAACTCACAGACTCTGAACCCGGGCTGGGGGGCTCCGTCCCTGCGCCCCCCCGCCCCGTCGTTGTACAGCGTGGTCAGGTTGCTCCTCTCACAGAAGTTGACGCAGCGGTCCTGGCTGCAGCGCAACTTACAGACGGTGGGCGTGAACATCACCTGGATCCTCTCCACTGCCGCCTGTCCGTCAGCTGCAGAGAGGAGGAAGAGGAGGAAGAGGAGGGTGAGACTCAGAAAGCTGAAGAAGAAGCCCGGCTGCTGCATCGTGAGGCGAGCGGCCGATAAAGACTACTCCAGAAACTGCATCGCAGAAAACACTCCCTAAAAACCTCCCTCTGAGGAGAGAGGACGAGCTTCCCCTAAACACTCCTGTGTGTGTGTGTGTGTGTGTGTGTGTGTGTGTGTGTGTGTGTGTGTGTGTGTGTGTGTGTGTGTGTGTGTGTGTGTGTGTGTGTGAGAAAGAGGGAGGTAGAAAGATAATTGGAAGCAGTGTGCAGGACTGGGCTGAGATCCAAACAAAATGTTTAGCAGGGATCTGATCCATGAGCTCAGAGAGAGAGAGAGAGAGAGAGGGAGAGAGGGAGAGAGAGAGAGAGAGAGAGGGAGAGAGAGAGAGAGAGAGAGAGAGGGAGAGAGAGAGAGGGAGAGAGAGAGAGAGAGAGAGAGAGAGAGAGGGAGAGAGAGAGAGAGAGAGAGAGAGAGAGGGAGAGAGGGAGAGAGAGAGAGGGAGAGAGAGAGTGTGTGTATGTGTGTGTGTGTGTGTGTGTGTGTGTGTGTGTGTGTGTGTGTGTGTGTGTGTGTGTGTGTGTGTGTGTGTGTGTGAGTGAGAGGGAGTGTGTGTGTGAGAGAGAGGGAGAGGTACAGTAAGTGAGGCTCTCTCTTCTTCTCTTCTTTTTCCTCAGTTTGATCTTCTTCTTCTTCTGCGTTTCATAACAGCAGAGGAGTCAGGCTGATGATGCAACATGGTTTAAGTTTCACATTCACAGAACATCCTGCAGCTCAGAGCAGGGAGAAGAAAACCACAGCAAGGACCAGCTGTGTGTCTCTAACTCACCCTGTGTCGCCCCAAACTCCTTTAAAACGTTTTAACACACCTGAATTCCTTTAAACACGTGCATGCATCTCTACTTTAAAGAGTCCTCTCCTGCTGATGTTCAGGTGTATATCAGTATGTAGTGTCTCTACTTTAAAGAGTCCTCTCCTGCTGATGTTCAGGTGTATATCAGTATGTAGTGTCTCTACTTTAAAGAGTCCTCTCCTGCTGATGTTCTGGTGTATATCAGTATGTGGTGTCTCTACTTTAAAGAGTCCTCTCCTGCTGATGTTCAGGTGTATATCAGTATGTAGTGTCTCTACAAAGAGTCCTCTCCTGCTGATGTTCAGGTGTATATCAGTATGTAGTGTCTCTACTTTAAAGAGTCCTCTCCTGCTGATGTTCAGGTGTATATCATATGTAGTGTCTCTACTTTAAAGAGTCCTCTCCTGCTGATGTTCAGGTGTATATCAGTATGTAGTGTCTCTACTTTAAAGAGTCCTCTCCTGCTGATGTTCAGGTGTATATCAGTATGTAGTGTCTCTACTTTAAAGAGTCCTCTCCTGCTGATGTTCAGGTGTATATCAGTATGTAGTGTCTCTACTTTAAAGAGTCCTCTCCTGCTGATGTCCAGGTGTATATCAGTACGTAGTGTCTCTACTTTAAAGAGTCCTCTCCTGCTGATGTTCAGGTGTATATCAGTATGTAGTGTCTCTACTTTAAAGAGTCCTCTCCTGCTGATGTTCAGGTGTATATCAGTATGTAGTGTCTCTACTTTAAAGAGTCCTCTCCGGATGTTCAGGTGTATATCAGTATGTAGTGTCTCTACTTTAAAGAGTCCTCTCCTGCTGATGTTCAGGTGTATATCAGTATGTAGTGTCTCTACTTTAAAGAGTCCTCTCCTGCTGATGTTCAGGTGTATATCAGTATGTAGGTGTCTCTACTTTAAAGAGTCCTCTCCTGCTGATTTCAGGTGTATATCAGTATGTAGTGTCTCTACTTTAAAGAGTCCTCTCCCTGCTGATGTTTCAGGTGTATACAGTATGTAGTGTCTCATACTTTAAAGAGTCCTCTCCTGCTGATGTCAGGTGTATATCAGTATGTAGTGTCTTCTACTTTAAAGAGTCCTCTCCTGCGGATGTCAGGTGTATATCAGTATGTAGTGTCTCTACTTTAAAGAGTCCTCTCCTGCTGATGTTCAGGTGTATATCAGTATGTAGTGTCTCTACTTAAAGGAAGTCCAGTCTCTGCTGATGTTCAGGTGTATATCAGTATGTAGTGTCTCTACTTTAAGAGAGTCCTCTTCCTGCTGGATGTGTTCAGGTGTTATACAGTATGTAGTGTCTCTACTTTAAAGACTCCTCTCCTGCTGATGTTCAGGTGTATATCAGTATGTAGTGTCTCTACTTTAAAGAGTCCTCTCCTGCTGATGTTCAGGTGTATATCAGTATGTAGTGTCTCTACTTTAAAGAGTCCTCTCCTGGCTGATGTTCAGGTGTATATCAGTATGTAGTGTCTCTACTTTTAAAGAGTCCCTCCGCATCTCCTCCTCTGATGTTCAGGAGTGTATATCAGTATGTTAGTGTCTCTACTTTAAAGAGTCCTCTCCTGCTGATGTTCAGGTGTATATCAGTATGTAGTGTCTCTACTTTAAAGAGTCCTCTCCTGCTGATGTTTCAGGTGTATATCAGTATGTAGTGTCTCTACTTTAAAGAGTCCTCTCCTGCTGATGTTCAGGTTGTATATCAGTATGTAGTGTCTCTACTTTAAAGAGTCCTCTCCTGCTGATGTTCAGGTGTATATCAGTACGTAGTGTCCTCTACTTTAAAGAGTCCTCTCCTGCTGATGTTCAGGTGTATATCAGTATGTAGTGTCTCTACTTTAAAGAGTCCTCTCCTGCTGATGTTCAGGTGTATATCAGTATGTAGTGTCTCTACTTTAAAGAGTCCTCTCCTGCTGATGTTCAGGTGTATATCAGTATGTAGTGTCTCTACTTTAAAGAGTCCTCTCCTGCTGATGTTCAGGTGTATATCAGTATGTAGTGTCTCTACTTTAAAGAGTCCTCTCCTGCTGATGTTCAGGTGTATATCAGTATGTAGTGTCTCTACTTTAAAGAGTCCTCTCCTGCTGATGTTCAGGTGTATATCAGTATGTAGTGTCTCTACTTTAAAGAGTCCTCTCCTGCTGATGTTCAGGTGTATATCAGTATGTAGTGTCTCTACTTTAAAGAGTCCTCTCCTGCTGATGTTCAGGTGTATATCAGTATGTAGTGTCTCTACTTTAAAGAGTCCTCTCCTGCTGATGTTCAGGTGTATATCAGTATGTAGTGTCTCTACTTTAAAGAGTCCTCTCCTGCTGATGTTCAGGTGTATATCAGTATGTAGTGTCTCTACTTTAAAGAGTCCTCTCCTGCTGATGTTCAGGTGTATATCAGTATGTAGTGTCTCTACTTTAAAGAGTCCTCTCCTGCTGATGTTCAGGTGTATATCAGTATGTAGTGTCTCTACTTTAAAGAGTCCTCTCCTGCTGATGTTCAGGTGTATATCAGTATGTAGTGTCTCTACTTTAAAGAGTCCTCTCCTGCTGATGTTCAGGTGTATATCAGTATGTAGTGTCTCTACTTTAAAGAGTCCTCTCCTGCTGATGTTCAGGTGTATATCAGTATGTAGTGTCTCTACTTTAAAGAGTCCTCTCCTGCTGATGTTCAGGTGTATATCAGTATGTAGTGTCTCTACTTTAAAGAGTCCTCTCCTGCTGATGTTCAGGTGTATATCAGTATGTAGTGTCTCTACTTTAAAGAGTCCTCTCCTGCTGATGTTCAGGTGTATATCAGTATGTAGTGTCTCTACTTTAAAGAGTCCTCTCCTGCTGATGTTCAGGTGTATATCAGTATGTAGTGTCTCTACTTTAAAGAGTCCTCTCCTGCTGATGTTCAGGTGTATATCAGTATGTAGTGTCTCTACTTTAAAGAGTCCTCTCCTGCTGATGTTCAGGTGTATATCAGTATGTAGTGTCTCTACTTTAAAGAGTCCTCTCCTGCTGATGTTCAGGTGTATATCAGTATGTAGTGTCTCTACTTTAAAGAGTCCTCTCCTGCTGATGTTCAGGTGTATATCAGTATGTAGTGTCTCTACTTTAAAGAGTCCTCTCCTGCTGATGTTCAGGTGTATATCAGTATGTAGTGTCTCTACTTTAAAGAGTCCTCTCCTGCTGATGTTCAGGTGTATATCAGTATGTAGTGTCTCTACTTTAAAGAGTCCTCTCCTGCTGATGTTCAGGTGTATATCAGTATGTAGTGTCTCTACTTTAAAGAGTCCTCTCCTGCTGATGTTCAGGTGTATATCAGTATGTAGTGTCTCTACTTTAAAGAGTCCTCTCCTGCTGATGTTCAGGTGTATATCAGTATGTAGTGTCTCTACTTTAAAGAGTCCTCTCCTGCTGATGTTCAGGTGTATATCAGTATGTAGTGTCTCTACTTTAAAGAGTCCTCTCCTGCTGATGTTCAGGTGTATATCAGTATGTAGTGTCTCTACTTTAAAGAGTCCTCTCCTGCTGATGTTCAGGTGTATATCAGTATGTAGTGTCTCTACTTTAAAGAGTCCTCTCCTGCTGATGTTCAGGTGTATAACCAGTCATTAGGTCTTTAGAGTGTCTCTACTTTAAGACTCCTCTCCTGCTGATGTTCAGGTGTATATCAGTATGTAGTGTCTCTACTTTAAAGAGTCCTCTCCTGCTGATGTTCAGGTGTATATCAGTATGTAGTGTCCTCTACTTTAAAGAGTCCTCTCCTGCTGATGTTCAGGTGTATATCAGTATGTAGTGTCTCTACTTTAAAGAGTCCTCTCCTGCTGATGTTCAGGTGTATATCAGTACGTAGTGTCTCTACTTTAAAGAGTCCTCTCCTGCTGATGTTCAGGTGTATATCAGTATGTAGTGTCTCTACTTTAAAGAGTCCTCTCCTGCTGATGTTCAGGTGTATATCAGTACTGTAGTGTCTCTACTTTAAAGAGTCCTCTCCTGCTGATGTTCAGGTGTATATCAGTATGTAGTGTCTCTACTTTAAAGAGTCCTCTCCTGCTGATGTTCAGGTGTATATCAGTATGTAGTGTCTCTACTTTAAAGAGTCCTCTCCTGCTGATGTTCAGGTGTATATCAGTATGTAGTGTCTCTACTTTAAAGAGTCCTCTCCTGCTGATGTTCAGGTGTATAACAGTATGTAGTGTCTCTACTTTAAAGAGTCCTCTCCTGCTGATGTTCAGGTGTATATCAGTATGTAGTGTCTCTACTTTAAAGAGTCCTCTCCTGCTGATGTTCAGGTGTATATCAGTATGTAGTGTCTCTACTTTAAAGAGTCCTCTCCTGCTGATGTTCAGGTGTATATCAGTACGTAGTGTCTCTACTTTAAAGAGTCCTCTCCTGCTGATGTTCAGGTGTATATCAGTATGTAGTGTCTCTACTTTAAAGAGTCCTCTCCTGCTGATGTTCAGGTGTATATCAGTATGTAGTGTCTCTACTTTAAAGAGTCCTCTCCTGCTGATGTTCAGGTGTATATCAGTATGTAGTGTCTCTACTTTAAAGAGTCCTCTCCTGCTGATGTTCAGGTGTATATCAGTATGTAGTGTCTCTACTTTAAAGAGTCCTCTCCTGCTGATGTTCAGGTGTATATCAGTATGTAGTGTCTCTACTTTAAAGAGTCCTCTCCTGCTGATGTTCAGGTGTATATCAGTATGTAGTGTCTCTACTTTAAAGAGTCCTCTCCTGCTGATGTTCAGGTGTATATCAGTATGTAGTGTCTCTACTTTAAAGAGTCCTCTCCTGCTGATGTTCAGGTGTATATCAGTATGTAGTGTCTCTACTTTAAAGAGTCCTCTCCTGCTGATGTTCAGGTGTATATCAGTATGTAGTGTCTCTACTTTAAAGAGTCCTCTCCTGCTGATGTTCAGGTGTATATCAGTATGTAGTGTCTCTACTTTAAAGAGTCCTCTCCTGCTGATGTTCAGGTGTATATCAGTATGTAGTGTCTCTACTTTAAAGAGTCCTCTCCTGCTGATGTTCAGGTGTATATCAGTATGTAGTGTCTCTACTTTAAAGAGTCCTCTCCTGCTGATGTTCAGGTGTATATCAGTATGTAGTGTCTCTACTTTAAAGAGTCCTCTCCTGCTGATGTTCAGGTGTATATCAGTATGTAGTGTCTCTACTTTAAAGAGTCCTCTCCTGCTGATGTTCAGGTGTATATCAGTATGTAGTGTCTCTACTTTAAAGAGTCCTCTCCTGCTGATGTTCAGGTGTATATCAGTATGTAGTGTCTCTACTTTAAAGAGTCCTCTCCTGCTGATGTTCAGGTGTATATCAGTATGTAGTGTCTCTACTTTAAAGAGTCCTCTCCTGCTGATGTTCAGGTGTATATCAGTATGTAGTGTCTCTACTTTAAAGAGTCCTCTCCTGCTGATGTTCAGGTGTATAACAGTATGTAGTGTCTCTACTTTAAAGACTCCTCTCCTGCTGATGTTCAGGTGTATATCAGTATGTAGTGTCTCTACTTTAAAGAGTCCTCTCCTGCTGATGTTCAGGTGTATATCAGTATGTAGTGTCTCTACTTTAAAGAGTCCTCTCCTGCTGATGTTCAGGTGTATATCAGTATGTAGTGTCTCTACTTTAAAGAGTCCTCTCCTGCTGATGTTCAGGTGTATATCAGTACGTAGTGTCTCTACTTTAAAGAGTCCTCTCCTGCTGATGTTCAGGTGTATATCAGTATGTAGTGTCTCTACTTTAAAGAGTCCTCTCCTGCTGATGTTCAGGTGTATATCAGTATGTAGTGTCTCTACTTTAAAGAGTCCTCTCCTGCTGATGTTCAGGTGTATATCAGTATGTAGTGTCTCTACTTTAAAGAGTCCTCTCCTGCTGATGTTCAGGTGTATATCAGTATGTAGTGTCTCTACTTTAAAGAGTCCTCTCCTGCTGATGTTCAGGTGTATATCAGTATGTAGTGTCTATACTTTAAAGAGTCCTCTCCTGCTGATATACACCTGAACATCAGCAGGAGAGAACTCTTTAAAGTAGTGGTTTATAGGGTATAAAGCTTTCGATGTATTTAGGGAAAGGCCAACGCTTCACTCTATGGAAACAAACCTGCAGACCGTGGTGGTGTTAATGTGGGATAGAGTGTGTTGTTTGTCTATGAGCTCATGTCCACACACACACACACACACACACACACACACACACACACACACACACACACACACACACACACACACACACACACACACACACACACACACACACACACACACACACACACACACACACACACACACACACACACACACACACACACACACACACACACACACACACACACACACACACACACACACACACACACACACACACACACACACACACACACACACACACACACCCACACACACACACACACACACACACACACACACACACACACACACACACACACACACACACACACACAGGAAACATTACACAGTCTCCCTCACTTTAACGTTGCAGCTGTTAAAGGTGGAGCTTTTTTTAATCATGGTTTTAATATTATATTCTAAGCATCGTTGATTTATATTCAACATACGTTTGTCTGCTCCTTCATATTTGTACCTTCTTTTAAGGAAATGTTTCTTATTATTGCTGCAGCTATTTCATATATATATACTTTTTGCCTTTTTAAAATCATGTGGGATATTTTAACAATAATATTTACACTCCACTACAATTCAGAAAAAACATGCAACTATGCAATTCATAATGTTTTAGGACTATTTTCTACCTGAAAGAATGAAAGTCATGAAAGTTCAAAGCTGCAAAATGTCTGCTATTTGATCTTATTCTGGAAACAGCTCTACCTGCATAACGAGTCGTTTGAATACTTTAAGTTGAATTTACTTCTAATACTTTCGTTGAATTACTCAAAATACAGAATTAGGAGCTGCATCTCGTGAAAGGTGTCTTTTCTAAATGTATTTGTATTAATCCTCTGATGGATAACTAATCTCCTACCTTCATCTTCTCTGCACAATAACAGGAAGTGTTTGCAGGTCTGATCCAGAGGCTTTTTAACATTACATGTTATCAGCAGCAGAAACACATTCCTGCAGTGTGTGTGTGTGTGTGTGTGTGTGTGTGTGTGTGTGTGTGTGTGTGTGTGTGTGTGTGTGTGTGTGTGTGTGTGTGTGTGTGTGTGTGTGTGTGTGTGTGTGTGTGTGTGTGTGTGTGTAACAGCAGACTGTTAGATTATAATGTCTGCTACAACACCGGATAAACTGAATAAACAGAGGTCATGGACTACGTCAAATAAAAACACAATAAACACTTCAGTCTTGATTTTTATAATAACAGACCCGTGCTGAGTAAATTATATTATAAAATACAAAGATATTGTTAAATAATCCAATCTAATGTGGTGTCAGAATAATAAAAAACAGAATTAATACAAAATGAAATACAATCTCTATATCTTCTACTGGCAGAAATACCAACCAGGCTAATCAAATATAAAATAAAATGTGAGGTCAAATTAAGATCTAACGATGCATTCAAGTGACGTTGGAATAATTAGAAAAATGAGTTCCCAATTGGGAAAATTCATGTGAAAAAACAGACGCTAACACATTTGAATGTAAAATGAAATATGATGATTGCACCACAGAGATGTAACTGTGGGGA
Organism: Pogonophryne albipinna; assembly: GCA_028583405.1. NCBI lineage: Eukaryota > Metazoa > Chordata > Actinopteri > Perciformes > Artedidraconidae > Pogonophryne > Pogonophryne albipinna. The sequence goes on from JAPTMU010000194.1 coordinate 71,555, forward strand.
CTGCCCACGGTATTGAGTGTATTTAGGCGTCTAACAAGTGACATGTAATGTAAAAATATAATGTAAGACGCAGATCTAATGATGCATTCAAGTAATGTCCAGATTGGGAAAGTTCATGTGAAAAAACGGAACAATAATTCTGAAAAATCTCGGTCCAAAATTCAAGTTTTTTGACGTCATGTTGGACAAAAGACAGGTTATTGGAACTATATTATTTTGTAGTAATTGTATTGTATAAACACATGCAATTTCAATTACATTACATGTCACTTGTTAGACGCTTTTATCCAAAGCGACTAACATACTCAGTACTGTGGACAATCCCCACAGGAGCACTTTGGGGTGAAGAGTCTCAGGGACACAACGACATGCTGACTGCAGTGGGGTTTGAACCTGTGACCCCCTGATCCCAACACCAACGGACCACCCGCCTCCCTTCAATCAGGCTGAATCAATATACATGTAGTTAATGCTGCATTCATGTGGTGTCAGGAAAATCGGAAAAATGTGTTTCCGACTGGGCCCGGTACTCAAAGTCTGCCAGAACATTTCTACATTTTACACAAACAGAGAAGCCGCTTTGCTAGAATTAATCTGTTTCTCCTCAACAGGATGAACTTCACTTTCGCCTCACTGTTAAAATGGTGTTGTATTGAAAGCTGCCCGGTGTAAAGATTGAATTGAATGTGCATCAACTGACCTGAGGCTGCAGAGACGTGCACTGTGTACTGTCCCCTCTGAGAGAAGAACGACTTCACAGAGGAGGAGGAGGAGGAGGAGGAGGAGGAGGAGGAGGAGGAAGAAGATTTCTTCTTCTCCTTCTCGATGTGCTTCATCAGCAGGGCGGCCATCTTGTCTCCTCTTCCTCCCCGAGACTTCCTCAACAGAACGGCCTGCGCCTCCCTCACACTGAAACACAGACACACACACTTTGAATTCACAGAAATACACAAAGTATACACAGAAATACATACGGCTAGTTACTTTGCAACTAAGCTACTTAGCTAGTTACTTAGTTACATCGTTAGTAGGTTACTTTGTTAGATATTAAGTAACTAAGTTAGTAACCTAGGTAGTTATATACTAAGTTACTTAGGTAGGTAGTTAGGGAGGAAGCAGTTAGTTACTTAGAAACTTAATTACTTTCGACTTAGTTAATTAGTTTGTTGGTTAGTAACTTAGTTACTTTGTGACATACTGTAGCTAGTAGCTAACTGTTAGTTAGGTTCATTGGTTACTTAGTAACCTAGTTTCTTAGTTATTTAGTTAGTAGGTTACTCCGTCAGTTAGTTAGTAACATAGTTATTAACTCAGTAGGTAACTTAGTGATTTATTTACTTTGTGCAAGTTTCTCAGTTTAGTTAATCAGTCAGTCAGTCAGTTAGTTAGTCAATCAGTTAGTTAGTCAGTTAGTCAGTCAGTTAGTTAGTCAGTCAATTAGTTAGTTAGTCTGTCAGTTAGTCAGTTAAACAGTTAGTTAGTTAGTTAGTTAATCAGTCAGTTAGTCAGTTAGTTAGTTAGTTAGTTAGTTGGTTAGTTAGTTAGTCAGTCAGTTAGTTAGTCAGTCAGTGAATCAGTTAGTTAGTTAGTCAGTCAGTTAGTGACTGTCAGTTAGTCAGTCAGTTAATTAGTTAGTTAGTCAATCAGTTAGTTAGTTAGTCAGTCAGTTATTCAATCAGTTAGTCAGTCAGTTAGTTAGTCAGTCAGTTAGTTAGTTAGTCAATCAGTTAGTTAGTTAGTTAGTCAGTAGTTAGTCAGTAAGTTAGTTAGTCAATCAGTTAGTTAGTTAGTCAGTCAGTTAGTTAGTCAGTCAGTGAATCAGTTAGTTAGTTAGTTAGTCAGTCAGTTAGTGACTGTCAGTTAGTCAGTTAGTTAGTCAGTCAGTTAGTTAGTTTGTTAGTTAGTTAGTCAATCAGTTAGTTAGTTAGTTAATTAGTTAGTCAATCAGTTAGTTGGTTAGTTAGTTAGTTAGTCAGTCAGTGAGTTAGTCAATCAGTTAGTCAGTTAGTTAGTTAGTCAATCAGTTAGTTGATTAGTTAGTTAGTTAGTCAGTCAGTGAGTTAGTCAATCAGTTAGTTGGTTAGTTAGTTAGTCAGTTAGTTAGTCAGTCAGTTAATCAGTTAGTTAGTTAGTCAATCAGTTAGTTAGTTAGTCAATCAGTCAGTCAGTTAGTCAGTTAGTTAGTTAGTCAGTCAGTTAGTTAGTCAGTCAGTTAGCCAATCAGTTAGTTAGTCAGTCAGTTAGTCAGTCAGTTAGTTAGTTAGTTAGTTAGTCAGTCATTGAGTTAGTCAGTTAGTTAGTCAGTCAGTCAGTCAGTCAGTCAGTCAGTCAGTCAGTCAGTCAGTCAGTTAGTTAGTCAGTCAGTCAGTTAGTCAGTTAGTTAATTAGTTAGTCAGTTAGTTAGTTAGTCAGTCAGTTAGTCAGTCAGTTAGTCAGCTAGTCAGTCAGTTAGTCAGTTAGTTAGTTAGTCAGCTAGTCAGTCAGCTAGTCAGTCAGTTAGTTAGTCAGTAAGTGAGTTAGTCAGTTAGTTAGGCAGTTAGTTAGTTAGTTAGTTAGTTAGTTAGTTAGTTATTTAGTCAGTTAGTTAGTCAGTCAGTTAGTTAGTTTAGTTAGTTAGTTAGTCATTTAGTTAGTTAGTTATTTAGTCAGTTAGTTAGTCAGTCAGTTAGTTAGTCAGTCAGTTAGTCCGTTAGTTAGTTAGTTAGTTAGTTAGTTTAGTTGGTCAGTCAGCTAGTCAGTCAGTTAGTTAGTCAGTAAGTGAGTTAGTCAGTTAGTTAGTCAGTTAGTCAGTTAGTTAGTTAGTTAGTCAGTTAATTAGTTAGTTAGTCAGTTAGTTAGTTATTTAGTCAGTTAGTTAGTCAGTCAGTTAGTCCGTTAGTTAGTTAGTTAGTTAAGTTGGTCAGTTAGTTAGTCAGTCAGTTAGTTAGTCAGTTATTTAGTCAGTCAGTCAGTTAGTCCATTAGTTAGTTAGTTAGTCAGTTAGTCAGTTAGTTAGTTAGTTAGTTAGTTAGTTAGTTAGTTAGTTAGTTAGTTATTTAGTCAGTTAGTTAGTCAGTCAGTTAGTCCGTTAGTTAGTTAGTTAGTTAGTTAGTTAAGTTGGTCAGTTAGTTAGTCAGTCAGTTAGTTAGTCAGTTATTTAGTCAGTCAGTCAGTTAGTCCATTAGTTAGTTAGTTAGTTAGTCAGTTAGTTAGTTAGTTAGTTAGTTAGTTAGTTAGTTAGTCAGTTAGTTTCTTTAGTTGGTCAGTTAGTCAGTCAGTGAGTTAGTCAGTTAGTTAGTTAGTCAGTTAATTAGTCAGTTAGTTATTTAGTCAGTTAGTTATTTAGTCAGTTAGTTAGTTAGTCCGTTAGTTAGTCAGTCAGTTAGTTTAGTTGGTCAGTTAGTCACGCACAACAGTTTGAAGACACCTCTAAGGAGCGGTAATAACGTGTTTTCAGATGCAGAGAGTGATGTTAGAGGGTTTCCTCTGAGGATGATCTGAACTCTGATCCTGAGTCTTTGAGCAGAAACAGATCTGAAGACTCTGATGTTTGACAGAATGTAAAAACAACAGCTGCTGCTTTGTACACACTCTTTTTATTGGTCAGTTTCACAAAGGACAAAACTAAAACACTTTGAGACGTTTCATCAGATTTATGGACTATAAAGATAACATTTAAAAAGCACGCTCATAACAACGGCAACTTCTATTCTATTCGTGCATGTATAAAATGTACAAAACATTTAAAGGTGGGGTAGGTAATTTTGGAGAAACCAGCTCGAGTGCGCTAGAATTTGAAAATACACAGCCGGGACAAATCTGCCACTTCCTTACAGAGCCCCTCCTCCAACACACACGAACACGCACATGACCAATGAGGGCACGAGATCAGTTTGTGCACAGATGGAAGGCTGACAGGCAGGTAGGCCATCCAGTTACTTTAGCCGGCTCAGATGATTGATTTACAGCGCCACGGCTTCCACAGATGATATTTTTTGTATGGCTTTTTTGTCAAATCACTTAAGATATTCATTGCTATCGGGATGTTTAGAGCATTCCATGGAATATAACAACAAGTGAATCTCGAGCCGGTTCCTCAAACGTACCTACCCCACCTTTAATCTCTGTAAGATAAATAATATTTTGTATTTACCAATTTTTCTTTTTTTGTGCTTCATATTTTTCCTTTTTTTATTTGATTTTGTATAAATTTGTATTAGATTTTAATTTACTCATTTATTAATTCAGGTTATTTTTTCAACACATGTATTTCTTATTTTATTACAAATATTTCTGTTTACATTTTCATTATTTTACTTGTATTACAGTTATATTTACACTTTTTGTATTTACCTGTCTTCGTCAATGTATTCCAATCAACACTGAAAATGAATGTAACATTTAAATATGTTTCCAAAATAAAAAAAGCACCTGGATTTTCACAACACAAGAAGCCTCTCTTCCCACAGACCTGACCTCTGACCTCTGACCTCCTCGATGGTTTACACTGAGGACGCTTTGAGGGAAACCTGGTTTCACACACTGACAGAAAAACTCTGCAAAACTCATCTTTATCACTTTAAAGAGTCCCTATTCTTCTTCTGTGGTGTTTCCTCCCCTGGAGTGTGTTCTCTAAGTTTCAGTGCATGTAAACGGTCTGCAGAGGCTAAAATCCCTGAGACATGTCACAGTGGAGCCACTAAGTACTAATATCAACCTGAACATCAGCAGAATGTGTGTACAGTATTTACAGTGTGTATTATTTTGGTAAAGATCCCCCCCTGCTGGTTGAATATAAAACTGCATGTGTATTTTATTTGTATTTATTACAATGCCACTTTGTTTTTGATGAGTTGTGTCTCTCAACTTTCCCCTTAACTCATGTTTAATGTGTTTCATTTGGATCAATATCTTAGGTAAATATTTAAGTGGGAATACCATTTTAATGAAGAGTTTTCTCACCTCAGCTCCTTGGCTCCTCCCCTCTTCTTCTTCTCTCCTCCCTCCTCACTTCTCCCGGAGTTTAATCCTGACTCCTGGTTCAGGGTCTGTCGGGTCGACCTCCTCTCGTCTCCTTCCTCCCTCCTCTCGTCTCGTTCCTCCCTCCTCTCGTCTCCTTCCTCCTTCGTCCTGACTCCTTCTTCCCTCCTCTCGTCTCCTTCCTCCCTCATCCTGACTCCTCCTTCCTCCTTCGAGACGCCTCCTTCCTCCGTCCTGACTCCTCCTTCCTCGCTCGAGACACCTCCTTCCTCCCTCGTCCTGACTCCTTCCTCCTTCGTCCTGACTCCTTCCTCCCTCGTCCTGTCTCCTTCCTCCCTCGTCCTGTCTCCTTCTTCCCTCGTCCTGACTCCTTCCTCCCTCGTCCTGTCTCCTTCCTCCCTCGTCCTGACTCCTTCCTCCCTCATCCTGACTCCTTCCTCCTTTGTCCCGAGTCCTTCCTCCTTCGTCCCGACTCCTTCCTCCCTCATCCCGACTCCTTCCTCCCTTGTCCTGTCTCCTTCCTTCTTCGTCCTGACTCCTTCCTCCCTCATCCTGACTCCTTCTTCCTTCGTCCTGACTCCTTCTTCCTTCGTCCTGACTCCTAAGCTCCCCTCTGGTTCTGGATTGGACGTCTTCACGGGCGGGAGGAGTCTGCGTCGAGGAACCCGACAGCGACGAACTCTGAGACACGAGGAAGAGGAGGAGGAGGAGGAAGAAGAGGGAGAGGAAGAGGAGAGACAGCGAGGAGAACACCTTACTGCAGGAGGAGAGGAGGTGAGGAGAGGAGACGAGGTGAAGAAACAAGTAGAGAATAGAAGAGATGAGACAAGGGTACAAGATGGAAAGAGAAGGAGACAATGTGATGAGAATAAGGAGAGGAGACAAGGAAACAAGGAGGTGAGGATGCAAGGGGAGGATTAGGAAAGGGGAGGGGGTGGCTTAGAGAGGAGACAAGGGGAGTAGACAAGGAGAGGAGAATAGGAGACAAAGTGATGAGAGGAAAAGAGGAGACATAGTAAGGAGAGGAAAGGAGAAAAGCAGACAAGGAGGCCAGAGGAGGATGCACAGACAGAGAAACGAGACGAGGATAGGAGAGGAGAGAAGGATGCAAGAGAGATGAGGAGGCGAGGAAATGATCAGAGACAAAGAGGAGACAAGGAAAGGAGAGAAGAGGAGACAAAGTAAGGAGAGGAAAGGACAAGCAACTCAGATATTTCTTCATACAATAAATGAAATGTGCAACTAGTTTCTAAAGTGTTAACACGGAAACAAACTGTCTTCTGGACAATGAGACCAAACATTAAAGCTTTACCGTGTGTGTGTGTGTGTGTGTGTGTGTGTGTGTGTGTGTGTGTGTGTGTGTGTGTGTGTGTGTGTGTGTGGTATTTGACCCAATATTCAGACAAAAACAGTTTAAATAATAATAACATATATTTCATACTTTAACTATATTATATATTATAGTGATATAGTTGTATTTTCTCCACTTGCTAAATAAAGTGTAGATTTTATTAGAATGTGGATGAAATGAGTTCCAGGTTGAGCTCTAGACTCCGAGAGGAACCCACAAAGGGTCTCCTGTGAAACGCAGCGTTGATCCGGCCGTAGATCATCCAGCATGTGGACTTTAAAACGCTGAGCTGTCAGAGCGATGGATATAAAAGGCACGGTCATCGCTCCCATCTGTGCTGACTCAGCAGACTCAGGATGGATGTTAACAGGACTCCCCGCGGAGAGGATCTTTTCCTTTCTGGAACATCTATCAAGATGTGAGCAGAAACACATCTCTTTGTGTTTTGCATGAGGAATGTACAGAAGGTCGGATTCACTCCAGCCTTGTTTAGTCGAATCGACCCCTGGTGCGTTCAGCGGCTTGGTTCGTTTGGGTCGGTGTGAACGCAGACCTCTGGAGTGAACTACACAACCTGGAAGAGGTTTACTCCAGCCTTGTTTAGTCCGGTCGACCCCTAGTGCGTTCAGCAGCTTGGTTCGTTTGGGTCGGTGTGAACGCAGACCTCTGGAGTGAACTACACAACCTGGAAGAGGTTTACTCCAGGAAAATGGTGACATCACTATGAAGCACTCACGCTCCTATTGGCTAGCGCTCCAACACATTGTGCGTGATAAGAGATGTCCCGCCCCTTAGCCTAAGTGGTTGACCAATCACAACAGAGAGCTTTTTGAACATTAAAGCATGGAGACCTGTCCCAGTGGAAACACTACGATGAGCAGGATAGCCCCTTTAAACAAAGAAACCCCCCCCCCCCCAAATATATGTATATATGTAGAGCACAAAAAAGGGGTTGTAAGTGATAAGAAAAGAAAGAATAATAACAATTTTAAATGGGTTAGGGGGTCCTGCCGTACTCTGTATAATATTAAACTCTTTTAAATGATTGTGCTGATATTGCAGCTGGTGAAGGGTCTTGTATCTTTAATAACACAGATTTCAAAGCAAAATAAACGTGGTGCATTTATTTGAAGATGTCTGGACTCACGTCTGACGCATCGCCGCGTGTTGAGCGAGAGAATCGATCCGGCGCAGCATCGAGCTCCACAGACCTGAGGACTGCACACACAGGTCATTCAACTATACGTTATTACACATATTTATCTAAATGAGGAGACTGACTGAATATTTAAAATCAAATTCAAAATAAAATAACGTAAAATAAATTAACAGAACATTTATCAATACTCACATTTTACAATAGAAATAATGTATACATCAAAATGTAGTTTGTATATTTGTATATAAAAAGACACTCCAGATCTGCCTTTCTGCCGTTTGCTTATTAAAATAATGACACTTTCAGTCTTTTTAATTATTTATAGCAGGTATTTGTATTAAAAGTGATCCGTTTCATTGTCTGTCACATCATCTTTAGTGTGTAATCAATACATGTTAAAACAGTTCAATACTTGGCCCTTCAGTCTTCTGGGAAAAGGAGACAATTAGCAGATCAACATCCAACTTCACAGCTGTGTGTAACAGGAAGTGTGTGTGTGTGTGTAACAGGAAGTGTGTGTGTGTGTGTGTGTGTGTGTGTTATTTGAAGAGGTTAATCAGTCAAAGGACTTTCAGCTGTGAATCAGGGAATAGCAGCAGAAACAGAGACAACAAATCTTAGTTTACAAAATAAAACAGTTTTCACAACAAATTGAAGTATTTCTCAAAACGGTTTTTTCTCAAAGGTCTGACTTTTTTTATTAAAGGGGACCTATCATGCAAAATGCACTTCTTGATGTCTGTTCTACATCACCAAGTGTCCCCGGTGTGTCGGGGAACTCACGCAGCGTCAGAAAATAAAACCCTCTCTCTTTTCCTCCGTAACCAAATCTCTAAAAACGGGGAACAACGGAGCTGATCCAGATTTGCGTCCGATATGACGTAATATCTGAAATGTGGACCCACGGCCCAATCAGAAACGTTGATATCAGAAACAATGCCCGACTGTTTTGGACGTAATATGGTCTGTGTTTGTATTAGCATCGCTAACACTCAGAGCTAACCTGTACTGGAGAGCATGGCCCTTTCTCATTTCATCAAATCCCCCTCCTCGACTCCTCGACTCCTCGGTCCTCCGGTAGTGACCCGGAAATGAATTTCAGCGCGCCATGTTGAAGGACATCTCATTTCTCTAAATGCACTTCGAGGACCGAGCATCGAGCATCGAGGAGGCTCTCTGGAGGAGCTCTAACCGAGGATACACTGATGGGTCCTCCACGGTCCTCCACGGCTCCTTCGTGGATGCATTTCCGGCAACAGAGATGTTTCAAAGAGTCGTGACGCACGGCCGGACTGATCTCAGCCAATGACAGCTCTGCATGCATCCCCTGGATATTATTTTATTAACTGCTTTCATCGTGACGCGATGTTTCCAGAGAGAACAGCTGAGAGGTCCGTGCAGAAAGCAGAGCAGTGTGTATAATATATATCACTCAGTATAACAGGCCTACTCTCTTTATTTGCTGTAGTTTAGTAGATATCTACAAACAAAGAGTCCATATTTTTCTAAAACCATTTAGTGCTTCACAATAAAATACACAAAGGCTGTTAGCTGTAGGTGTGTGTGTGTGTGTGTTTGGTACAGTGTGTGCGTAGATGCAGCGGACAGACAGGTCTCAGTTGGTTTGGTGTCCTCTGCTTACTTTTAATACTTGTAAATAAAACTTTTGGCCCGTAATTTATTTTCCTCATTGTAGCGACCAGAGAGGGGGGGGGGGGGATATATCCAGTCTCTGATAGTGTTACGTTATTGTGTAGCCTGTTATTGTCTCATCATACTGCACTGTGAATGAATCAAAGTGGTCATGAACTCATCTGTCCATCAGACAGAGGGCTGCTGTGCCTCCTGTCATCATTAATGGACGTCTCTTTAAAATGACCGCTCAGAGGAGAGGAGTTCTCATTTCTCTAACCGCCTGCTGCTTCCCCTCCTCTCTCCTCGGTTCCCCTCCTCGGCTCCTCGGCTCACATCTCCTGTGGGCGGGACTAAGTCTCGAGGATAGGAGTCGAGGAGGGGAGTTAGAGAAATGAGAAAGGGCCCATGTGTGTGAAGAAGCAGGAAGTAAAAAGGAACTCACCTTGTGGTATAACCGGCAAGAGAGAAAGCCTTTGAGCTCCAAACTGTTTCAGATCCTTGATAATCCATGATATGGCGTTTCATCACCGCAGCATTTAGTTTAGACAGTAGCTCAGACCCCTCCTCTTTTATTAAAGCTTTATACCCAAATCAGCTCTTTAGAAACAGGAAGTGAAACAGAGGGATATGAGGCATGGCTAGAATGATCTGTTTGGTGTTTGGAGCAAAACACTTCATAGACATGTTTTTATATATGTGTATCTGAGACCTCTGCTATTGGCTACAGATAGCATGATAGGTGACCTTTAAGACTTTTGTCTCAGAATGTAGCTTTGAGATCTACAGCCAGTAATACAACATGAAACACATCAGTGTATAACTTATTTGTCCGTCATGTGCGTTCTTATTCATGTGAGAAACGTGTTGCCTCGTGAAATGTGTCCTTGCATGTGGGAGGAACTTTGATCAAGGTTTGAACGCGAGTGTGAAAGTGAGATGTGATGCAGCAGCGGAGAGCTTTAGAGCAGAGTGGATTCAGCGGGGATTTAATCATTACTCACAGAGAGCTGCCTGCATTGTGCAGGAGGCCCCCGAGTGTGTGTGTGTGTGTGTGTGTGTGTGTGTGTGTGTGTGTGTGTGTGTGTGTGTGTGTGTGTGTGTGTGTGTGTGTGTGTGTGTGTGTGTGTGTGTGTGTGTGTGTGTGTGTGTGTGTGTGTGTCTGTATACACACAGACAGCCTGCCGAGTTCATTCAGTTAAAAAACTCCAGCCTTTTTATCTCGGGGGCGGAGCTTCAACCATTAAACTGAATTAAGGTTTTCTTTGAGCCTCTTAATGGAGATGTGCTGCTTCCGTCTGTTTCATATCGTTAAAATATACTTTCTCATTTTATTACAAAATAAAAGCCGCGCTCTGAAACTAAAATTAGTTAATAAGTCAAATAAATGATCATTAAAAGAGAGACTTTTCGTCTCCACAATAAGTTAATGTTTTCCTTTTCCCTATGTACCAAGATAAGACCTTTTACAACGTGTACATGTATTATTATGTACATGTAAGTATTATAAGTATATATATTAAGTATTATGCAACATAACAGATGTAATTAGATGTTCAAGTGTTTGGCTTGGATGTCACTAACGACACTGGGGCAGGACTTTGAATGAGCCACACGGACTTCTTCTGGAATACCATTTTGCAACTTCTGACATTTTCACAAATAGTCAGACTGTTTTTTCAAAATACTCATTTTTCAGGGAGGAAGGAGTCAGGACGAAGGAGGAAGGAGTCAGGATGAAGGAGGAAGGAGTCAGGATGAGGGAGGAATGAGTCAGGACGAAGGAGGAAGGAGTCAGGATGAAGGAGGAAGGAGTCAGGATGAGGGAGGAAGGAGTCAGGATGAAGGAGGAAGGAGTCAGGATGAGGGAGGAATGAGTCAGGACGAGGGAGGAAGGAGTCAGGATGAAGGAGGAAGGAGTCAGGACGAGGGAGGAAGGAGTCAGGATGAAGGAGGAAGGAGTCAGGATGAGGGAGGAATGAGTCAGGACGAGGGAGGAAGGAGTCAGGATGAAGAAGGAAGGAGTCAGGATGAGGGAGGAAGGAGTCAGGACGAGGGAGGAAGGAGTCAGGATGAGGGAGGAATGAGTCAGGACGAGGGAGGAAGGAGTCAGGATGAAGGAGGAAGGAGTCAGGATGAGGGAGGAATGAGTCAGGACGAGGGAGGAAGGAGTCAGGATGAAGAAGGAAGGAGTCAGGATGAGGGAGGAATGAGTCAGGAGGAAGGAGTCTGGACGAGGGAGGAAGGAGTCAGGATGAAGGAGGAAGGAGTCAGGATGAGGGAGGAATGAGTCAGGAGGAAGGAGTCAGGACGAGGGAGGAAGGAGTCATGATGAAGGAGGAAGGAGTCAGGATGAGGGAGGAATGAGTCAGGAGGAAGGAGTCAGGACGAGGGAGGAAAGAGACGAGAGGAGGGAGGAAGGAGTCAGGAGGAAGGATTAAGGAAGAAGGAGGAAGGAGTCAGGACGAGGGAGGAAGGAGACGAGAGGAGGGAAGAAGGAGTCAGAACGAAGGAGGAAGGAGACAGGACAAGGGAGGAAGGAGTCAGGACGAGGGAGGAAGGAGACGAGAGGAGGGAGGAAGGAGTCATGACGAAGGAGGAAGGAGTCAGGACGAAGGAGGAAGGAGTCAGGATGAAGGAGGAAGGAGTCAGAATGAGGGAGGAAGGAGTCAGGAGGAAGGAGTCAGGACAAGGGAGGGTTGGAGACGAGAGGAGGGAGGAAGGAGTCAGGACGAAGGAGGAAGGAGACAGGACGAGGGAGGAAGGAGACGAGAGGAGGGAGGAAGGAGTCAGGAGGAAGGATTAAGGCAGAAGGAGGAAGGAGTCAGGACGAGGGAGGAAGGAGATGAGAGGAGGGAGGAAGGAGTCAGGACGAGGGAGGAAGGAGTCAGGACGAAGGAGGAAGGAGTCAGGACTTGAAATACTTGAACATTTGGCTTGGATGTCATAATTTCTCCCCCTTTTCCCTAAATACTTTTTTTTCCAAAAGCCTGACGTGGAGATAAAGAACAAAAAGCATGAACAGAGCGGTTAGTGTTTCTTTCTGCTGGGATTATAGTGAAGGCTCCTTAAAGGCTCCGTCTGAATGAGTCCTGCTGCCCACGCTCTGCGAGGAGAAACACGGCGTCAGCAGGAAGCGAGCAACAGATCCTCGTCTGTGCTCAACAACACCTTCTAGACTTCAAATAAAACGTCCTCCTTTCTTCTTCCTCTGCAGAGACACTGAGCGCACAGAGGACGCCTCACGGGCTGCATGGAACATTCAGCAGCTTGAGGAGACATGGCAGCGTTTAGAGAACATCCAGCAGCTTGAGGAGACATGGCAGCGTTTAGAGAACATTCAGCAGCTTGAGGAGACATGGCAGCGTTGAGAGAACATTCAGCAGCTTGAGGAGACATGGCAGCGTTTAGAGAACATTCAGCAACTTGAGGAGACATGGCAGCGTTTAGAGAACACTCAGCAGCTTGAGGAGACATGGCAGCGTTTAGAGAACATTCAGCAGCTTGAGGAGACATGGCAGCGTTTAGAGAACATTCAGCAGCTTGAGGAGACATGGCAGCGTTGAGAGAACATTCAGCAGCTTGAGGAGACATGGCAGCGTTTAGAGAACATTCAGCAGCTTGAGGAGACATGGCAGCGTTTAGAGAACATCCAGCAGCTTGAGGAGACATGGCAGCGTTTAGAGAACATCCAGCAGCTTGAGGAGACATGGCAGCGTTTAGAGAACATTCAGCAGCTTGAGGAGACATGGCAGCGTTTAGAGAACATTCAGCAGCTTGAGGAGACATGGCAGCGTTTAGAGAACACTCAGCAGCTTGAGGAGACATGGCAGCGTTTAGAGAACATTCAGCAGCTTGAGGAGACATGGCAGCGTTTAGAGAACACTCAGCAGCTTGAGGAGACATGGCAGCGTTTAGAGAACATTCAGCAGCTTGAGGAGACATGGCAGCGTTTAGAGAACATCCAGCAGCTTGAGGAGACATGGCAGCGTTTAGAGAACATCCAGCAGCTTGAGGAGACATGGCAGCGTTTAGAGAACATCCAGCAGCTTGAGGAGACATGGCAGCGTTTAGAGAACATCCAGCAGCTTGAGGAGACATGGCAGCATTTAGAGAACATCCAGCAGCTTGAGGAGACATGGCAGCGTTTAGAGAACACTCAGCAGCTTGAGGAGACATGGCAGCGTTTAGAGAACATCCAGCAGCTTGAGGAGACATGGCAGCGTTTAGAGAACATCCAGCAGCTTGAGGAGACATGGCAGCGTTTAGAGAACATCCAGCAGCTTGAGGAGACATGGCAGCGTTTAGAGAACATTCAGCAGCTTGAGGAGACATGGCAGCGTTTAGAGAACATTCAGCAGCTTGAGGAGACATGGCAGCGTTTAGAGAACATCCAGCAGCTTGAGGAGACATGGCAGCGTTTAGAGAACATCCAGCAGCTTGAGGAGACATGGCAGCGTTTAGAGAACATCCAGCAGCTTGAGGAGACATGGCAGCGTTTAGAGAACATCCAGCAGCTTGAGGAGACATGGCAGCATTTAGAGAACATCCAGCAGCTTGAGGAGACATGGCAGCGTTTAGAGAACATTCAGCAGCTTGAGGAGACATGGCAGCGTTTAGAGAACATCCAGCAACTTGAGGAGACATGGCAGCGTTTAGAGAACATCCAGCAGCTTGAGGAGACATGGCAGCGTTTAGAGAACATCCAGCAGCTTGAGGAGACATGGCAGCGTTTAGAGAACATTCAGCAGCTTGAGGAGACATGGCAGCGTTTAGAGAACATCCAGCAACTTGAGGAGACATGGCAGCGTTTAGAGAACATCCAGCAGCTTGAGGAGACATGGCAGCGTTTAGAGAACATCCAGCAGCTTGAGGAGACATGGCAGCGTTTAGAGAACATCCAGCAGCTTGAGGAGACATGGCAGCGTTTAGAGAACACTCAGCAGCTTGAGGAGACATGGCAGCGTTTAGAGAACATCCAGCAGCTTGAGGAGACATGGCAGCGTTTAGAGAACATCCAGCAGCTTGAGGAGACATGGCAGCGTTTAGAGAACATCCAGCAGCTTGAGGAGAAATGGCAGCGTTTAGAGAACATCCAGCAGCTTGAGGAGAAATGGCAGCGTTTAGAGAACACTCAGCAGCTTGAGGAGACATGGCAGCGTTTAGAGAACACTCAGCAGCTTGAGGAGACATGGCAGCGTTTAGAGAACACTCAGCAGCTTGAGGAGACATGGCAGCGTTTAGAGAACATCCAGCAGCTTGAGGAGAAATGGCAGCGTTTAGAGAACACTCAGCAGCTTGAGGAGACATGGCAGCGTTTAGAGAACACTCAGCAGCTTGAGGAGACATGGCAGCGTTTAGAGAACACTCAGCAGCTTGAGGAGACATGGCAGCGTTTATAGAACACTCAGCAGCTTCAGGAGACATGGCAGCGTTTAGAGAACACTCAGCAGCTTGAGGAGACATGGCAGCGTTTAGAGAACATCCAGCAGCTTGAGGAGAAATGGCAGCGTTTAGAGAACACTCAGCAGCTTGAGGAGACATGGCAGCGTTTAGAGAACACTCAGCAGCTTGAGGAGACATGGCAGCGTTTAGAGAACACTCAGCAGCTTCAGGAGACATGGCAGCGTTTAGAGAACACTCAGCAGCTTGAGGAGACATGGCAGCGTTTAGAGAACACTCAGCAGCTTGAGGAGACATGGCAGCGTTTAGAGAACACTCAGCAGCTTGAGGAGACATGGCAGCGTTTAGAGAACACTCAGCAGCTTCAGGAGACATGGCAGCGTTTAGAGAACACTCAGCAGCTTGAGGAGAAATGGCAGCGTTTAGAGAACACTCAGCAGCTTGAGGAGACATGGCAGCGTTTAGAGAACACTCAGCAGCTTCAGGAGACATGGCAGCGTTTAGAGAACACTCAGCAGCTTGAGGAGAAATGGCAGCGTTTAGAGAACACTCAGCAGCTTGAGGAGACATGGCAGCGTTTAGAGAACACTCAGCAGCTTCAGGAGACATGGCAGCGTTTAGAGAACACTCAGCAGCTTGAGGAGACATGGCAGCGTTTAGAGAACATCCAGCAGCTTGAGGAGACATGGCAGCGTTTAGAGAACATCCAGCAGCTTGAGGAGACATGGCAGCGTTTAGAGAACACTCAGCAGCTTGAGGAGAAATGGCAGCGTTTAGAGAACACTCAGCAGCTTGAGGAGACATGGCAGCGTTTAGAGAACACTCAGCAGCTTGAGGAGACATGGCAGCGTTTAGAGGACACTCAGCAGCTTGAGGAGACATGGCAGCGTTTAGAGAACATCCAGCAACTTGAGGAGACATGGCAGCGTTTAGAGAACACTCAGCAGCTTGAGGAGACATGGCAGCGTTTAGAGAACACTCAGCAGCTTGAGGAGACATGGCAGCGTTTACTGAAAGCTGCAGAAACCAAACGCTGCAGATACGAAACCCTTCACGTACAGTATATGCTCGGTACACATCTCAAGCCAATCCAGTGAGGAATGAGACCTTTGGGAAACACACACACAGCAGCAGGACGTTCAGCGAAGCTCACTAAACCAACAGAAGTGTTTAAGGACTTTCACGAAAATTCACTGATCGGATTATTGTGGAGTTTAGCCGGAAAATATCACGAGGGCACGAGGCTTTAAACGTCTAAACACACACGAACAACAGCAGTGTGTGCGTGCGTGTGTGTGTGTGTGTGTGTGTGTGCGTGTTTTCAGCAAATTGTACTTTAAGTATTCAAAAGTGAAAGTTTGGTTTTATTATAAAATATCCAAGTACACTAACGAGTTCAGATGGGGTTTTATGACAAAGACTGCTCTGTTCTTGTTCAAACCACACACACACACACACACACACACACACACACACACACACACACACACACACACACACACACACACACACACACACACACACACACACACACACACACACACACACACACACACACACACACACACACACACACACACACACACACACACACACACACACACACACACACACACACACACACACACACACACACACACACACACACACACACACACACACACACACACACACACACACACACACACACACACACACACACACACACACACACACACACACACACACACACACACACACACACACACACACACACACACACACACACACGTTCCAGACCAGATCTCTCCCAGGTGAAATATCTCGGACGGATTCACGTTTGTTGTTGTTGTTGTTGCCGTGGTTTCCACATTAGCGTTAGCGTCATATTGGATGCATTTGATCGAAGCGAATCCCGCGATGGCGTCAGGTTGCAAAAGTTTGGCAACGAGCAACAACCTTTTCTGGAAAAAGCGGAGGTTACTGCAAAGACTCTTACATCTGAAGAGCTTCTGTGGTCGCTTATGTTGTTTCTTTTTTTGGTCATTTCACATATCATTGTTGGTTTTACATTAGCAGAGGTTTGACCTCCTTCGTGTTCATATCCTGTCCAGTTTGGTTACCTTCACGTCACTTGTTGATGAATCTGTACATCGTTTGGGGAATTTCGCATGTCTGTGCAGTCATTTTGCTGATCTAGCAGTTTTGGTCGTGGTTGTTCCCGGTCCCTGATTGATTGCTTTGGGAATGCATTTGGTTACTTTGTGCCCCTTTGTTGTCAACATGTGTATCGTTTGGGTAATTGTGCGTCTCATCGGTGTCTTTTTGAGCACATTTGTTCGTGTTACTTCTCTAAGTGTGGTCGTCTCTGTACCTTTGAGATATTCTTCCTCTCTTTTTGGTTGTGTCCCTATTTTTCTTTATGTATTGGTTATTATGCTTCTTTGTGATTTTTAAGTCTGTTTTCAGGTTATTTTATGAAACTTTGTAGCGGCTTAGTCATTGATTTTAGTTTTCTTTTGGACATTTCCGTATACAATCATTAATATAGGAAATAATCTGCAAACTAAACGAATAACAATTATAGTTTCTTGCAGCTTATGATATATTAAAACTAGGGCTGTCAAACGATTAAAATTTTTAATCAGATTAATCACAGCTTAAAAATTAATTAATCAGATTAATCACCATTCGAACTATGTCCAAAATATGCCATTTCTTTATGTATATTGTTGTGGGAATGGAAAGATAAATGAAAGAAGGCGGATATATCCATTTAACACAGTATCTATGTTTATTATAACATGTTTCTGCGTGTCAAAATGAAAGACAGCCCACACACCTATCAATCATCAAACCGTGGGGTCTTAATTCATTACGTGTTGATTTCTATCAACGGGGGGGTACTTCAGGAAAGTCGACAGAGGGGGGCGGCGGCTAACTTCGTGACCAGAGAGTGCGAACGTTGTGATCAGCTGTTTTAGCGCAGTTCTCCAGTGAAGGAGGGGGGGGGGAAGAGTCTCCCTCCGCTGCCGGTTGGCGTAGTTTTGGCACAATTCCGTTGTACAGACCGACGTTAACAGCAGCCCTGTCTGTGCACACGGAGACCGACTCTGTCGTCCGGTGATCTAACCGCCTTCTGGAAAAGCTTCACAAGTACGTCGGTACGCAAATGCTCTTTGTGACACAAGTTTCAGATTACGCACATAACCTGCGTACCAGTTATGTGCACCCCTGTACTACAGCAAAAGTATTCTCCGTCGGGACTTCCTGCAACAACACCGACATTATCAAAGATGTTCTATTGAGAAGACGATCACTACGTGACAAAAGTTTTCAAAACCGTTTCTGGTCTTCTGTATTTCCAGACAAGTGGCTTCTAAAATCAATCTGACTAACTGCTGTCTGTGCAATTTACTCCGCGCGAGTTGGCGGACTTTATTTTGCTTACTTTAACATCATTTTTCATGGTGGGGCGAAGCCATTTCTTGGTATGGGTGTAGCCTACCCCAGCCATACCCTGGCGCTGCCACTGGTGGGATGTATGGGGCGGGCCATTCTGCACATGCGTTAAATGCGTTAAATATTTTAACGCAATTAATTAAAAAAATTAATTACCGCCGTTAACGCGATAATTTTGACAGCACTACTTAAAGCTGTCTCCACATTGAGGAACAGCAACATGGGTTTGGTTGATGTTTAAACTCTTAGTTGGTCAAGTGTGTGTGTGAGTGTTGGTTATCAGTCAGTTTGAGTAATAGCACCATCATGACTTAAGTCCTGTAATAAGTCCTTTGTGCACATTAAGACTTACACAAAGCTGAGACCACAGCTTGTGATCTGCTGTTGCTTATTCTTCCAACATAAAATATATATATTTGAGAGGTTTTGTGGTTAAATGATGCACCTTTTCAAGTTTCTTTGGTGTCTTTTTGGTTGTTTTGTGTCCCTATTTCTGTATATCTGTGTACTCTATTGGTTATTATGCATCTTAGTGATCTTTAAGTCTGTTTCCTGGTTATTTTAAGAAACTTAGTAGAGCTTTTATGGTTGCATTCTTCTTTATGTTGGTCCTTTAATTAGCTATTCATGATATTTCTATGAAGCAGAGACACACAGCTGAGAGTGAACTGTGTGACATCACAGATAACAAAAACAACAGTTTAAATATGATTATAAGCAGAGAGGGCAAAAGTACACACATCCTTTACTCAAGTAGAATACTTTAAAAATACTCTGGTGAAAGTAGAAGTACTGATTAAACTTCTTTACTCAAGTCAAAGTAAAGAGGCTTTGAAGTGTACTTCAGTAAAAAGTACCCATAACTAGCAGCTGTTTTAAAGAGTACCTGACCTCCCTTTATATTAATAGAACAATAATGTCATTGTTAGCTAATGAATGTTTCCATGCTGAACAACGGCAACATGACAACGTTTCCATTGGTCCCTCTTCTTTAGAGAAGACCAGGAAATGATGGATACACGGATCGTGTTCAAATCAATAGGCACGCAATGACTCTAAAGAATAATGATCACGCCACCAAACACACATTCAGACTAAAGGAACCAGCTGTTTGGGAAATGAGAGAAGTAGAAAGTACAGGTATTTGGGTTCAACATGTAAGAAGTAGAAAGTACAGGTATTTGTGTTCAACATGTAAGAAGTAGAAAGTACAGGTATTTGAGTTCAACATGTAAGAAGTAGAAAGTACAGGTATTTGAGTTCAACATGTGAGAAGTAGAAAGTACAGGTATTTGTGTTCAACATGTAAGAAGTAGAAAGTACAGGTATTTGTGTTCAACATGTAAGAAGTAGAAAGTACAGGTATTTGGGTTCAACATGTAAGAAGTAGAAAGTACAGGTATTTGTGTTCAACATGTAAGAAGTAGAAAGTACAGGTATTTGTGTTCAACATGTGAGAAGTAGAAAGTACAGGTATTTGAGTTCAACATGTAAGAAGTAGAAAGTACAGGTATTTGAGTTCAACATGTAAGAAGTAGAAAGTACAGGTATTTGAGTTCAACATGTGAGAAGTAGAAAGTACAGGTATTTGTGTTCAACATGTAAGAAGTAGAAAGTACAGGTATTTGTGTTCAACATGTAAGAAGTAGAAAGTACAGGTATTTGGGTTCAACATGTAAGAAGTAGAAAGTACAGGTATTTGTGTTCAACATGTAAGAAGTAGAAAGTACAGGTATTTGTGTTCAACATGTGAGAAGTAGAAAGTACAGGTATTTGAGTTCAACATGTAAGAAGTAGAAAGTACAGGTATTTGAGTTCAACATGTAAGAAGTAGAAAGTACAGGTATTTGTGTTCAACATGTGAGAAGTAGAAAGTACAGGTATTTGAGTTCAACATGTAAGAAGTAGAAAGTACAGGTATTTGAGTTCAACATGTGAGAAGTAGAAAGTACAGGTATTTGTGTTCAACATGTAAGAAGTAGAAAGTACAGGTATTTGGGTTCAACATGTAAGAAGTAGAAAGTACAGGTATTTGGGTTCAACATGTAAGAAGTAGAAAGTTCAGGTATTTGAGTTCAACATGTAAGAAGTAGAAAGTTCAGGTATTTGGGTTCAACATGTAAGAAGTAGAAAGTACAGGTATTTGTGTTCAACATGTAAGAAGTAGAAAGTACAGGTATTTGGGTTCAACATGTAAGAAGTAGAAAGTACAGGTATTTGAGTTCAACATGTGAGAAGTAGAAAGTACAGGTATTTGAGTTCAACATGTGAGAAGTAGAAAGTACAGGTATTTGTGTTCAACATGTAAGAAGTAGAAAGTACAGGTATTTGGGTTCAACATGTAAGAAGTAGAAAGTACAGGTATTTGGGTTCAACATGTAAGAAGTAGAAAGTTCAGGTATTTGAGTTCAACATGTAAGAAGTAGAAAGTACAGGTATTTGGGTTCAACATGTGAGAAGTAGAAAGTACAGGTATTTGGGTTCAACATGTAAGAAGTAGAAAGTACAGGTATTTGGGTTCAACATGTAAGAAGTATAAAGTACAGGTATTTGGGTTCAACATGTGAGAAGTAGAAAGTACAGGTATTTGGGTTCAACATGTAAGAAGTAGAAAGTACAGGTATTTGGGTTCAACATGTGAGAAGTAGAAAGTACAGGTATTTGGGTTCAACATGTAAGAAGTAGAAAGTACAGGTATTTGGGTTCAACATGTAAGAAGTAGAAAGTACAGGTATTTGGGTTCAACATGTAAGAAGTAGAAAGTACAGGTATTTGTGATCAACATGTAAGAAGTAGAAAGTACAGGTATTTGGGTTCAACATGTAAGAAGTAGAAAGTACAGGTATTTGTGTTCAACATGTAAGAAGTAGAAAGTACAGGTATTTGAGTTCAACATGTAAGAAGTAGAAAGTACAGGTATTTGTGATCAACATGTAAGAAGTAGAAAGTACAGGTATTTGGGTTCAACATGTAAGAAGTAGAAAGTACAGGTATTTGTGTTCAACATGTAAGAAGTAGAAAGTACAGGTATTTGAGTTCAACATGTAAGAAGTAGAAAGTACACAGGTATTTGGGTTCAACATGTAAGAAGTAGAAAGTACAGGTATTTGAGTTCAACATGTAAGAAGTAGAAAGTACAGGTATTTGAGTTCAACATGTAAGAAGTAGAAAGTACAGGTATTTGAGTTCAACATGTAAGAAGTAGAAAGTACACAGGTATTTGGGTTCAACATGTAAGAAGTAGAAAGTACAGGTATTTGAGTTCAACATGTAAGAAGTAGAAAGTACAGGTATTTGAGTTCAACATGTAAGAAGTAGAAAGTACAGGTATTTGAGTTCAACATGTAAGAAGTAGAAAGTACACAGGTATTTGGGTTCAACATGTAAGAAGTAGAAAGTACAGGTATTTGAGTTCAACATGTAAGAAGTAGAAAGTACACAGGTATTTGGGTTCAACATGTAAGAAGTAGAAAGTACAGGTATTTGAGTTCAACATGTAAGAAGTAGAAAGTACAGGTATTTGTGTTCAACATGTAAGAAGTAGAAAGTACAGGTATTTGAGTTCAACATGTAAGAAGTAGAAAGTACAGGTATTTGTGTTCAACATGTAAGAAGTAGAAAGTACAGGTATTTGAGTTCAACATGTAAGAAGTAGAAAGTACAGGTATTTGGGTTCAACATGTAAGAAGTAGAAAGTACAGGTATTTGTGTTCAACATGTAAGAAGTAGAAAGTACAGGTATTTGGGTTCAACATGTAAGAAGTAGAAAGTACAGGTATTTGTGTTCAACATGTAAGAAGTAGAAAGTACAGGTATTTGAGTTCAACATGTAAGAAGTAGAAAGTACAGGTATTTGTGTTCAACATGTAAGAAGTAGAAAGTACAGGTACTTGTGTTCAACATGTAAGAAGTAGAAAGTACAGGTATTTGAGTTCAACATGTAAGAAGTAGAAAGTACACAGGTATTTGTGTTCAACATGTAAGAAGTAAAAAGTCATCAGAAAATAAGTAGTGGAGTAAAGTAGCCTACTGATACCAGAAAAATGTACTTAAGTACAGTAACGAAGTATTTGTACTCCTTTACTTCTGCTCACCCGGTCGGAGGGGCCGTCTCTCGGCTGAGTTTCCCCCGGGATCCCCTCGCCTCCTCCGGCCGGAGATCCTCCGGAGTCCCGGGGCTCCGCACGGTCCCCTCCCCCCGGGATGGAGGATGCTGAGCGGCCGTGTGAAGAGTCAACATCCAGAGGAAGCACAGAGACAGAAACATGGTCACAGAGCGGGTCAGACAGCCTGTGATTCAGCCCTTCAATCACAGCTGTGGTCAACACATGGTGGGTTCCGAGGAGGGTGAGTGTCGGCTCATTAAGGGTCCGGCTTCAGGCTTCATTCTACTGTCAGCCAATAGGAGCACGGGACAGCAGTCTCTCTGCTCCTATTGGCTGACAGCCTGGCTATGAACCACTTGAATCAAGTTATTATGTATGTACTTTTTGGGTTGAGAACTTGAGAGATCGTATTGCGTGTACTTGAGTAAAAATAGAAGTATTCAGATATTCTACTTGAGAAAAAGTACAAGTAGGCTACTCAGATATTGAACTTGAGTAGAAGTACTCAGATCTTGTACTTGAGTAAAAGTAGAAGTACTCAGATCTTGTACTTGAGTAAAAGTAGAAGTACTCAGATCTTGTACTTGAGTAAAAGTAGAAGTACTCAGATCTTGTACTTGAGTAAAAGTAGAAGTACCAGAGTGTAGGAATATTCTGTTACAGTAAAAGTCCTGCATTCAAAATGTTCCTCAAGTGAAAGTAGAAAAGTATTCTCATCAAAATATAGTGAAAGACAGTAAAAGTAGTCGTTGTGCAGATTGGTTCATTTCAGAATAATATATATGATATGTTTTATAATGATTGATCATGAAAGTGTTCTCAAAGCTGGTGAAGGTGCAGCTAGTTTGAAGTACTTTGTAGACTGCAGGCAGGGACGAGGGAAGGGGGGGTGCTGAGGGGGCTGCACCACCCCCATCTGTTGGCGGAGAGTTGTAACTGCAACGCCAAAAAGTTCGCTAAACAAATCAATACAAAAGTTTTATTTTAAGTTACTATTTTTGAGTTAGCATTTTAGTGTAAGCAGTCTCTAAAAACCTTCACTAAATAATAAGAGAAAGTGATAATGCGGTGTGCTTCTTCTGTTGCTCTGCTATAGAAAATAAGCTTGTCAGTGCAGACAAGATCAGGGATGGGAGTGTTGTGAAAGGAGGATTTAAGAACTGGCGAAAGGCAGGGGAAACATTTAGGGAGCATGAGAAGCCCCATCAACACACAGGCCGTCCACAAACTGGCAGCATTAAAACGAACACCGATGAATGCACTGCTCTCACAAGCTGTTGCTAAAGACCAAATGACTGCATTTAATATGACGTTATTATACAGGACCAAACCCCCGAATGTTTTTTCTGTAGCCCCGGACAATTCTCTCTCAATAATATAATACATTAACCGTGCTTTACCTGAACCTCATCATGAGAGGACGGCAGAATTGTAATTTTCCGTGTTCAGTGAATGCAACAGAGGCAAGACACCAGACCAACCAGAGTTGCATGGAAATGAACGTGTCTTATTGGCTGACAGGTACCTACCTGTGACAATAGAGAGGTGAAGTCCCTCCCCTTCCGGTGGGACTCATGGGACCTTATTTCAGATAAAGTTTGTATTGAAGTCAATGGAGAGAGAAAGATTATCTTTCCATCCCGTTTGAATTGTGCCATGAATGACACATATGATGTTTGTCAATCTTAAACAATAATTTCCATGTCAAAAAAGTCACAGTTTGTCGTAAAACTGTTGAAATATAAGACTATGAAAAATACGCAACTAGAAAGACTACAAATCCCAGAGTCCCGGTCCCGCATGCTGGCTCTCACGGAACCGACTCACTCCCCTTGTGTGTGTGTGTGTACAGCTCTCAACATGTGCAGACTTGGAGTGATTTTCACCTCTTTTAATACTTTCCGCCTCATTCTGAAAGGAAGAAGTGAAATGTTTCAACGTGACGGCCGTCTAGGTGTGTGGTGCGAGACGGGAGACGTAATTCATTGAGCGGTTTCACACAAAAAATGTGTTACTTCACAGTTTTACGACACATTTTTATTGTGTTGTTGTGTGAGCCACCACCTGAGCCAGGTGGTGGCTCACACAACAACCCCAGAGCCACCACCTGAGCCAGGTGAACAAGGTATGTAGATGTCAGTAAACTTCCAAGCTATGCGAACATGTAAGCAAAGCATAAATTACAGCTACGTTGACGTTACTTTGAATCGCGGGGGTAAGCTAAACCGTTAGCAAGTAGCTATAGCTAGCCAGAGATATTAAATAAACACTTTGCCATACAATCTAAATATAATGTTTTTTAGTGTTACCTGGTGATTTCAAAGAAAGCTCTCTGGGAAATGTTGACTTACTGTTCGACCTGAAGCTAGAAGCTACCTTACAGTACACAGTTGATCCGGAGTCCTGTCAACACACTTTTGTTCAAGTGTTTCATAGTTAGCTTAGCTACGCATCAACCTAGCACTGAAATATATGGATGTTATGTGACAGTATTTCTGAGAAAAAGTCAGCTGAAATGGTGGCATAGTTGCCACTGCTTTACGTGTCAACAGCATGTTTGAACGTATTTGCAGCAGTAAATGTGGCTGTTTGGCCACTGACGTTGCCATAACAACACCTGCATTTTTTGCATGAAATTATAATTCTTCTGAATGATATTCCTATTGACAGCCAGTTTCTATGTGAACATTATGAGATGGACAGCCAGAGAGAATACATGAAAAACAGTTATCCATAGATCTCTTAATTTTGCTGTAAGTGCACCAGATTGATGCTTTTAACTTCAATATTATATATATAAAAAGATCCCCCTCCCACCGCACCGGCATGCCTCACCCCCAACTCTGACTGACTTCCCGCGTCCCTGACTGCAGGGTAGCTTGTGAATTTACTCCAGGTGGAACTAAAGTCTGATTTAACACTTGATTATATTTCAGTAACTAAAGGTATTAAATACATGTAGTGGAGTAAAAGTACAGCATTTACCTCTGAACTGTAGAGGAGTAGAAGTACACAGTAGAATTGAAGTATATTTTGATTGATTTTTGAATTCATTTGTATTTATACTATTCTAAGCCCCCCCTCACCGACATACAATCTCTCTCTCTCAAAGCATAACTCACAGAGATCATAAAGGATATAAACACATACAAACTTTAAGTTTAGTTTTTCATTCTGTATTTGAAATTATAACGAATATTTTTTGTTCAACTTTTTAAATTTTTATTTTCATGTATATTGTTTTCAAGTTTGTTTTTATTTTGTTATTTTATTAAAACGGTTGTTTGTTATTTCAATACTTTAATAAAGATGTATTCCAATTGTTTATATTCTAATAATTATTTCGATTTTTTTTATTATCACTAGGGATGCTCTGATCGCCAATTTTGGGGCCGATTGCCAAAATCAGTATCGGCCGATACCGACCGCCGATCCGATCGAGTGGGCGGGGCCTAAATGGAAGATTTAAACATCACTTTAAATCTTCCATTTAAAGTGATGTTTAAAACTCAGTTAATGCTCATTCACTGGAGCTTCCACAAACAACTATCAACTTAATTATTACATTCAAATGAAGTTCATTATTCAAGTTTACATTCATTTTGGAGAAGAACACGGGAGAGATGAGCGGAAGCACTCTCTTTTCCTCTCTCTCCCCTCTCTCCCCCTCTCTCTCCCCCTCTCTCTCCCCCTCTCTCTCCCTCTCCCTCTCTCTCTCTCCTGACAGCCTGTCAGTATGCAGCTCACTGATCCAGTAATGAGTGACCCGACAGTCCATCCATCCATCTTCTCCCGCTTATCCGTGGTCGGGTCGCGGGGGTAGCAGTTCCAGCGGAGAGCCCCAAACATTCTTTTCCCGACAGTGAAGAATAAATATATGTATAACTAGTTTAGCTTGTTCCAGAGGTAGATAAAATAGCTACGTGTGTTCGGTCTAACTCTTGTGTGTTTCGCACCGGTCCGTCACAGCGGGTGGAGCTGCAGGATTTCTGCTTCTCACACGTTGCATAGATGCTATTTTACTGTCTTTTTCAAACACCTCATATATAGATATAAAAAAAAAAAAAGTCTCTCTCTCTCTTCAAACTTCAAAGCTGGTATTAGAAATAGCACGCCTCTCCTGATCACATGACACATAATATATACATGGATTTTAAGTTGTTGATATAAAATCCTACTTTGTTCCAAACGGACCAAAGAAAATAATGATGTATACGGTGGCCCATAAGGTCATAGAGACGTAAATAAAGCCGGGACTTGATCAGCCGGTCCGTGTTTAAAGAGTTAAACGTCGCTCCCCGGTGAACACACCATTAGTGATCAAAGTGATCCATGAACTAAAGCTCAGCCTCAGAATCAAGAGAGTCTTTTATTCAACAATATTTAGAAACATTGGAAGAGAAAGATCACAGTTTGACATTTAGAACATTACAGTATGATTCCAGATATTACCAGAAGAAGAAAAGAAGGCACTTGGTTTCAGATGTTTACCATTATAAACACAAGACGCCATTTTGTGAATCCAAACAGAAATGTTACATGTGTCTTTAAGAGTAGAGACCAAGTTAATCAGAGGGATACAAGTTTGAGGCAGATCTGCTTCACAGTGCAGAGAGTGTGTGAGACAGGTGTGTGTGTGTGAGACAGGTGTGTGTGTGAGACAGATGTGTGTGTGTGTGAGACAGATGTGTGTGTGTGTGAGACAGGTGTGTGTGTGAGACAGGTGTGTGTGTGAGACAGATGTGTGTGTGTGTGATGGTGAACACACTGAACTGATATCAGCAGCTGATCTGCAGTCAGTTTCTGTCGTCAGGAGAGACTCTCATACCTGCAGAGGAACCAGAGACACTGAGGAGAGACTCTCAGACCTGCAGAGGAACCAGAGACACTGAGGAGAGACTCTCAGACCTGCAGAGGAACCAGAGACACTGAGGAGAGACTCTCAGACCTGCAGAGGAACCAGAGACACTGAGGAGAGACTCTCAGACCTGCAGAGGAACCAGAGACACTGAGGAGAGACTCTCAGACCTGCAGAGGAACCAGAGACACTGAGGAGAGACTCTCAGACCTGCAGAGGAACCAGAGACACTGAGGAGAGACTCTCAGACCTGCAGAGGAACCAGAGACACTGAGGAGAGACTCTCAGACCTGCAGAGGAACCAGAGACACTGAGGGGAGACTCTCAGACCTGCAGAGAAACCAGAGACACTGAGGAGAGACTCTCAGACCTGCAGAGAAACCAGAGACACTGAGGAGAGACTCTCAGACCTGCAGAGGACCCAGAGACACTGAGGAGTGACTCTCAGACCTGCAGAGGAAAAATAGACACTGAGGAGAGACTCTCAGACCTGCAGAGGACCCAGAGACACTGAGGAGAGACTCTCAGACCTGCAGAGGAACCAGAGACACTGAGGAGAGACTCTCAGACCTGCAGAGGAACCAGAGACACTGAGGAGAGACTCTCAGACCTGCAGAGGAACCAGAGACACTGAGGAGAGACTCTCAGACCTGCAGAGGAACCAGAGACACTGAGGAGAGACTCTCAGACCTGCAGAGGAACCAGAGACACTGAGGAGAGACTATCAGACCTGCAGAGGACCCAGAGACACTGATGAGAGACTCTCAGACCTGCAGAGGATCCAGAGACACTGATGAGAGACTCTCAGACCTGCAGAGGAACCAGAGACACTGAGGAGAGACTCTCAGACCTGCAGAGGACCCAGAGACACTGAGGAGAGACTCTCAGACCTGCAGAGGACCCAGTGACACTGAGGAGAGACTCTCAGACCTGCAGAGGACCCAGAGACACTGAGGAGAGACTCTCAGACCTGCAGAGGAACCAGAGACACTGAGGAGAGACTCTCAGACCTGCAGAGGAACCAGAGACACTGAGGAGAGACTCTCAGACCTGCAGAGGAACCAGAGACACTGAGGAGAGACTCTCAGACCTGCAGAGGAACCAGAGACACTGAGGAGAGACTCTCAGACCTGCAGAGGAACCAGAGACACTGAGGAGAGACTCTCAGACCTGCAGAGGAACCAGAGACACTGAGGAGAGACTCTCAGACCTGCAGAGGAACCAGAGACACTGAGGAGAGACTCTCAGACCTGCAGAGGAACCAGAGACACTGAGGAGAGACTCTCAGACCTGCAGAGGACCCAGAGACACTGAGGAGAGACTCTCAGACCTGCAGAGGAACCAGAGACACTGAGGAGAGACTCTCAGACCTGCAGAGGACCCAGAGACACTGAGGAGAGACTCTCAGACCTGCAGAGGACCCAGAGACACTGAGGAGAGACTCTCAGACCTGCAGAGGAACCAGAGACACTGAGGAGAGACTCTCAGACCTGCAGAGGAACCAGAGACACTGAGGAGACTCTCAGACCTGCAGAGGAACCAGAGACACTGAGGAGAGACTCTCA
This sequence comes from Pogonophryne albipinna, assembly GCA_028583405.1. Taxonomy (NCBI): domain Eukaryota; kingdom Metazoa; phylum Chordata; class Actinopteri; order Perciformes; family Artedidraconidae; genus Pogonophryne; species Pogonophryne albipinna. Next base: position 100,029 of record JAPTMU010000194.1, read on the forward strand.
GACCTGCAGAGGAACCAGAGACACTGAGGAGAGACTCTCAGACCTGCAGAGGAACCAGAGACACTGAGGAGAGACTCTCAGACCTGCAGAGGAACCAGAGACACTGAGGAGAGACTCTCAGACCTGCAGAGGAACCAGAGACACTGAGGAGAGACTCTCAGACCTGCAGAGGAACCAGAGGACACTGAGGCAGAGACTCTCAGACCTGCAGAGGAACCAGAGACACTGAGGATGACATTCAGACCTGCAGAGGAACCAGAGACACTGAGGAGAGACTCTCAGACCTGCAGAGGAACCAGAGACACTGAGGAGAGACTCTCAGACCTGCAGAGGAACCAGAGACACTGAGGAGAGACTCTCAGACCTGCAGAGGAACCAGAGACACTGAGGAGAGACTCTCAGACCTGCAGAGGAACCAGAGACACTGAGGAGAGACTCTCAGACCTGCAGAGGAACCAGAGACACTGAGGAGAGACTCTCAGACCTGCAGAGGAACCAGAGACACTGAGGAGAGACTCTCAGACCTGCAGAGGAACCAGAGACACTGAGGAGAGACTCTCAGACCTGCAGAGGAACCAGAGACACTGAGGAGAGACTCTCAGACCTGCAGAGGAACCAGAGACACTGAGGAGAGACTCTCAGACCTGCAGAGGAACCAGAGACACTGAGGAGAGACTCTCAGACCTGCAGAGGAACCAGAGACACTGAGGAGAGACTCTCAGACCTGCAGAGGAACCAGAGACACTGAGGAGAGACTCTCAGACCTGCAGAGGAACCAGAGACACTGAGGAGAGACTCTCAGACCTGCAGAGGAACCAGAGACACTGAGGAGAGACTCTCAGACCTGCAGAGGAACCAGAGACACTGAGGAGAGACTCTCAGACCTGCAGAGGAACCAGAGACACTGAGGAGAGACTCTCAGACCTGCAGAGGAACCAGAGACACTGAGGAGAGACTCTCAGACCTGCAGAACCAGAGACACTGAGGAGAGACTCTCAGACCTGCAGAGGAACCAGAGACACTGAGGAGAGACTCTCAGACCTGCAGAGGACCCAGAGACACTGAGGAGAGACTCTCAGACCTGCAGAGGAACCAGAGACACTGAGGAGAGACCTCTCAGACCTGCAGAGGAACCAGAGACACTGAGGAGAGACTCTCAGACCTGCAGAGGAACCAGAGACACTGAGGAGAGACTCTCAGACCTGCAGAGGAACCAGAGACACTGAGGAGAGACTCTCAGACCTGCAGAGGAACCAGAGACACTGAGGAGAGACTCTCAGACCTGCAGAGGAACCAGAGACACTGAGGAGAGACTCTCAGACCTGCAGAGGAACCAGAGACACTGAGGAGAGACTCTCAGACCTGCAGAGGAACCAGAGACACTGAGGAGACTCTCAGACCTGCAGAGGAACCAGAGACACTGAGGAGAGACTCTCAGACCTGCAGAGGAACCAGAGACACTGAGGAGAGACTCTCAGACCTGCAGAGGAACCAGAGACACTGAGGAGAGACTCTCAGACCTGCAGAGGAACCAGAGACACTGAAGAGAGACTCTCAGACCTGCAGAGGAACCAGAGACACTGAGGAGAGACTCTCAGACCTGCAGAGGAACCAGAGACACTGAGGCGAGACTCTCAGACCTGCAGAGGAACCAGAGACACTGAGGAGAGACTCTCAGACCTGCAGAGGAACCAGAGACACTGAGGAGAGACTCTCAGACCTGCAGAGGAACCAGAGACACTGAGGAGAGACTCTCAGACCTGCAGAGGAACCAGAGACACTGAAGAGAGACTCTCAGACCTGCAGAGGAACCATAGACACTGAGGAGAGACTCTCAGACCTGCAGAGGAACCAGAGACACTGAGGAGAGACTCTCAGACCTGCAGAGGAACCAGAGACACTGAGGAGAGACTCTCAGACCTGCAGAGGAACCAGAGACACTGAGGAGAGACTCTCAGACCTGCAGAGGAACCAGAGACACTGAGGAGAGACTCTCAGACCTGCAGAGGAACCAGAGACACTGAGGAGAGACTCTCAGACCTGCAGAGGAACCAGAGACACTGAGGAGAGACTCTCAGACCTGCAGAGGAACCAGAGACACTGAGGAGAGACTCTCAGACCTGCAGAGGAACCAGAGACACTGAGGAGAGACTCTCAGACCTGCAGAGGAACCAGAGACACTGAGGAGAGACTCTCAGACCTGCAGAGGAACCAGAGACACTGAGGAGAGACTCTCAGACCTGCAGAGGAACCAGAGACACTGGATGAGAGACTCTCAGACCTGCAGAGGAACCAGAGACACTGAGGAGAGACTCTCAGACCTGCAGAGGACCCAGAGACACTGAGGAGAGACTCTCAGACCTGCAGAGGAACCAGAGACACTGAGGAGAGACTCTCAGACCTGCAGAGGAACCAGAGACACTGAGGAGAGACTCTCAGACCTGCAGAGGACCCAGAGACACTGAGGAGGAG
>JAPTMU010000194.1:107500-205000 GCA_028583405.1 Pogonophryne albipinna
CACACACACACACACACACACACACACACACACACACACACACACACACACACACACACACACACACACACACACACACACACACACACACACACACACACACACACACACACACACACACACACACACACACACAGAGGACAACACTAACACACATCCATCATGTTTACTGCCGGCCTGGAAACTAGACTAGAGGACCAGGAGCTGAGGACAGAGCTTTACAGCTTCTCTCTGACAATCAACCACTCAAATAATTCACTAAAAGGTCCATCCAATAGGCTAGTTGCACGGGATGACGTATTTCCATTTCCGGTTCATTGAGTGTGCGCTTGTAAACTTCCGGTCTACGGTAGAGGGAAGAGCGATAGATAGCGTATAGATAGCAATAGATAGCGTATAGATAGCGTATAGATATTATATAGGCACTATTTTACACTCGATGTCTCCAAGACCTACCGAAGGTTAACATCAGTGATGTGCATCGGCTGGTACAAGCGGCAGGCTCAGCCCCGAGGAGCAAAAGAGAAAAGGGGTTCAGATGCCATATCCAGTTACATCCACAATTATGAAGGTAAGTGACAAACAAAGCTGTAGTTACTGGCTAACTTTGACAACTTGACAGTCTTGATACAGTGTTTTAATGATGTACTATTACGTGTTTTGGATAACATGAATGATATAAGTGTATGAGTATTTCCTTTGTGCCAAGAGCTGATCTAGTATGTTGCATCAACGACCTTTTCAATTCATTTGACAGTTCTTTTGTTTAATTAATAGGGTGTGAAACCAGGCAGAGTGAGTGACCTGGTGTTCACTTCCACTAAGCCAAAGCAGTTTACAGTTGCTGACGCTGTAAGGTCATATCTATTGTCCTCAGTAATTGTATGTAGCCTGCTACAACTTTGTGATTGTTGTCTGAGTGTACAATTGTTCTTAAAGTGCTAATTATCATATAAACATGTTCAAAGGAGAACACGTTACAAGGCTGTGCGGGGGGGAGCTGCCAGACCCAGATGTCCTCAGTCAGCGAGGCATACAAGGACTTCTCAGCAGACATCGCACCACGGAAAAAGAACGAACGGCTCACTACTCAACTCACTCAATAGTTATCCATTAACAAAAAATGCTAACTAACTTATCTTGCATTGATAAAACACTCTTTCAGAGGAAATGTTGGAAATGCACATTACATATATTTTTTGCATCTACTATCTGGATATTGTACATCTGTTATAAAAACTAGCATTACTTAAATATGCAGAGACTAATTTAAATGTTTAAATATGTATTTTCCCCCCGATATAACATCAAAACATGTTTTGTAAACGTTTATTAAATTAATCTGTAAAATGTTATCATATTGTGGATTTATTAAATGATGTATTTTCCTTTGTTATTTATGTGTGCGTTTGTTTTGAGGATATAATTCATTAGTACCTAAACATAGTATAACTGCTTTTTGTAATGAAATACACAATTGCTTTGGGAGCAAGACATCTTTTAATCGTTGTTGCCAGGCTTGCCGAAATGAATGGAAACTTATCTCCCGATTATAACGGGACGAATTTGTACAAAGGGGCAAACAGCAATGTAGTGCCGACTTTCTTACACGCTGGAAGGCCAATCGCTTTTCTTTACCCCGAAATCCGCTCCGACACAAACTGTCAAACTGTCAAGCTGTCAAAACTCTGTACTCAAACCGGAAGTACTCGGCCTCACACCCAGTCTCCGGAAGTTGATAGACGCCATCTTGTGCCTACGCCGCCTGCCTACGAATACACCGCAAAGACTTCAGTCGACGAGTGGCAATAACTGTCCTTACCTGCAGGCAGCAGTAGTGTGTATTCGTCATTCAAAAGAGGCAACAACCGGAAAACAGACTGCCGAGAGAAGAAGAACAGACTGCGTGATATAAACAAACAACAAATAGCGTCTGGGTTCCATTTTTACTCTCGTCGATCGAAAAGATGTATCGTAACAGTCTTACGATAGGTGAGGGAATGCTCCGGTTTTTGGACCAAATTAACATGGGATCACTCCGGTCATTGTACGTACTTCATCTCACTGGAATATTAACCGTCAGATTGAATACAACATCGACCCCATTTCTCCAGTCAATGACGGGACAGTTTTGAAAGTGACAAAACACTGTTTCACACATTTAAAAACACTTAAACAATTAAACAATGTTTACCCAGGATTCAGGCACCTTCCCTGGCTTGTAAAATGCGGTGATGCGCCCTGGAGGTATCAGACTATTTAAAACATGTATACCCAGGATTCAATCACTTTTCCTGGCTTGTAAAGTGCTGTGTAGCAGCCTGTTCTCTTGGTAAACTCTCTGTCCACATTTAAGTCAGTTTCCCCGCATTGTAATCACTATTTCTGCCTTGGAAAGTGAGGTTGTAGCAGACCTCCAGGTGGTGGTGGTGCTCTGGAGCAGCCTGTTCTCTGGGTAAACTCTCTGTCCACATTTAAGAAAGTTTCCCCGCATTGTAATCACTATTTCTGCCATGGAAAGTGAGGTTCTCTCCATACCTTTTCCCTTAAAATGATTTATAATCATTATTTGTGCATTTAAATGATTTATTTCATCATTAATACGGTTCCCTAACACAATGCACATAGTCTGGAGCTCACTGGGGTCCTGCATATGCTTTAATCAGGCGTTTTAACACTTTTTTCCATGAAAATGATTTTTAATCACTATCATGGGGCTATATAAATCAAATTCCGGGTAATTCGGAACACAATTGTACCTTTTACTATTTAAATGTATTTGTATTATATATTTTTGGGCTATAAAAGTGACATTTATGGGAGATTTTGTCGGTTTATGGAGCTTTGGTCACAAATCCTGGAGGTTCCAGGCCGAATTTGGGTGCTCATAGGCGGCCTGCCATGCGCCCCCACCCGTGGAAAGAAGAAAAAAGTAAAGAAAACGGTCAATTATATCTTAAAATAATCAAAGATGAAGTTTTAAAAAATTGTCGAAAAAACGACTCAGTGCCAACGGAGAAGGGGCTCGAAAAAGCTCAACCATTTGGCGCTTCGAGCCGAAGCGACGGACACTTTTCGACTTCTCCGTCGCAACTTACAACGGAGAGGGGAAAAAAAGTTTCCCCTTCTCCGTCGAAAAAAGTAATTCCTCCATTCCAGACTACCGTCTGCACGAAATCGGAAACCCGGTTTTTGAGAGGACTCAGAAAAAAAACGGCTGTCTGATGTCCTGGAGGAATGTATCCGCTCCATGTGCACTCTGGCTCGGATAGATTTGCAAACTGGTCTCTGGATGAATGAAAGGGGAGTTTGAGGGCACTCTACCCTCATTATGAGGCACTATTTTCGGATACATTTTCTCATTTTCACCCCTTTTCTCTGGTTCCCCAAAAAGTTAACTCAGACTTTTTTGTGACTCTGGAGGAATGTAAGGGGAGTTGACAGGGGGCTCTACCCGTATTATGAGGCATACATCTTCTCATTTTCACCCGTGTTGCCTTGTTATCCTGAGCGGTTACAAAAAAAAAACCCTGCTCTAAAGGTTATTTTCATTTTACAAATCCTGCACTCAGCTTTGATTTCTCCAATATCATTGAAATGCAGCAGACGCTGCTTCTTTTTTCGGTTTTCGCTCATTTCTTGACTTTTTCAGACGCACTTGCATTTAAATCCGTCTCCCCGTCGCTGTGCAGCTGGCCTGTCCCACTACACCTGCTGTCTTTGGAGCGTCTGCCCCCCACCCTTCTTTCACATAATGGTATGATCCTAGTGTGTCCTCGCATATGATTGGCCGCATGGTGGCTCAGCTAAATAAAGACCCGCCCCTGCCTGCAAGGATTCTCAGCAAGAGGAGTGGCTGAAGATTCTGCTCTCCCCGACGGGAGTCTGCTCTTCTAGCGGCAGCTCGCGATCGGCGTGTTGGAGACCTCTGAATTAAATTATCAAGTCACCTCAAGTCAGAAGGCTCAAGTCCAAGTCAAGTCCCGAGTCATTGGTGTTCAAGTCCAAGTCGAGTCGCAAGTGTTTTGTGATTTTGTCAAGTTGAGTCCAAAGTCATCAAATTGGTGACTCGAGTCTGACTCGAGTCTGACTCGAGTCCACGTCATGTGACTCGAGTCCACACCTCTGGTAAGTACTCTCAAATTGGTTTTGTATTGCAACTGAAGAGGGCAGTTGATTGTGTACCCGGTCACCTATGATGATTTCCCTCTGAATTCTGCCTGAAGAAGGTTTTTAATACCAACTGAAGAGGGCCAGTTGAAGAGGTTTTTAAGAAAAAATATGATAACATTCAAACCGGTGAATTAATGATTACATCTTAAAGGTTTAACACCAGAAGGAAATAATTGTATGATTGTCCCAATCAGCGTTTCCGCCAGGGGGGTGTCTTGCCGTCATTTGACGCCCTTATTCAGCTCGGGACGCCCTGAACGCGAGCCGAGGGCGTCCAAAAATATTAATAATTCGAGAGAAGATCGAGAGTTTTTATCGCTTGAAATGACGAAAAGGAAAAAGGACATCCCGCTGTTGGAGGGGCAAAGGAGTCTGGTGGGATTATTTTCGGAGTATTGAGGATCGTTTCCCCGACATCGGCGGTGCCTGCTACAGGACAACACGGAACGTGCGCGATTTGGACGCGATGAGCGGTGCTAGTGGAGCAGGCGCGTGAGCTGCGAGCACCAGAGCCTCAGACAGTAAAAAGACAGTTACTGTCTTTTTACGTTAGTGAGCCGTCCCTTATAGATACTGAGTATCTATAAGGGACGACTCAAGTCAAAATTCAACCCCTCTCAGCCCTGGTCTGGCGGAAACACTGGACCCAATATAACAATTGGGATATAACTGTAAAAGTGTGGACGATTTTATTTGAATAAAATCATGCCACCTTTTTGGACTGGGATAACTTAAAATAATTCTGCGCCGCCCTCTCCTGTTTAAAGATAAGATTGAACGACTGCCACACTCACACTTAAGCCCCGGCCACACAAGGACGATAACGGTCGTATCTGCTACAGTTCACCATCAGATAGACGGTTCGGCCACACGAGGCTGACATGGAAACGCAGAAAACGATAACGGGTCCCTAGGTGGGTAGATCTGCAAACAAAACGCTCTGGGGGGCAAACGGCTCCGTGTTTACGCCTATACGATCATTTCCTGATAACGTTGAAGCATTAGCCCCGCCTCTCCCCACCTCTCCTGCTCAGAGATCAGCTGCTGGGCTGTCAGAAGAGGGGGAGGAAAAGAGAGGCTCCGTTTTTTATTATTATATAGAGTCGTTATCAATTTGTTTTAAAGCTCAATAAATAACAAAGAAGACCTTTGACCGGCACTTTTCAAATTTTGTAGAAGATTTAAACTTTAACGGAGATGTTGAACGGCGAAATAAAATCTAACTGAAACTCTGCCGCACGGTCCCCTCGTCCCTTGGAAGAGGCGGAGAGGTGGGTGTTTGTCATCTGCTGGTGGACTAACCAGAGAGAATTATAGCAGGAGCAAACGCTTGCCTCGGGGAGGGAGAAAAAGAGCCAGAGCGTCCACAGCGGAGAATAAACAGAAGGGCAACCATGCGCGGGAAGTCTTCTTCGCTGCTTTTGTGGCAGGACTACAGCGCCACTTACAGGCCTGGAATATGTACTACAGCATCTCCAGCGCTTTCGAGCGGTCTCGTGTGAACAGACACGTTTCTGGTGCCTGTTGCGTGTGGACGGAAGACTTTTTTGATAACGATCGCGGTCCGTTTGCGTTATCGTCCTCGTGTGGCCGGGGCTTTAGGTAGGGCCACACCTCACTACTGATACCAGAATCCTACGGGATCGCTTAAACTGATTAAGTAAGTCGTCTGCTTTGAAACAGCAGTTAATTGAAGTTAGTGAAGGTAAGACTTTAAGAGTTAGTAGAGGTGAGACCTTGCCGATCCGAGCTTGGCTGTAAACTTGCATAGACTCAATAGCTTCCGATCAATTAGTAGGTCTCAGTGTTAATTTTGGCAGCTATTTTTGATTTAGTCTTTAGACGAAAATGGTTATTAGTTTTAGTCACATTTTAGTCCTTTTTATCCTTCATAGTTTTAGTCGATCTAAAATCATAACATTTTAGTCAACTTTTGTCAAAATGTTTTCTCTCTTTAAACTAATTCAGTTAGGAAAATACAGGTATCTGAAATTGGAATCAATGTGACAGTATCAAGTGTTGAAATGTGTAAAGCAATGTATCTAGGGATGGGTATCGTTAAGGTTTTTAACGGTAATACTACTCTTATCGATACTGCTTAATCGATCCGGTACTTTAACGGTATTCTTATAGGTACTTTTTGTTAAAGGGAAAAACTAAACAAATTGTTAACAGAATTAACATTGCTTTATTTAAATGTGAAATAAATAAAATATATATAATTATGTTATTATATTGTACTGTGCTTGAGTAAAATGTTGAGGTACTTGTACTTTACTGGAGTATTTCAATGTTATGCTACTGTGTACTTCTACTCCACTACAATTCAGAGGTGAAGTGAAGCGACGTCCGTTTGTGATGACACCGCACAGCTGATGTCTGACAGCAGCTCTGTCCCCGTTGTTGTCACAAACACCCCCGCCTCTGTTAGTACACATTTACTGACATAAACTTTTGTAACATCTGTTGTAGACCCAAATAAATAAAATAAAATAAGAACTCATTCTCAAAAAAAGATAAGCACCATCCTTAAAATGTATAAACGAAAACTAAATATACATTTTCGTCATAGTTTTTATTATCAAGAATCTATTTTTAGCTTGTCAACGTCTCGTCTTAGTCACGTAAAAAAGGTTGTTGATGAACATTTTTCGTCATAGTTTTCGTTGAAGAAATGAACACTGGTAGGTCTGATTAATAGTCAGAGATTATTTCAGGCCCGCCGGCATCAGCAACACAATGAACTCTTTGTCTTTGCATCAGCAGAGACTAAAGTGACGGCTTTCATCTCAATGAACCTCAAAGGTGACCTGGGCAAGGACAGCAAAGAAGAGAGAGTCAAATCTCTATCCAATGGTTTCTTTCAAGAGCTGTTGTAGAGCTGAGCCCAAATGTGTGGTTTGTCTAGCCTGAAGTGAGCATGCCATGTTCCTCTCCTTCACCAACACCCAACTGGCATTGATGGACCCTTAGATGGTCCAGCGGTGCGTAGACCCCGGTGCCTGGTTAAAGGATGAAGCCCCGGTGTCCCTAATACAGGGGTGGTAGCTTTCTTCCTAACTGGCTCACCTTTAAAGGTGTACTACCCCTCACCTGGAACAAATAGCCCTGGGTGACCCTCAGAAACAGTTGACCCTGAACACACAGCTTTCAGGGCCCTGGGGGTACCTAAACCACGACACCATGTACAGATGGTAATTGTCTGAGGGGTCTATCAGGAGGGCACATTCTGTTATCATTCTGATCTACCTGACCACCTGGGTTATAAAAAATACAAGTCCCATCTTTGTAACATCTTTTTAATGACCTACCTGCAGGTTCTGAAGGGTGTTTTGATAATTTCTCCTTTAGATCATTCTCTTGTATCTCCCCAAAACCATTATGGTCACTTTGATCGTATTGATGCAGTAGTTTAGAAACATCTGATCCACTGTGTCCATCCGGTCTGCATCCTCCAGACGACTCTTTGGGATTCCTTCGAATCCTAGGTACTTCTGCTGCAGGAACCACTTGAACTTTTTAAAGTCCTCTTTCCCCAAATGTTCTAAAGAGGATCTTTTTAGGAGTCGCCATCTTTCCTGCAGAGATTCAAAAGGAGAAAATGATATGTAGATACATTTATAGATATAGGAGAGGGATCATTGAAACAACAAGATTAGGGTTAGGCCAACATGAGGCCCCATGTCTCAGATTAAGTTAATCTGAGATATAACTTGTGTTATAACAATCAAACGTACATTGTAAAAATGTTGAAATAGTATTAGAGGAATGTAGTAAAAAGACTGCTTTTCAAAGCGTGTTACAGAATTATAATTCCCTGCTTTCATTCTTACCATATGTGTATTTCACAAGTTGCTGCAAACTTATAATAAACCTCAATTAGATTTTTAAAAATGTGCATAAATACTTTGACATACAGCTCGCCGCCTAAACTTTGGATGGAATTATTATATCTACATGAGTAACCGTGTATTTAAAAGAAACATTCGATTAAGGGTGTCACATTACCAGAAAGTTAGTAGTAGATGATTATACTAGTGGAATTTCTCGATATCCGATTAGTAAAAACTTTTACTTCTGCTTTCAAATCTATTCTTAAAACCGACCCCAAACACTTTTTCCTTTAAAAGGCCTTTTTACAAAATGTCTCCCTGTTAATGCAACAAAACTATTGTTATATTTATCCCCATATATTTAATTTCAAACATTAAAAAAGCATCTGAAATAAATGAGTTTTTCTTCGGTTAGAAAATGTGTTAATGCGCCCGCATGTTTCTGTGTTTAACTCTTTCTACGTTCTGCATTTGGGGATTTATAACTGTTAGCATGCTGTTAGAGTCTAACTGTCTCGCTAATAATATGTTAAACTGTTAGCATGCTGTTAGAGCAGCTGTTAGAGCAGCTGTTGGAGTCTAACTGTCTCGCTAATAATATGTTAAACTGTTAGCATGCTGTTAGAGCAGCTGTTAGAGCAGCTGTTGGAGTCTAACTGTCTCACTAATAATATGTTAAACTGTTAGCATGCTGTTAGAGCAGCTGTTAGAGCAGCTGTTGGAGTCTAACTGTCTCACTAATAATATGTTAAACTGTTAGCATGCTGTTAGAGCAGCTGCAACTGTTATCATCAATAATATAAATAACTGTTAGCAATAAACACATTAGAGATGAGTCTGAGATGAGAGCAGAGATCAGCTCAGTCATTTCACTCAGAAAACGGTCACTTACCAAGAGTTTAACGAGGAGGAAAACTTCTGCTTCACAACGGGAAGGTCCATTCACAGGTCCATCTGACCTTATTCTGAAATGCGGGCTCTTATTTTGAAAGTTCAGACCGGAAACCGCCTTGTTGACAGTTGATGCTAACTCGGTGCTAGCAGCTGGAGCTAAACTGGAACCACGATCAACGTTTCTGCGTTTTAAATGAAACAACACATTAAACTGCGGACTTTAGGGGTAATTGAATCCGTTAATGAAACTATTCACACTAACCGACTCTGTTATATTATCATATATTACAGGAAGATTATACAGGAAGCTAACGGATGCTAAGCTAACAATCCAGAGGTAACTATTATACTACATTTATTTAGTTAGTACAAGATCTGAGTACTTCTACTTCTACTAAGTACACAATCTGAGTAATTCTACTTTTACTAAGTACAATATCTGAGTACTTCTACTTTGACTCAAGTACAAGATCTGAGTACTTCTACTTTTAATCAAGTACAAGACCTGAGTACTTCTACTTTTACTCAAGTACAAGATCTGAGTACTTCTACTTTTACTCAAGTACACAATCTGAGTACTTCTACTTTTACTCAAGTACAATACCTGAGTACTTCTACTTTTACTCAAGTACAATACCTGAGTACTTCTACTTCTACTAAGTACAACATCTGAGTACTTGTACTTCTCCTTCAGGATCTGAGTACTTCTACTTCTCCTTCAGGATCTGAGTACTTGTACTTCTCCTTCAGGATCTGAGTACTTGTACTTCTCCTTCAGGATCTGAGTACTTGTACTTCTCCTTCAGGATCTGAGTACTTCTACTTCTCCTTCAGGATCTGAGTACTTGTACTTCTCCTTCAGGATCTGAGTACTTCTCTGGTTGAATGGATCTTTTCGACGACCTTCCAGAACCGACACAGACTTCCGGTGAGTTCTGATTAAATGAAAGGTTGGGTTTTAATAACAACATTAGTGAAGAAGAGTTGATGAAGGAAACCTGGGGGAGATCTGCCACGTTAACTCAAATGTAAAGTGTGTATTTATTTGATGTATTGGTTTAATCCACTCGTGGCATTTATTATAAAACAAAGCATGTACACACTTTGCAGTTTGTTTAGCCCATGATGGAAAGGAGCAGGGAGAAGAACGTCTCATTTCACTCCTAACTGGTTTCTCCGTCACAGCTGCTCACAAACACTGAGTCACATGTGTCAAACTCAAGGCCCGTTGTTTTTGTTGAAGCTGTTGTTGGCCTGTGGAAAAATGTAATCATAAGAAATGAATGCAACTCATTATTTTTACATTACATTGCATTTAGCTGACGCTTTTATCCAAAGCGACTTACAATAAGTACATTCGACCAGGAAGACACAACCTTGAAGAAAACAGAATCATATAAGTACATCAGGTTTCATTTAATGTTTAATGTTGTTTTTACAGGCAATAATTTAAGCTTTGTTAGTTCCAGGTTTAATATGTGCAATAAGTTAATTTCAATAAGTTATGCAATAACCATTGAACCAGTCCGGCACTCGACTAGCACCCATTTTAAAATGTTGGCCCACTGTGTGTTTGGGTTAGGGTTTGGGTTAGGGTTAGGGTTCGCTCGGTTTGGTTAGGCCTTATTAGGCCCGGCTCACTTTAATGCTGCGCTTCCATTACAGTTTAGGAACTGGGGTAGTTACTATAGTAACGCAGTGTAGGCGGAGCCGTGACGTCATCTTCAATGAGCGCCCCAGAAAAACAACACAGCCGTTAGCTCTTAGCACTCAGAGCTCACAGCTCTTCATATCTGTTCAGAAACTAGACAAAAGTTAAACAAGTACAAACCACAGACTGTCTGTGTCATGGAGAATACAGTCGCTGGTTTATTTATGTCTGGAGGCCGTTGTTGTGAGTGTGGACGGTCGGAGCATATATAACGTTAGCTTAGCCAAGCTCCATTCAGAAAACACGCATTTTAAAAGGGTTTTTCTCTGCCGTCTGTCTGCAGACTTGTCAAAGCATTAATTCATGGTTGTTACTAACCGGTATCAGTATGTTGTTACTTCGGCATCATTTAGAAACGTGTATTACAATTAAATCACGGTCAAATATGTTCATCTTGTTGTAGTTGTAGCCCCCTTGCCAGCGATTCTCTCTCTAGTTTAGCATGCTCAGCCCGACTCAGCCTGGTTGTTCCTGGCCATAGAACCACGATTTAGTCGGGCCAGAAAAAAGGTGAAAAAGTAGCCCCGGGCCAAAACTAGGCCAAGTGGAAGCGCAACCAAAAACGGCTCCCGCACTGCTCGGCACGCTTAAAGCGAGCTACCCGCTGCAGTGGAAACGCGCCATTAGAGTCACATGAAACCAGAAATCTAAAGTCAACACAAGAATCGCCCTTTAATCAGCCGAGCGGTAACACATGAAACGACCTACAATAGAATCAAAGTGTCAGTGTGAGATATGGATAGTTATGTCCCACAGCTCAAACTCTTCTTCTGACGTTCTGTATTTGATTCTTCTTCAGTTTCAGTCACAGCTCGAACACAGCATACCACAGAAGAAGAAGTGGAGAAACGATTAAAAAGGAAACGATGTGCGGCCGATGAGAACGAGGCGATAAGGGAGGAGGTCAAGAAAGTTTTTAAAGAAGGTTTCTTCCACCACAATGTTTTTCTGTGTGTTTCCCGCTCTAATGTACATTTTATCTACCTACCTACCCACATCTATCTATCCATCCATCTCTCCATCGATCTATCTCTCTCTCTCTCCATCTATCTATCTATCCATCTATCAATCAATAATTGTCTGAGGTGTGTGTTGGTCCAGGCCTCCCCGTGCTGAGAGGATATGTGGCGTCGCGGCGAGGAGAACGAGACGAGATGCAGGACGCTCACCTGCTGCTGCCGGACATGAGCAGCTGTCTGCCAGGACACCTGTAAGTCATCCAGAGGGGGACGTAGAGGAGTACAAATACTTCGTTACTCTACTTAAAGGTCACCTAATATGCAAAATCCACTTTTTGATGTATTTTCTACATTATGTGTCCCCGGTGTGTCAGAAAATAAAACCCTCTCTCTTTTCCTCCGTACCCAAATATCTAAAAACGGGGGAACAACGGAGCTGATCCAGATTTGCTGCGTTCCTGTAACGAACAGTATAGCATGTAGCATGTATAGGTGTAGCATCACCGCTAAGCTAAAGGTGGCTAATGTTGGGCTATAAAGGAACTACAGCACGGTCACATGACTTACATTACATTACATTACATTGCATTTAGCTGACGCTTTTATCCAAAGCGACTTACAATAAGTACAATCGACCAGGAAGACACAACCTTGAAGAAAACAGAATCATATAAGTACATCAGGTTTCATAGAGCCAAACATTTCAAGTGCTACTCAACTGGCTTTAGGTAAGCCAGTCCTTTATTAGTATATAAGTGCTTTGTTAGCAGTTCTTTGTTAGTAATTCTATTGCTCGAAGTGGAGTCGAAAGAGATGAGTTTTCAGTCTGCGCCGGAAGGTGTGTAAGCTTTCTGCTGTCCTGATGTCAATGGGAGCTCATTCCACCATTTTGGAGCCAGGATAGCAAACCCACGTGTTTTTGCTGATGGGAACTTGGGTCCCCCTCACAGCGAGGGTGCAGCGAGTCGTTTGGCTGATGCAGAGCGTAGTGCACGCGCTGGGGTGTACAGTTTAACCATGTCCTGGATGTAGGAAGGGCCAGACCCATTCGCAGCATGGTACGCAAGTACCATTGTCTTGAAGTGGATTCTAGCAGTTACCGGAAGCCAGTGGAGGGAGCGGAGGAGCGGAGTGGTGTGGGAGAATTTAGGAAGGTTGAAGACAAGACGAGCCGCTGCATTCTGGATGAGCTGCAGAGGTCGGATGGCACATGCAGGTAGACCAGCCAGGAGGGAGTTGCAGTAGTCTAGGCGTGAGATGACGAGAGCCTGGACCAGAACCTGCGTGGCTTTCCGGTGGTGACTTCACGTCACCACCGGAAAGCTAAAGGAGGCTAATGTTGGGCAATAAAGAAACTACAGCACGGTCACATGACTTCACGTCACCACCGCTAAGCTAAAGGCGGCTAATGTTGGGCTATAAAGGAACTATAGCACGGTCACATGACTTCACTTCTCCACTGCTAAGCTAAAGGAGGCTAATGTTGGGCTATAAAGGAACTACAGCACGGTCACATGACTTCACGTCACCACCGCTAAGCTAAAGGCGGCTAATGTTGGGCTATAAAGGAACTATAGCACGGTCACATGACTTCACTTCTCCACTGCTAAGCTAAAGGAGGCTAATGTTGGGCTATAAAGGAACTACAGCACGGTCACATGACTTCACGTCACCACCGCTAAGCTAAAGGCGGCTAATGTTGGGCTATAAAGGAACTATAGCACGGTCACATGACTTCACGTCACCACAGCTAAGCTAAAGGAGGCTAATGTTGGGCTATAAAGGAACTACAGCACGGTCACATGACTTCACGTCACCACCGCTAAGCTAAAGGCGGCTAATGTTGGGCTATAAAGGAACTATAGCACGGTCACATGACTTCACTTCTCCACTGCTAAGCTAAAGGAGGCTAATGTTGGGCTATAAAGGAACTACAGCACGGTCACATGACTTCACGTCACCACCGCTAAGCTAAAGGCGGCTAATGTTGGGCTATAAAGGAACTATAGCACGGTCACATGACTTCACGTCACCACCGCTAAGCTAAAGGAGGCTAATGTTGTGCTATAAAGGAACGGTCACATGACTTCACGTCACCACCGCTAAGCTAAAGGCCGCTAATGTTGGGCTATAAAGGAACTACAGCACGATCACATGACTTCACGTCACCACCGCTAAGCTAAAGGTGGCTAATGTTGGGTCTATAAAGGAACTACAGCACGGTCACATGACTTCACGTCACCACCGCTAAGCTAAAGGTGGCTAATGTTGGGCTATAAAGGAACTACAGCAGGGCGTGATGACCTTTAGTCGTCTCATTAAGACACTTGTTAGCAACCTCAGTTTTTTAATTCACCAGTGGGGTATATATTATAGAATAAATCGTTCTTCAGCTTGTGTTAACCACAGACCTTATTTCAGGCGAACAACCAAAAACACATTCAGAAAATCATTGACCTCCAGACCAGTGGACAGGAAGGGAGGAAATGCTGACTCATATCTGTGTTTTAGGACTCATTCCTGCATCAATGCCCCCCCCCCTCCCTCTGTGTCCTGCAGGTCTCGAGTTTCGTACTTCGCCGTGTTTGACGGTCACGGAGGAGCTCGAGCCTCTCGCTTCGCTGCGGAGAATCTCCACCACAACCTGGCCAAGAACTTCCCCAGCGGTGAGTCCTGAAGGTCACCTGTTATGCTGAATGCACTTCTTCATGTCTTTTCTACATAGACACGAGTCACCTCCTCCTTCACGGTTCTATGTTCTCTTCCAGGAGAAACGGAGAACGTGGACCGGCTGATAAAGAAATGTCTCCTGGACACTTTCCGGCAGACGGACGAAGATTTTCTGAAGAAAGCTTCCAGTCAGTGAGTTCAGCTGCTCAGCTCAGGAACATACACTTTAAAACAACTTACCTTATCATTTCAGAGACTTAGTTAAGATGTCCATCACGAATCAGGGTCTGTGAATACATAGGGGGATATTTAGAGGCAACATCTATACATTCAAAGATTAAAGTTTTACATTAACGAGAAATAACTAAATAAAAGATTAACCTTATATCCTCGGGGGAAATTCAGTTTCTACACACACACACACACACACACACACACACACACACACACACACACACACACACACACACACACACACACACACACACACACACACACACACACACGCACACACACACCCCTGTGATTCTCATGTGACACAAATACTGGACATAAAAACACACTGTTTTCACACATCTATGTAAATATATCTAATATGTATATATCTTAATGCTGTCAAAATTATCGCGTTAACGGCAGGAATACATTTTTTGAATTAATTGCGTTAAAATATTACATTTATAAAATATTTAACGCATGTGCAGAATGGCCCGCCACATACATCCCACCAGTGGGGTAGGCTACACCCATACCAAGAAATGGCTTAGCCCCACCATGAAAAATGATGTTAAAGTAAGCTAAATAAAGTCCGCCAACTCGCGCGGAGTAAATTGCACAGACAGCAGTTAGTCAGATTGATTTCAGTAGCCACTTGTCTGGAAATACCGAAGACCAGAAACGGTTTTGAAAACTTTTGTCACGTAGTGATCGTCTTCTCAATAGAACATCTTTGATAATGTCATCTGACCAATCAGAATCAAGATAATGGCGTTGTGTTGTTGCAGGAAGTCCCGACGGAGAATACTTTTGCTGTAGTACATTTCTATATACATCGATACAACATTACGTTGATAGAAATCACGTAATGAAATGAGACCCCACGGTTTGATGATTGATAGGTGTGTGGGCTGTCTTTCATTTTGACACACATGTTATAATAAACATAGATACTGTATGTTAAATGGATATATCCGCCTTCTTTCATTTATCTTTCCATTCCCACAACAATATACATAAAGAAATGACATATTTTGGACATAGTTCGAATGGTGATTAATCTGATTAATTAATTTTTAAGCTGTGATTAATCTGATTAAACATTGGAATCGTTTGACAGCCCTAATATATCTATATATATCTTGTCTCGTCTTTTCTTGTCTCATCTTGTCTTGTCTTATTTTATCTTATTTTATCTTGTCTTCTCTCATGTGTGTTTGATCTCTTCTCCGACAGGAAGCCGGCGTGGAAGGACGGCTCCACGGCGACCTGCGTCCTCCTGGTGGACGACACGGTGTACGTGGCCAACCTGGGAGACAGCCGGGTAACTGAGACTTCATCAACACACACTCTGAGAACACAAGACAAAAATGACTTAACAAAACATGAAACATGACTAGACTAACATTTTTGACGAGACACAACACAAACCGGGACTGGATCTTCAATTGAGGGTTTTACCGTCAAGACTGTACACCCCAGCACGTGCACTACGCTCTGCATCAGCCAAACGGCTCGCTGCGCCCTCGCTGCACCCTCGCTGCACCCTCGCTGCACCCTCGCTGCGAGGGGGACCCAAGTTCCCATCAGCAGAAACATGTGGGTTTGCTATCCTGGCTCCAAGATGGTGGAATGAGCTCCCATTGACATCAGGACAGCAGAAAGCTTACACACCTTCCAGACTGAAAACTCATCTCTTTCGACTCCACTTCGAGCAATAGAACTATTAACAAAGCACTTATATACTAACAAAGGACTGGCTTACCTAAAGCCAGTTGAGTAGCACTTGAAATGTTTTTGCTCTATGAAACCTGATGTACTTTATGATTCTGTTTTCTTCAAGGTTGTGTCTTCCTGGTCGAACGCACTTATTGTAAGTCGCTTTGGATAAAAGCCTCAGCTAAATGTAATGTAATGTAATGACACGTGTAATCTTTTTGTAATATATACATTGGATTTTGACAGCGCTTTTCCTAATGCTCAAAGACGCTTAATAGATTAATCGTTACATCCCTAACGCTTAATCACAATGAACTTACAATGATCAGTTACTGAATGTGGCGTCATTCGGGGAATGTGAATTTGACCGGCAGCATATTGGATATTTGAGAGTGATTGGATCCGTGCATCTCTACCACAGACGTCTTCTGTTCTACACCGACACGATTAGACCTGCAAACATTCACGTTTCAGAAACTGGAGTTATAGATTTGTGCGTAATGTAAAAGCTGCTATCGATGTTCATGGTTTTATATCAGTGTGTGTGTGTGTGTGTGTTCGTGCAGGCGGTGTTGTGTCGCATGGAGTCAGCAGAGGATCAGAGGAAGTGTGTGACTCTGTCTCTGAGTAAAGAACACAACCCGACCATCTACGAGGAGAGGATGAGGATCCAGAGAGCGGGGGGCACCGTCAGGTCCGACAGAGATCACACATTTAAAACCGTGTGTGTGTGTGTGTGTGTGTGTGTGTGTGTGTGTGTGTGTGTGTGTGTGTGTGTGTGTGTGTGTGTGTGTGTGTGTGTGTGTGTGTGTGTGTGTGTGTGTGTGTGTGTGTGTGTGTGTGTGTGTGTGTGTGTGTGTGTGTGTGTGTGTGTGTGTGTGTGTGTGTGTGTGTGTGTGTGTGTGTGTGTGTGTGTGTGTGTGTGTGTGTGTGTGTGTGTGTGTGTGTGTGTTGGTAAAATAAGATATGAATGAACAACCAAAATAAAATACGTTACATTCATTTGTTATTGGCTGTTGGTTATTGGTTATGTTCACGTACGTATTTGGTAATAGTGTGTGTGTGTTTGTGTGTGTTGCAGGGACGGCAGGGTGCTGGGGGTCCTCGAGGTGTCTCGCTCTCTCGGGGACGGTCAGTATAAACGCTGCGGGGTCATCTCCTCCCCCGAGCTGCGGAGGCTACAGCTCACAGCCAATGACAGGCAAGAACACACGGTCGCTCTCTCCTGATTGGCTGCTGGGTGACACATGGGGGCGGGGTCCCACTTTGACTTAAGTGAAAGACGCAATAGCACACTTTTAAAATGCTCTTTAAAGGTCACCTATTATGCAAAATCCACTTCTTCATGTCTCTCCTACATCAACATGTGTCCCCTCTTCTTCTTCATGTCTCTTCTACATCAACATGTGTCCCCTCTTCTTCATGTCTCTTCTACATCAACATGTGTCCCCTCTTCTTCATGTCTCTTCTACATCAACATGTGTCCCCTCTTCTTCATGTCTCTTCAACATCAACATGTGTCCCCTCTTCTTCTTCATGTCTCTTCTACATCAACATGTGTCCCCTCTTCTTCATGTCTCTTCTACATCAACATGTGTCCCCTCTTCTTCTTAATGTCTCTTCTACATCAACATGTGTCCCCTCTTCTCCATGTCTCTTCTACATCAACATGTGTCCCCTCTTCTTCATGTCTCTTCTACATCAACATGTGTCCCCTCTTCTTCTTCATGTCTCTTCTACATCAACATGTGTCCCCTCTTCTTCTTCATGTCTCTTCTACATCAACATGTGTCCCCTCTTCTCCATGTCTCTTCTACATCAACATGTGTCCCCTCTTCTTCATGTCTCTTCTACATCAACATGTGTCCCCTCTTCTTCATGTCTCTTCTACATCAACATGTGTCCCCTCTTCTTCATGTCTCTTCTACATCAACATGTGTCCCCTCTTCTTCATGTCTCTTCTACATCAACATGTGTCCCCTCTTCTCCATGTCTCTTCTACATCAACATGTGTCCCCTCTTCTTCATGTCTCTTCTACATCAACATGTGTCCCCTCTTCTCCATGTCTCTTCTACATCAACATGTGTCCCCTCTTCTCCATGTCTCTTCTACATCAACATGTGTCCCCTCTTCTCCATGTCTCTTCTACATCAACATGTGTCCCCTCTTCTCCATGTCTCTTCTACATCAACATGTGTCCCCTCTTCTTCATGTCTCTTCTACATCAACATGTGTCCCCTCTTCTTCATGTCTCTTCTACATCAACATGTGTCCCCTCTTCTTCATGTCTCTTCTACATCAACATGTGTCCCCTCTTCTTCATGTCTCTTCTACATCAACATGTGTCCCCTCTTCTTCATGTCTCTTCTACATCAACATGTGTCCCCTCTTCTCCATGTCTCTTCTACATCAACATGTGTCCCCTCTTCTTCATGTCTCTTCTACATCAACATGTGTCCCCTCTTCTTCATGTCTCTTCTACATCAACATGTGTCCCCTCTTCTCCATGTCTCTTCTACATCAACATGTGTCCCCTCTTCTCCATGTCTCTTCTACATCAACATGTGTCCCCTCTTCTTCATGTCTCTTCTACATCAACATGTGTCCCCTCTTCTCCATGTCTCTTCTACATCAACATGTGTCCCCTCTTCTTCATGTCTCTTCTTCATCAACATGTGTCCCCTCTTCTTCATGTCTCTTCTACATCAACATGTCCCCCCTCTGTGGAAAGAGACTCTGAAAGTTTCAGGAACAAAGATTCTCTCTCTTTTTGATCCATTTCTATAAAAACCTGTCTGAAAATGAGCTGATCAGATTTTGGCCACTTTGTGATGTCATAACGATGTGTTGTCTTGTTGAAGGTTAGAAAACTCAAGGGGCCTTTCTCATTTCTCTGACTCGACTCCTATCCTCGATACTTAGTCCCGCCCACAGGAGATGCGAGCGGAGGAGCCGAGGAGGGGAACCAAGGAGAGAGGAGGGGAAGCAGCAGGCGGTTAGAGAAATGAGAACTCCTCTCCTCTGAGCGGTCATTTTAAAGAGACGTCCATTAATGATGACAGGAGGCACAGCAGCCCTCTGTCTGATGGACAGATGAGTTCATGACCACTTCTATATTTACTTTGATTCATTCACAGTGCGGTACGTTTTATTTACAAGTATTAAAAGTAAGCATAGGACACCAAACCAACTGAGACCTGTCTGTCCGCCGCATCTACGCACACACACACACACACACACGCACACACACACACACACACACACACTGTACCACACGCACCTACAGCTCCTAAAGCATCAGGATACAGCCATTAGCCACGTTCACACCGGAGTACTTTTCACCGTACTTTTCGCATTTACTTCCGTTAGTACCCCTTACGTCGCGTTCACACCAAAAAGAGAACTTAGTAGAAGCTGCTGGGAGTCCAAGCAGCTTCTACTGAAGCCAGTCCCTAACTCCGGGGACTCCGGGCGGCAGTATACGCCGTGAAGTGGTTTGCGGCCTGCCAGTAAACCCAAAGCAGAAGAAGACGAAGTGACGTCAGCGGCTCATTTGATTAATCTTCCTTCGGGGACTTATTCCTGTGTGAACGCGATCTGTACTTAGTGGGGTAATATGTGCCGTGGCACTAAATACTAAGTACTTGGTGTGAACGCGGCTATTGTGTATTTTATTATGTGAAGCACTAAATGGTTTTAGACAAATATTGACTATATCTACTAAACTAAAGCAAATAAAGAGAGTAATGTAGGCCTGTTATACTGATACCCAGGGGATGCATGCAGAGCTGTCATTGGCTGAGATCAGTCCGGCCGTGCGTCACGACTCTTTGAAACATCTCTGTTGCCGGAAATGCATCCGTGGAGGACCCATCAGTGTCTCCTCGGTTATAGCTCCTCCAGAGAGCCTCCTCGATGCTCGATCCTCTCTCCTCTCCTCTCTCCTCGGTTTGAGCTCCTCCAGAGAGCCTCCTCTCTCCTCTCTCCTCGGTTAGAGCTCCTCCAGAGAGCCTCCTCTCTCCTCTCTCCTCGGTTAGAGCTCCTCCAGAGAGTCTCCTCTCTCCTCTCTCCTCGGTTAGAGCTCCTCCAGAGAGTCTCCTCTCTCCTCTCTCCTCGGTTAGAGCTCCTCCAGAGAGTCTCCTCTCTCCTCTCTCCTCGGTTAGAGCTCCTCCAGAGA
Source organism: Pogonophryne albipinna (assembly GCA_028583405.1). Classification (NCBI taxonomy): domain Eukaryota; kingdom Metazoa; phylum Chordata; class Actinopteri; order Perciformes; family Artedidraconidae; genus Pogonophryne; species Pogonophryne albipinna. The sequence goes on from JAPTMU010000194.1 coordinate 127,854, forward strand.
GCCTCCTCTCTCCTCTCTCCTCGGTTAGAGCTCCTCCAGAGAGCATCCTCTCTCCTCTCTCCTCGGTTAGAGCTCCTCCAGAGAGTCTCCTCTCTCCTCTCTCCTCGGTTAGAGCTCCTCCAGAGAGTCTCCTCTCTCCTCTCTCCTCGGTTAGAGCTCCTCCAGAGAGCCTCCTCTCTCCTCTCTCCTCGGTTAGAGCTCCTCCAGAGAGCCTCCTCTCTCCTCGGTTAGAGCTCCTCCAGAGAGCCTCCTCTCTCCTCGGTTAGAGCTCCTCCAGAGAGCCTCCTCTCTCCTCTCTCCTCGGTTAGAGCTCCTCCAGAGAGCCTCCTCTCTCCTCGGTTAGAGCTCCTCCAGAGAGCCTCCTCTCTCCTCGGTTAGAGCTCCTCCAGAGAGTCTCCTCTCTCCTCTCTCCTCGGTTTGAGCTCCTCCAGAGAGCCTCCTCTCTCCTCTCTCCTCGGTTAGAGCTCCTCCAGAGAGCCTCCTCTCTCCTCTCTCCTCGGTTAGAGCTCCTCCAGAGAGTCTCCTCTCTCCTCTCTCCTCGGTTAGAGCTCCTCCAGAGAGCCTCCTCTCTCCTCGGTTAGAGCTCCTCCAGAGAGTCTCCTCTCTCCTCTCTCCTCGGTTAGAGCTCCTCCAGAGAGCCTCCTCGACGCTCGATCCTCGGTCCTCGAAGTGCATTTAGAGAAATGAGATGTCCTTCAACATGGCGCGCTGAAATTCATTTCCGGGTCACTACCGGAGGACCGAGGAGTCGAGGAGGGGGATTTAGTGAAATGAGAAAGGCCCAAGGTGTTGGTTCCTACTAAGATGGAGCTTACTGTGATTCCCAGTGACAGAAAAGGCACCATGAGCTCCCATAGGTTCGTCACTGGTCAGCTGATGTCCGCCCTCTCTCTGCAGGTTTATCCTCCTGGCCTGTGACGGTGTGTTCAAAGTGTTTTCTGCTGACGAGGCGGTTCAATTCGTGCTCAACCTGCTGCAGGTTTCTCTCTCTCCTCTTCATGAACACCATTCTGCTTTATTAAGAAATGTCATTACGTTTTATTCTCAGTGAATTCTGGTCTCATTCTTTAGGTGCAGGTCAGACGCTTTTCCTGTCTATACCTCGTTTAATTTAACTTCAGTTTTTAAAGGAACGTTCATATAAGTTTCAGTCCAACAAAAAAACACAATATTCAGGGAATCGTTTTTCTAACTTTAGGAGGATTTGTTTAAGCTTTTTAACTCTGTCAGGTATTGTGTCTCCTTTAAAGAGGTCCTATTCTACTTTCTGAGGGGTTCCCTCTCCTGTAGTTCTGTAGGTTTTAGTGCATGTCAATGGTCTGCAGAGGCTAACATTCCTGTGCTCCTCTCCCAGTCACTTTACCCTTTGGTCACACATTGGGAACAGATCAATAAGACCAGTCGTAACAAACAGGATTTAGTCTTTAATGAGGTTTTTTATTGTGAATTATTCTCTCTCTCTCTCTCTCTCTCTCTCTCTCTCTCTCTCGCTCTCTCTCTCAGGAGGGGAGTCAGGCGGGGGAGGAGGGGAAGTTCGAAGCCGCCTGCCAGCAGTTAGCCGGGGAGGCAGTGAGACGAGGCTGTGCCGACAACGTGACTGTGATCCTGCTCTCCATCGTCTTCTGAACACACACACACACACACACACACACACACACACACACACACACACACCTGTCTCTTTACCAATAAAATCATTTTCTGAACCTGGGCTGCAGTGGAGTGTTTGTGTTTATGTAAACTAACAATGTTCTAATGACAGAAGTATAAAATAATAAATGCTGGAATAATTTATAATTAATACCGGTAATAAATTAATGAATAAATAAATAAAAGTTGAGGATAAATCATACATTAATAAATATATTTAATGTCATCATTTGTGTTCACTTTCATGTATTCATGTGTGTGTCTGTAAGCTAATGAGGTTGGACCTTCTGTGCTTTTAAATAAACATCTCTTATTTATTTATTCTTAAAAACATTTGTTCCACATGTATTTATTATTTCTGTGAGGGAATATTTTAATCTGATCACTTTGTGTATTGAGTTTCCCAGCTTTCCTGAGAACCTGTCTTATTGCAAACATATGCTTCTCGTTAAGTCGAAATATGCTCTTGCTCGCAACTTGGCCAGGACACAGGTCAAGAGGTCCTCTTTCTTCCTGTGGGGGAGAAGTTTGGTTCAGGGTAAGGGTTGTCATACTGAGGGATCTTTGTTCCTGTGTCTGGCAATCATTAGGCGGGCTTTCTAGGTCCCTCCTCTCTGATATAACAGAGCTATGTTTCTTTTGTTTCTCCAGAGTTGGGTATTTACATGATATAAGTTGTGCTTGTACCCTTGTGAACTCTCCGGCCGTTTTGCTCTCAATAAATCTCAGTGTTTGACTACATTGATTCCAGTTTCCATCCTTTCTGCATTGCTGCTCCGAAGTTTCCATCACAAATTGGCGTCACGAAACAGAATACCAAAAGATCTTCAGAACTGGTAAGTGTGCCTTACCAGAATCTGTGATTGACGGTATCATAAAATTACCTGTGAAACTGAGCGGCTGCATTTTTTTTTTGGTTTCTCTACTATTTTACATTTGAGGGTTTAATAATAACCTGGAAAAAACGGTGTCTGGAAACTTTTGATCCTGCAGTCCTGTGTCCTGCATGGCGAGCCCTGGATCTTGAGTCGTGGCTGTGGTCCTGGATCATAGGTCCTGGATGGATATCCTCGAGGATTCATCTTCCTATTATACACACATGCATTTCCAAACATTTGGACTACCTATGTTGCAAATGTATTATCTTTTCAATTTACACACGGCATCTATTGCACGTCTGTCCGTCCTGGGAGAGGGATCCCTCCTCTGTTGCTCTCCCTGAGGTTTCTCCCATTTTCCCTTTAAACTGTGGGTTTTCTCCGGAAGTGTTTCCTTGTACGATGTGAGGGTCTAAGGACAGAGGGTCTAAGGACAGAGGGTGTCGTATTGTCATACTGATATTCTGTACAAACTGTGACGTCCACTGAGACAAATGTAACATTTGTGATATTGGGCTATATAAATAAATATTGATTGATTGATTGATTTTGTTCTGGCCGATTTTCCCTGTGAATGCTGCTGGGGCGTGTGCTTTCAGAGCAAACACAGCTCATGTAAAAACAATAAGGATATTTGGGGGTAATAATAACCTAGGAATATCGATTTTGACTGATTTCCTCTGTGTGTGCTTCTTGGAATTAAATTACCAGACAATTACACACAGCAAATATTCGGAGAGACCTTAAAAGAGAGCATCACTAAAGTGGACTTCTGCATTAAAAAAAAATGTCATGCATCTGTATTGAAACAGATCGCCGAATTCTAGAGGTTTCAGCGGTTAACTGGTTAATTTAACGGCAGACATCTCCTCGGATCTGCCTGCAGCTGCTGCAGGGAGTGTGTGTGTGAGATTTCACCCCCCTGCGGCGCAGCAGGCACAGAGAGGGTGGAGCACGGAGTGACACAATATTCTCTTCCTCACACCATTTGTCGATTTTGGAACTAAACAAAAACGATGAGAAATGGGAAGGGTGGTATGCGGGAATATGTGACATAGAGCTGTGTTTCATAACAGATGAGTTGTTGAATTTGGCTGTTGTTGGAAGACAAGGTAAATAAAATAAAAAAAGTCTTTGCTCTCCGGATCGGGGGGGGGGAAAAGCACCACTAAATTGGCATAGTGGTTGTTGATTGAGAATAAATTAGTTATTGCTCTTCAACAGATTCCGTTCTTAGCACTTGTACAAGTATTTATGAGTAAGAAGGCACTCATATTAAAATAGATATTTCCCTACCCGCTGAGATCTCCCTAATTCGGATTAAATTAAGCTGGATGAGTTTTTGCAGTCACGCTGGTGTTTATTGCGAGTTCATGTTTGTTTGTCTAATTGTTTCTATATTGGTTTGTCCCGCCGTCTTGTGTATGCTTTGTAACAACTAATGATGAATCAGTCCATAGCCAGGGTTAAATGAACTAAACTTTAGTTATCTCACCAAAAGTAAATGACTTGAGAAAAAATAATGTAAAGATGTAAAGCAAAATGATATATTATAGTATAAATGTGCTGCAAAATGAAAATAAATAGCAAAAGAGTGTTTTTATGTCCTGCATCTGTCTCACACCCTGAGACCCTCAGAGGCATCACTGCTGGTCATAAATACCGGCCTGAAGAGATCAGGGTTAAAAAATCTGTCTGCACAATTAGGTCAATGTTGTATTATTTGTTTCATTTATTCTTAATCTATGTATTGTATGGTAATAATGAATAAAAACGTAATGTATTGAACACATTGCGAAACAAAGCAAGACAGAACTAGACTCAGATATAATACTAATTGTGGTTGAAACCTTTTTGCGCTGTTGCTGCAAAATGGAAACTTTATTCATTGCCTGTTCCAACTGGCCACTGGAATCAGATCATTGATATAAGTTGAAGTTCAATTACAGTTTTTTTAAATATAGTTTAACATTCTTTATTAAAACTGTTTCAAATGATTTCTAGTACAATTGGTCTACAGACATTACTACAATTCTAATAGTTGTTAAACTACTGAGCTTATGAACAATAGAGTAAAGGTCGCTGGTTAAGCCAGGATCAATATATTTGTTGAGGTTTTTATTGTGTGCATAATAAATGTGTTGAAATGAATTGAGCAATTTTAAAGGACTATAATGTTGCAATCTCTTTAGGATAAGTAATTACAGTTCCAAGATAGATGTTGTTTTCCCTGGGCCTCTCCTTCAAAGGCCCATAAATCATGAGACTTCCAAATCCGAACAGACAGAGATCAGTATGACAAATCCATGAAGGGGTTCTACTTGGCCCAATTTAAATACCATAGAGAGAGTATTCACCCAGCTGTTTTGATTTCTTAAAAAAATCCAGTCTAGTTTCCTTCGAGTTCAGTCTAAGCTACGAATTGTTTCTCATAAACATTCACACTGCTGGTTTTAAACCTTGAGCAGACAAGCTGCTCACACACACACCCACACACACCCACCCACACACACACACACACACACACACACACACACACACACACACACACACACACACACACACGCACACACACACACACACACACACACACACACACACACACACACACACACACACACACACACACACACACACACACACTTTGGATGAGTATTTGCCTTATCCACTTTTTGCCTCCTTTAGAGTTATTAGTAATTCAGGATTAATTGTTGAATTGAATGTGCTACATAAGATAAAATACTGAAGCTTTGACTTGATCATTTCGTTCACAACATTAGACCTTGTCCTCTCATCTCTACTAAAATAAGATACGTGTGCATGTTTGGGTGTTTTAACACTGCTGTAATGTACCTAGTCTTGTCAGGGATGCAAACTCATCAGGTATGAAAAAGGTGACAAGGATCCGAGCCCCCCGACCCCACGGAGTATCGGCTTTAAAATGAGGAATAACAGATGATTTTAGCAGTCAGAACAACTGAAGCAGCAGGTAATAATAACAGAAACGCTACAGAGTCACATCTAATAGAAATATATAGAACCATTCATTTTAATTGTGTAGCAGTCAGTTTATAATTTTGGCAGCACTGTTGAGCATTTTGAGAATTTTTTTATTTTCATGCCTCTGTGCAAGGCTTAGTCTTTCTATCTGTATAACCAGTGCTGTTAAGTAACTAAGTTCATAAACTCAACTAGTACTATACTTGGGTACAATTTTGAGATACTTGTACTTTATTTAAGTATTTAAATGTTTTGCTACTGTGTACTTCTACTCCACCACAGTTCAGAGGTAGCCTACATGGTGTACTTTTCCTCCACTACATGTATTTAATACCTTTAGTTACTTCACAGATCTGGATGAATGATGTGGAATATAACCAAGTGTTGAATCAGACTTTAGTTCCACCTGGAGTAAATCCACAAGCTACCCTGCAGTCTACAAAGCCATTCAGACTAGCTGCACCTTCACCAGCTACCCTGCAGTCTACAAAGCCATTCAGACTAGCTGCACCTTCACCAGCTACCCTGCAGTCTACAAAGCCATTCAGACTAGCTGCACCTTCACCAGCTTTGAGAACACTTTCATGATCAATCATTATAAAACATATCATATATATTATTCTGAAATGGACCAATCTGCACAACGACTACTTTTACTGTCTTTCACTATATTTTGATGAGAATACTTTTCTACTTTCACTTGAGGAACATTTTGAATGCAGGACTTTTACTGTAACAGAGTATTCCTACACTCTGGTACTTCTACTTTTACTCAAGTACAAGATCTAAGTACTTCTACTTTTACTCAAGTACAAGATCTGAGTACTTCTACTTTTACTCAAGTACAAGATCTGAGTACTTCTACTTTTACTCAAGTACAAGATCTGAGTACTTCTACTTTTACTCAAGTACAAGATCTAAGTACTTCTACTTTTACTCAAGTACAAGATCTGAGTACTTCTACTTTTACTCAAGTACAAGATCTGAGTACTTCTACTTTTACTCAAGTACAAGATCTGAGTACTTCTACTTTCACTTGAGGAACATTTTGAATGCAGGACTTTTACTGTAACAGAGTATTCCTACGCTCTGGTACTTCTACTTTTACTCAAGTACAAGATCTGAGTACTAAAGCTAACGTTAGCAGATAGTGACAATGTATGCTAGTTAGCTAGCTCAACGATTCCTTAAATAATATTGCGACAGAAAAACCTTTAAGTTCACATTACGCTCTGCCGCTCCGACAGGGAGCTCTGCTCTGAACACCTGAACGGCCCGTTCTAACAGCTGTTCACCAGCGGTCCAGTCTGTGCCACAGTGACTCCGGACCACACAGCTAATATTAACAAACGCACCCGTAGATAATGTGGCTGCTGAAGCTAGACCATCTTCGCGATAAAAGCAGAGCCTTATTATACATCCATGAGCAGAGCCGACAGGCAGGAGGACTCGAGCACACAGCTCGCGCTTCATTATCATATATAAAAAGAACACCATGCGTGTCATGATGGCACATAACAGCTCGCGGCTGCAAATTACTCCGGTTCCCAGACCCCCCATACCCCAATAATATTTTTTATTGCAGATCTACATGAATCACACAAACGACCTATTTTGGATTCAAAACGGCGAATTTTGCAGAAAGGTGACAAGTTTGCATCCCTGCTTGTTATCCTTTCATCACAGAGCTGGGAAAATGGTGTATTGATTAGATTCTGATCCGTGCAAGTCCAATTTTAACTGACTTTAGTTATAATGTTAATGTTAATTTGATTTCAACCCATACGTAATTATTTAAATTAACTCAACATTTCACATGATGGATTAGTGTTCCACATTTTTCCCACTGATTTGTTTTATGATTAGGCCAATGGTAAAGAGAGACATTGATGGCCCTGTGTCCTTTTTGTTAGTACGTGGTTCCATTTTGTCTGTGGCCTTGGACGGTTTCACTGAGAGTCACCCAGTTCTGCCCTGCTACAGTCCGGCTGAGTGCAGTCACAGAGATGCTATGGCTGCTCTACATGACATTAATGGTCTGGTCCGAGAATGGACACCATTTCCTGCTCCCAGAGAGAATGACGCTCCTCAAACTGAACATTACAGCCGTTGATACTGTCTCACATGGGTCTGCTCCCCCCCATGGAGCCATGAACTGAAAGCTTGACCTCTGCTTTGAACACTTGGAAGCCTCATTGCCACGCCAGCACCAAACCTTGGGTCAGTCAGATGAGACTAACGGCTTCACTTAGGGCATTTGGGTCGGACACATGACTCTCGTTACCGCAGAGTGGGTTGTTTTAAGGCTATTCATACTGCTATGCAGAGGATGCCTGTAAGTTGGCAAGCTGTTAAAAACCCCTACTATGTTTAGTATAGGCCTCATGTCAGGGGCCTCTTACTGTCTACTTCTACATATATTCACATTATATGGACCATGTTTCCACCTGGTGAAACTAGAGGCTGCACGGAACTCAGGCTACAATACAACCATTCTGTTCTGCTCTGACGATTCAATTTATAGATTCTACATCAAAACAATTCGTTTTTATTGTTTCCAATGATAACGTCACCTTAAGTGGAGGAATGCAAACCTGTTTTCAAACGTAAGGTTTTGAATTTGTTTGACATTTCTCAGTAATGACACCCTCAGACGCCCACTATCATTCATGCTATGCCTTCAGTGGTAACTCAGATGTTAAGGGGGTTGAAGCTTTTCCTCCCGAATCGGCTATGCTTTGTTTTTTCAACAACGGTGTGCATTTCCTGCATAATATATGCTTCTCACAATTGTTTGTTGTTAGCTGCGCATAGGTGATACTGAGTCTTCTCGAGTAATGGATTATGATCTCTACCATGCTTACATGGACTCGTATGTTTTATTTCATATCTAACAGAAGTGAGAGACGAAAGACATGGAGAAGATGTAAGAGAGATGTGGTAGAGAGAATAGAGAGGGATAGGAAAGAGAGATGAGATATTTGCGAGTTGCATACTGATACTGAGTCTTATCGATTGATAGCTTATAGACAATACCATGTTTAAATAGACTCCTACTTGTTATTACACATGTGACATATGTAAGAAAAGGGAGGGGAGAGTCAATTATATTGAGTAATTGATTTCATATTGGAACATTTATTTCAAATGTATTTTTGATAAACTAATATTTTATCAAAAGATAAATGGTGAATTAATATAACATTTAGAATCATTGAGAAGGAGTTATATCCACAGGAACTAGCTCACATTTAACTTAAAATAACATTTCTCTGCTATGGACTGATGGAAATATGATTATTGCATGTTAAATGACTAACACAAACCTTACATTTATGCATGTGCATGTGTCAGGAAGGCTCCCAAATAATTCTGAGGGGCCTATCCTATTTTTGTAATTGAATGATAATGTGCTAATCCATTACCTTGAGTTGTCTTCACTCAGGAAAACATCCCTATCAAGTGTTAATAGTGACCAGAACAGCCCTGAGAGTACAAGGGAGAGCGGAGTGGATTCACGCTTCCAGATGTCGCCTCTCTCCTCTACTGGATGCTGGCGTGTGAAGGCAGTCATCATCATCGTCATTCTGGGTCTACTGTACCTGGCCAAGGACGCCCTGCTAGATGAAGCTGTGAAAATCCCAACGACAGGAGGCGAGGGCTCTCGCCCCTCTGAGGGAGAAAATAAGGTGCTCTTATCTAAGAGCGCAGACGACTTGACTACTCAGGGTCCAGACCCTGAGGGCAAAACAACACCAACGGGCAAATCAGTGCCTAGCGACAAGGACAGGTTGTATCAGATCACCACACAGACATTCAGTATGGTGCGAGAGACACAAAGAGAGAGAAAAGGAGGAAGAATAAGGAGGATTGTCTCCCTCCCTGAACATAAATCAGAGACTATTTCTTTTAACTGTCCAATTTCAATATGTGACTCATCTAACTGTATTATTGTGTTTCCTGTGTCCTTAGTTTACTCAACGTGGGAGATGTATCCAAAGAACCAGTACCATTGGTTCAGGTTCTCGTCAGAGGTGGTAAGAATAGCTCTCAACACAATTGACAATATGCCCCAGAACTGTGGTGTAGCACTTTAGAACAGTTACAGACACTGATAAGGGATGAGGTAAAATGTACAATGAGGAAACCAGATTACCAGGTTCCCAATCCAGGTGTCACTGCATGCACATTTACTGGACCAAATAACGAAACAAATGTTCTATCCACTCCACTTAAACAATCAGGAGGTGATGTAGATTCTTTAAAAAAGGCCTTAATCACTCTTTCTAAACGAACTAAATCTAATTCTGCAATAAGTTTAATGTTAGACTACGCGCATGAACGCAATGTTAGCAACTGTTGGCTGTGCCAAAATATGCCAGAATCCATGCATTCTCCAATGTTTAGCCCAATTCCTTTCATGAAAGCTGACTACGGTCTAGTGAGCTGGAATGATATAGCATCCCGAATTAGCGATGAGGCAGATGATTGTTACACTCCTTCCTACCCCATAGACTCTGAGCAACATTTACAGTACGAGGGCTTAGTCTCTCTTATTGTTGATACAGTAAATAAAGATTACCTGCCAGATGGTTTCAAACGATTAATGATGCTAAGACTTATATATGTCAAGAAATACATCGACCTAGCTTTTGAATACAGATTCCAATTAGCTCTAGTCCAGACTAATTGTTCAGCTAATTCTACGAGTCCAACATGTACAATGCGACCACACACCCCATCTTTGTTGGTTGAAGCTTTGGTAACCGTTGTGCCCTGGTTTGGCTCCAGAACAGTGGATTCCGTTAAAGTTAAAATACATGACTGTACGCAGCCAATACCCTTAGGCAAGCCTCCTACACGTGATTGTTCAGTATATGTTCCCCCAGTTGTAGTGCATGAGTGGAAAAATGTGTCCATCTGTTTCCAGAATGAAGCAGGATCTCACACCTCTCCAGATGTGGGACACAGCGACTGTAATACCATAGTGAGGGTAAAATTAGCCAGAATTCCCCTCCCACAGAGAGTTTACTTAGTTTGCGGCGACCGGGCCTATGGCTGTGTGCCCTATGACATTTTTTATGGCACCTGTTATCTAGCCTACCTAATCCCTTTAATCCGTAAAGTAGAGGCTAATGAGATTGCAGCGACACTTCCCTCTCTACACAGGAACAGCAGGTCCATTACACAAGGACAACAGATAGCTAGCCTATTTTTGCCTTGGTACAGTATTTATGTTACTCAGCAGGAAATAGTGGCACTGTCCAAAGTAGTGGAACACCATCTAAATGTATCTAACACAGCGATGTTAGCTGAACACAAAGAATTGCAGGAAGTTAGGACAGTTGCACTACAGAATCGTATGGCGCTGGATCTTCTCCTAGCTGCTCAGGGGGGCACATGTAAGGTAATTGGGTCTGAGTGTTGTTCTTTCATCTCTGACGCTACACCTGAGGTAATGGATATGGCTCATGATACTGCTAGGGGAATAAAAGAATTGCATGAAACTCATGGGTTTACATTTGGGGATTTAAGTGGAACCATTGGATCCTGGGGAGCGGGGTTGGTTAAATTTGTTGTTACTGTTTCAGTGTTTATCTTGGTTGTGCTAATCCTAGTGATCTGTTTGATCACTGTAGTTAAATTAGCCATACGCAGGGTTGCCAAGACCGCCCTCCAAGCCCACAGAGGCTAGTGGGGTATTCAACTGTAGATGACACAATGTTAATGTACGACGCCGAGCTTCCAGATCCATGGGTCTCCAATGCGGTTTCTGCCCCATGGGTACCCCCATTCAGCGATTGATAAAATGATTACAGTTGACACTCAGAATAAAGAACAGATGTTTTGATTTTTCTCTTTTCAGGTTGTTATAATAAATGTCTGACTTTTCCTTTTCAGATTTTGAACAAATGTATTTGAATGAAATATATGTACTACCAAGTGCCTTACTCTTGAATAAAGCATAATGAAGTAAACGTAAAGTAATGTTAAAGATTGAGGACACTGCAACTTTGCAGGTTACAGATTGATCTATTCATCACTGTGAATTTATACCTTAACTGGGAATTTTAGCTGGATCTCTCATGATTCTGATTTTATACCTCAATTGGATTTCTTATAATCCTAAATTCTAATTGTGTTTTAATAAGTAATTGCCTTGAAGTGAATCTTTAAAGATGTAAGCTGATTTAGAATTTGTGTTTGATGAATGAGATTAACTGAGTGATAAATGATCAAATATCTTATTTTTGAAACATATATTTTGCTATTATATTTTTGTATTTCATGTGTGTTTATTATTGTGCTTTTGACAAATGATGCCAAACACTGAGGAGAGATGATTTTTCTATTATGATTGACTGTGTTCAATCATTGTGATTGAAATGTTTTCAATCTTGTTCTACTTTTTGATGTAATTGATGTAAGTGGGCCCACACAACTCTGAAGACGCTTATTGATTTAAGTAGTGACTGAAATATTCTTAGACTAATGTTAATTGGTTATCAATAGATTGATAAAAAGAATGGAACTGTGAGGGAATATTTTAATCTGATCACTTTGTGTATTGAGTTTCCCAGCTTTCCTGAGAACCTGTCTTATTACAAACATATGCTTCTCGTTAAGTCGCAATATGCTCTTGCTCGCAACTTGGCCAGGACACAGGTCAAGAGGTCCTCTTTCTTCCTGTGGGGGAGAAGTTTGGTTCAGGGTAAGGGTTGTCATACTGAGGGATCTTTGTTCCTGTGTCTGGCAATCATTAGGCGGCCTTTCTAAGTCCCTCCTCTCTGATATAACAGATCTATGTTTCTTTTGTTTCTCTAGATTTGGCTGGGTATTTACATGATATAAGTTGTGCTTGTACCCTTGTGAACTCTCCGGCCGTTTTGCTCTCAATAAATCTCAGTGTTTGACTACAAAGATTCCAGTTTCCATCCTTTCTGCATTGCTGCTCCGAAGTTTCCATCACAATTTTATTCATATCTGTATTCATGAATGAATTGATGTATTGACTTGTTTACTTATCTTTGTATACTTCTGTTTAACATCTAATTTCATTTGAACTCATCCACACTGCAGTCTCCTTTAATGGGGCTGATGGACAGCTGATGGTTCACATCACCTTCTCTTGTTCGTATTATTGGTAGTGGTACTAGTTGTAGTAATAGAAGTAGTAGCGGTAGTAGTAGTTTGTTTGTAACCTTTATTTATCCAGATTGGTCCCATTGAGATCATAGATCTCTTTTTCAAGGGAGACCAGCAGCAATTAGGTTCCACATGAAACATAAAACAATAGAGGATATCATACAACATATTTACAAGCTACATTTACATACTTATCAACATTTACAAATACCCATAGTATCAACGAGCATTTCATTTAGCCTAGCTTTAAAAACATGCAGAGGAATGAGATTGCTCAGTTTCAATTCTTGCTGAAGATTGTTCCAAGCAAGTGGAGCTGCGCACATAAAAGCTGTCTCACCTGAGACAGTCCTTGCTCTTGGCACATCTAACAATACGACATCATGCCATCTCAGACAATAGCTGCTTGCAGCTCTCTGTGTTTTCAGAGAGCAGATAGAATACAGGAGTTTACCCAACAAAGCTTTATAAATAAACGTGTACCAATGACTGAGCCTTCGTACAGTAAGTGATGGCAAACCTGCCTTGCATACAGGGTACAGTGATGAGTAAGTGCTTTACAATCTGTGACAAATCTCAGTGCACTGTGATAGGTGGCATCTAACTTGTTCAGGCAATAGGCAGGTGCATTCATATAGACCAGATCACCATAGTCCAGCACAGGTCAAAAGGTCACAGAGCCTTTTCCTGGCCTCAAGCGAGATACAGGACTTGTTCCTGTAGAAGAAACCTAGTCTAACACTCAGCTTTTTAAGCAGATTAATGACCTGAAGTTTAAAAGTGAGACAATCATCAAGCCAGATACCTAGGTATTTATAACAGGTAACCACTTTGAGTACTTGTCCTTGCATAGTAACAATATCTAAAACAGGCTCTGGTGTCTTTTTAGCTTTAGAAAAGAGCATTACCTTGGTTTTCTCAACATTTAAAAGAAGCTTTAGTTCAGAGAGCTGAGTCTGAATAATGTTAAAAACAGCCTGTAATTTAACACCAGCCTCCTGAATGGAAGGACCTGCACAGTACATCACGGTATCATCCGCATAAAAATGTAAAGTAGCTTCATCCACATTTTCACCTAAACTATTGATGTATATGGAGAATAAAAGTGGACCTAAAACAGAACCTTGAGGAACACCATTAGCAATGTTTAACCACTCAGAAGACAGTCCATCAAAGTGAACACATTGGGACCTTTCAGAGAGGTAGTTCACAAACCACCCACTGCATGGCTGGATAAGCCAATACTGAGTAGCCTCTGCTTTAAAATGCGATGATCGACGGTATCAAAAGCTTTGGAAAGGTCAATAAATAGAGCTGCACAACTCTGCTTATTATCTAAGGTACTCGTAATGTCATTCACCACTTTCATTGTGGCAGTGATGGTGCTGTGTTGCTTTCTGAAGCCTGACTGATGTTTAGACAGGATGTCATTGTTACATAAAAACACCTTTACCTGTTCACTCACTAGGTGTTCAAGAACCTTAGCCAGAACTGACAACTTAGAGATGGGTCTATAGTTATTTAAAATAGTTGCCTCCCCTCCTTTTAGCAAAGGCAAGACATAAGCTGACTTCCATACTTTTGGAATTGCATTTGTGCTGAGGGAGAGGTTAAAAAGAGTAGTGAGAGGTAGAGCAATAAAATCTGCAGCTATCTTTAAAAAGAAAGGTTCTACGTTGTCCGGGCCAGCCGGTTTCTTAGGATCTAGCTTAGATAATGCTTCATGAACAACATCAACAGTAAAAGGAGTAAAACTGAAAGGGTTTTCCAGACCACATTGTTCAGAGTCCCGGATTGGGGTGTTCACAGAAGCAGAGTTAGAAACAGAATCAAACAGAGAACCACAGGACACAAAATGCTCATTAAAGCATTTTAGCATAGTGGCCCTGTCCGATATAGAGCCAGAAGCTGTGGTACGGCACGGAGGTAGGTCATTACGGATCTCACCGGTGGATATCGATTTTATGGCTTTCCAAAATGTTTGGCACTTTTGACATTTGAAGTGAAGCTATTCCTTAGCTGCCTAAAACGCAGCCATTCTACCTCTGAGCCTGATTGCCTAGCCTTTGCCCAGGCCTTGTTTCTCTCATGAAGGAGACTGGACAGTTCAGCAGAAAACCAAGGATTGTCTCGTCCCTTCACTCTAAATGTACGCAGGGGTGCATGTCTATCAATGATCTCCATAAAACCAAGATAAAAATAAGACCATGCGGTTTCTACATCAGCACACAGATCGATTTTCAATACGACTTCAATAAAGTGACAGAACTTAAAGTTCAGCAGTGAAACACTGTTATTTTACAGATTTATCCTCTCTTTATACAGTCAATAACCTTTAATAAAAGTACAGCACTAATACTTCTACGGGCAAAAGACCCGTAAATGACTGGCAGCAGGCTGCCAAACAAAAACTATAAAATTAAAGTAAAAATACCTTAACTGAAATAAAGTGCAAAAGCAATTAATATACAGGAATTGTCCTTAAAGATTTTACAGGAAAACCCTTTCCTCTCTTTTCAAAATCCATTGTCTTAAAATGTTACATTCAAATACCTTAAAAAAAGTTCTGATGAGAAAAACAGTTTTTAACATTTTTTTTTTATTAGATTTGTATGATCAAACACTAAAATAAATACGGTGACTCACGGTGTGCAAGGTTATGGAAGTGCGCATGTGAGGGAGACATGCTGGAGGTCATTAGTCGGTCCTTTGGGGCTCTGTGAGGGGCCACAGAGAGGTGCAATTACTGGTCTCTCTCCTGGAGGTGTGAAATAACCTAAGTGCCCAAGTTATGGGGCATGCTGGAGATCATTAGTCCGTCCTTTGGGACAGGGGACTCTACCCGCGTTATGAGGCACTATTTTCGGATACATTTTCTCATTTTCACCCGTTTTGCCTGGTTCTCAACAAAATTACTCTGACAAATGTTGACTCTGGAGGAATGTAAGGGGAGTTGACAGGGGACTCTACCCGCCTTATGAGAAACTATTTTCGGATACTTTTTTACATTTTCTGCACAGCCTGCTCTCTGGGTTCACAGGTTCACTCTGCCTCTATTTACACCACTTTTCGCAACGTTTCAAACCCTTTTCTTGGGTAAAATTAGGTCTGTCACTTTGGGTAACCGCACCACTGTCGGATGTCTCCCGAGGGTGGACGTCCATTGCCTCTATATACGGTTAGGGTTAGGTTTAGGGTAAGATATTGAGTAAGAAAATGTTTTTATGAGCCACACAGCTTCTGGTCTTCCAAGACCCGACCAGATAAAAAGACGTGGTGCAGGCACGAAACATACTACTGTACCAATAGAAATACATTGCATTTAAAATCGTTCTGTGTGACAGGGAAAAAATGCGGAAATCGTGTTGGTGAACACGAATTAATAGATTAAATTAATGTTGTGACTATAACACGAAATGCCGTGAGACTGGGTTGACCATTGTGTTCTTTTTAACCAAATGTCTCTCAGAGGGGCGTGGGGGAGTGGCTCGTTATTTTCATCTGTGATGTGTTTGGTATTTCGAGCCAAACACTTCAGACATGTTCTGTATATATCTGAGACTATATTGATGAAAAACTGTATAATAGGGGACCTTTCATATTTTCATTGCATGCCATTCCAACACTGTAGCTTATGTTCATATGCCATTAAAACCTTTGCATTTTGAATCCCATTTTAAACAAATTTATTTAAGACAATGCAGTTTATGAAATGACTCGGCAGTTTTTCTCTGAGACTGTTTCCGGGAAATCATGTGACCAAAGGCAGCTCCCCCCTCCACTGGTATTTGATAAGTGCTTCCTGTCTTCTGGCATCTTCAGATGCCAACAACACAATTAAAAGCACTTTGGAACAAGAAGCGCTGAGAATATGAAGTACTAACACAGAGGAAACACAATAATCACAAAGAGACTTACAATGATCAACAAGAAGGACACAATTATCGCAAAGACACCCGCAATGACTTCAAGGAGACACACAATGTTGACAAAGAGACACAAAATGACAAAAAGAGACACAGTGGTAGTACAGTACAGTACAGCATGTGTGTAAACCAAATCAAGTGTTAGGGTAAAAACACCCGTTGACATGTAACGCTTCCTTACAACCATGAC
Source organism: Pogonophryne albipinna (assembly GCA_028583405.1). Classification (NCBI taxonomy): domain Eukaryota; kingdom Metazoa; phylum Chordata; class Actinopteri; order Perciformes; family Artedidraconidae; genus Pogonophryne; species Pogonophryne albipinna. The sequence continues at coordinate 144,644 of JAPTMU010000194.1, forward strand.
CTTTAAAGGATTATAGAGTGGAATAGTAAATACCACAAGACTTTGGGCAGTCCTCCAATGGCACTCTCAGTCGCAACATGACAATGTTTTTGTTTGCAATGGGTTTCAGAACCTGCTTGTGCTGCCAGCTGTGGTTTTTACTTCCACACCTAACTGGACCAACTTGGGGTTGCTACAGTCCTTGTACAGCATCACCGCTCTAGCAAAAGTCACCTGAAACTCCTTCTCCAGGGACTTTGGGGGCAGTTGGAGGGGGCCCCGACAACCGCGAGAGTTACATTTTTTCAACTCGAGCGTCAAATTCGCGTGACACGTTCGCACGGTAGCCAATCAGCCGTGAGGATTTCAGCCTGCCGTCACTGTCGTTGAATCAGAAAACCAAAACATCAGTCGTTAGCTGTTAGTACACAGAGCTCACAGCTCCTCATATCTGTTCAGAAACTGAACAAAAGTTAAACATGAACAAACCACAGACTGTCTGCGAATACAGTCGCTGCTTTATTTATGTCTGTAGGACGTTGTTGTGAGTTTTGAGGGAGCAGCTACAACGTTAGCTTAGCCTAATCGATCTCCATTCAGAAAACACACATTTTAAAAGTTGTTCGCCTGCCGTCTGTCTGCAGACTTGTCAAAGCATTAATTCATGGTTTTTACTAACCGGTATCAGTATGTTGTTATTCCGGCATCATTTTGAAACGTGTATTACAATTAAATCACGGTACAATATGTTCATCTTGTTGTAGTTGGTGTCTACCACAGTATTTACATGGAGATAAGCCCGGCTCCTTGGGCCAGCGCGTCTTGTTTGAATGATGCGAGTAAACACAACTGACAGCCGCGGTGAAACGCGAGCGATTAGAGCGATGCGAATATTCGCATCCGGTGTGAACGCAGCATTAGGTGTTGTTAACTTGTTTGTGTACAGCGCGAAGTTGCTAAGGCTTCTGGGCAATCCCAACTACATCAAGAGGAGACTTTCCTCTCCAAGCTCTAAGAAATAGGGACTTGGTAGACAAGCAGTGGCCAGAGTAACCTTGGCATGATGCCATGCTGTCGGATCAAATCTATGAATTTGCCGGAAAGCTCTGACCACCACTGATCATCACTACCAGCTCTTCAGCTCCTGACAAGTTACTTGGACTAACTTGATATCTTTCAGGCTGTTGCTTAACATCTTGCCAAGGCGTTTGACTGGCTTTACTGAGACAGTTGGGATTGGTCTTTTTTCATTGCTGAAGGAGCAGCTGTCCATTTTCCCTTCTTCAGTCGCAGTGACCTTGATTTACCTAGTAAGAACCTCATCCTAGCCCAGGCAGTCAGTTCCTCCAGCCCTTGCAGGATCCACCTGCTTCCTGGCACTGACTCTGTGGTGACAGGCAGGTTATCCACGAAGGGCCTGATTGGTGGTTGGCATATCCCTGTGTTGGGCCGAGGGCCCCAGCACTCTGATTCAGCAGACTCTGCTGAATCAGAGTTGGTCCAGCCTGTGATTCTGACCTCCAGTCTTTGCAACTTTGATGTTAGTCACCCTGCTGAGACAAATACTGAACTTACAAAATTATGAAATAAGATATGAATAAATAAGATAAGTGAGTCTTTCCAACTGGATGAACTGTATTCAGCTGCATGGTGGGCTTCTTCTATATACGAACACACCAATATACCCTGTGCACTGATGCTGAAAGTGCAGCCTCCTGATAGAATACGACTCTGAGACTGTTTCTTGGAAATCATGTGACCCAAGATGGCACCTCCCCCTGCTGTCTGCCTCCTCATCTTCAGAGACCAACAGCACAGGTAAGAACTCTTTGCTTCGAAATATATTCAGAATTCTGACCTACATACAGAGAATTATAACAACAAATGTTCAACTTGAAAAGGCGTGATATGTTGTCAGGATATCAATGTTGTTGAAACATTTAAAAAAGGACCTGAGTGTTTTGAGGCCCTAAAGTGACTAAGACTAAGAATACTTAGATAGGGTTACAACATCAATACTAGCATTAGTGCAAATAGTGCTCAAAATTAAGAATATAATTCTGATATAATTCAGAACTCTGTAAATATTGCAAGATACAGTAGCTGTGTTATTTTAACCAGCTCTCATAGTTTCATTAGTTTAGTTGAACTGTGTGCATTCTTTGCTCTGCTGTTTGGTTTTGTATTTATTTCAGACAGACAAACAGACACACAGACAGAGTGTTGTACAAATACATAGTGAGAAGAGAGAGAAATAGAATACAATACACAACGTAAGGATGAAATTCCTACTACAACAAAGGTTAAGATACTATTTTAGATAGATTGTCTTCCACCAGATTTCAGCTGTAATTACTGCAGATTTAACTGTGAAAACAAGGTTTTTTGTTAAATAGGTCTAAACTTTCACTGATTTTTTTTATCCAGAACATTCAACGGGTGCTCCATCCTCAAGCTGTTGTGAACCAGTCACCATGGAAACGTGAGTAATACTCATGATATATATTATGACTTTATTGCTTTAGCCTTTCACGCTACTAAACTATTACTTTATTAAATGAGTACATTCAAGATTCAAGGCTTTATTGTCATGTGCACAGCAGCTACAGTGTAGATATGGCAATGAAAAACTGAAGTCACAGGCTCCTCCAACAGAGCAACATGAATATATGTTGCGTCTTTATGGAAAAGTGGTTTTCAGAAACCCTCACCGTATCACGGGTCAAGTGCGTGGCTCCACCGCTCCGCGAACCTTCATTGTGAAAGGCCAGCTGGTATACAGGAATAACAAAATCAGGTTCCTCCCGGACTTGTCAGCTGAAGTACACAAACAGCAATGGGAATTGTATGAAGCACGGAAAAAGGTACGGAAGAAGGGGATCCACAAGCACCAAATCATTTTCCCAGCAAAGCTACTGGTGACCCACGGAGAACGCACACACACTTTCATCTCGCCAGCGGCTGTTTACCGGTTTATTGCGGGACTGTGAGAAGAGGCATAGAGAAGAGTGGATTACTGATGTACAGAGACACCTGTACAAGCTGAACACAAACTGAATCAACCACTTTTTACTTTCTTCCTTTTTTTAATTTAATTTTTTATTTTAGGGACGCTACAAGTGTCTCACTTTTTGTTTATCTTCCTCATAGAAAGGGTATGAGATGGTATAAAGATGGCTCATTATTGACCATGGAGGTAAGCTAATATGTTTGCCTGGTTAATGAGTAAAGCAGTGGCGGCTGGTGGAAAATATTTTTGGTGGGGCTGTGATGTGGCTATGGCTGTGACCAAACCATATAATACTAGGGCGGTCCGGGGGGATCCTCCCCCGGAATTTTTTTTTGAGAAATGACCCCTTAAATTATGGCTTCTGGTGATGTTGGAAGGGGGGGGGGGGGGGGAGGACAAATTGAGGCTTAAAAATATGAGATAATCCATAATCTTCAGTGTGGTTAGCTATGAATCTTCCAAAACTGTGCAACAGTACAGTAGGCCCACACAAACTGCAGAACACTGGTGCTTTGGGAACACTCAAATGATTTAATTCCCATTTAAAATCAGGAGACTAAATACGAAGTGTGTGAGTGTCGACAACTAGTGTAGCGTCACCTTGGATACAAGTCCAAACAACTCACAGACACACAGGCCAGGGCGCTGAGGGCTCCTTTCTACGGCCCGGACGAGAGAGGGTAATGATACACGCTGCGGCCAGGCAGGAAACATGTGACTTATCAGTAACTTTAGACATCGTAAAACAATTTTAAACGACATTTTATTGTAGATTATACATTTTACTGATACCAACTAATATTTACCTTGTTCATGAATTATTATTATTTTTTTTTTAAATATATTCTTTTATTTATTTTTAATTTTTAATGACAATCAAACATGTGGGAAGAGGGGGGGGGGGGCGACGCCCCTAGCGCCCCTATGGGCCGGCCGCCACTGGAAAGCCTATTGTATCTTGTAAAATGGTAAGGAGTGTGGCGCAGTGGATAGAGCCTTGGTGTTGGGATCAGGGTTCAAACCCCACTGCAGTCAGCATGTCGTTGTGTCCCTGAGACTCTTCACCCCAAAGTGCTCCTGTGGGGATTGTCCACAGTATTGAGTATGTAAGTCACTTTGGATAAAAGCGTCTAACAAGTGACATGTAATGTAATGTTTTTACAACCATAAAAACCTCATATGTTTCCCTTTGTTTTTTAATGTGAACTGGAAGAAGAGGACTAACCACTGTCTGGCTTTAGAGTTTACCTCCAATACGCAATGAACACTTGGAAAAATATTATGATCAACATTAATGCTTCTTTTGTTGGATATCACGGTAGTTGGAGGAGCAAAAATAATTGCTTTGGAGGTGACAGTGGCCGAATATACTGCCTTAACATTCCTCCAGGGGTGGAATCCAAATAGTAAATATCTGCGATAGCAGTAGGCAATGGAAACGCAGGATGTCTGTGCCATTGTATATATATATTCGGTTAACGCAACCTGGTGGGAACATACACGGGTGTCTGCTGTTGCTGAACTTGGGGATAACACTGTTGTGTCTGGGGATGCTGAAATTGTGTAGTAGTATATTCCAATACTTGTGGTGGGTATTGCATTTGTTGTTGCGGACAATCTCTGGACCAATGGCCCAGCTGATTGCATATGTAACATCCCTCAAACCGGAAAACATGTCCTCTGCCTCTTCCTCGGAAACCTCCTCTTCCTCCTTGTTGGTTCTGAATCTGATTCTCTGGCACTTCCTGCGTTTGAACCGTTGGCGGTGTCTGCACTACGGTCTCAGTTAGTATGGCCTTCTCTGCCTCGCCGTTTTCTTGTTCTTATTAGCTTCGGTATCTTTCTCAGCTATTTGTATTTTCAAGAGTCTCCTAGCTAGGATTTTGTCGTCTTCATCAATTTCTGTCTTTGTTGTCTGGTATCTGATATCGTGGTGAATGAGATGTTGCCTCCATTCTTCAGCGGGTTTAGTGTCTAATCCCACCACTTCTTCCAGGCGTGCCTGCACTGATGGGGGAAGGGCTTTAATGACAGCTTTCTTCCACAACATTTCAACAGGTGGAGAAAGATCATGTCGTTCTCCCGTGCTGGCCTCCCACACTCCTTCACATCTCTTCAAGACATGCAAGGCATGCATGTCTTCCCCCAGCTCCTTCCTCAAGCTGCTGAGAGCATGTAAACTGCGTGTTGTCGGGTAGATGTGACGAATAGCAGCCCAATAATTCGATCTGATGTAGTTGAATGAAGGGTCATCTGGGTCTTGCGTAAATTTGGCCTCGGAATCTATTGCTTTTGCCTCTAGTCGTCCTTCAATCCGTCCAAGCAGGGCCCTCATGTCTCCCAAGCACAGGTGGTCTTGGGCTGTGTACCTCTCCAGATCATTCACCCACTTCTGACCTCCTTTGGTGAGTGGAGGTAGTTTCCCCACTAATGCTTCCATGTCCCTGTGAGTCCATGATTGGTATTGAAATCCTCCTTTTCCAGCTGCTATCAATGGCATGACGTTATGAGTACTCCTGAGTCTTTCAGCTATGGGCCCTGTCCCAGTTTGTTGTTGGTTGATTTCGTAGCCACTGCTTTTCACTGAGGGTGTTGCAAGACTCTGTTGTTGCTGTGTGTGTTCCGGGTATACTGAGTTTCTGCTGGTTACAGATTGTGCACTGTCGTTCTCCATGTCCAATACATATATTATTAAATTAACTTAACAAATTGTGAACAAAATTAACATTGCTTTTTTTTTAAATTAAATAAATAATATTTCACATCAGTAGTAATAATCATACCCCTTTCGTCTCATTAGTATGCATAAAAAGTGACAGGTGACACGCCCCCAATTATGCAAATGAGCTAAGTCCCGCCTCCCATTGTTCGAGACCCTTTGATGTGAGATAACAGGTAGGTGTGAAAAGCCCCCCTGTGTAGTGCCTTTGTTGTCTAATTATTTGATGTGTTGATTAAGGTAGTCTCTTTGAAGTTATGTTGTCTGGCCCCTGTCCCCCCTTGTAGTCTAAGCCTTTGATGTGAGATAGCAGCTAGGTGTGAAAAGCCCCCCTGTGTAGTGCTTTTGTTGTCTAATTCTTTGATGTGAGATAACAGGTAGGTGTGAAAAGCCCCCCTGTGTAGTGCCTTTGTTGTCTATTTCTTTGATGTGTTGATTAATGCAGTCTCTTTGAAGTTATGCTGTCTGGTCCCCTCAGGGTTGTATAATCTAATTAGCCTTTGATGTTTTGCCCTTTGATGTGGTGTGTTATAAGCCTTTGATGTTAATCTAGGTGTCTCTTTGAAGTTATGCGTGAGACTGTCTAACCCCCTCCCCGCCCAGGCCTCTCCCCCCTTTCTCCACCCCCTTCCTTTTGGGCCCTGAGGCTAGCAGATAGGGGGGAGGGAATTAGGTGAAAATAGGAATAAGCTCTAAACTAATTAAAAAGACAGTAATTTCCACTTACCAAGTCACCTTGCAAAAAAAAAGAAAATTGGCCAAGAGACGCCTGTGACAACTTACCGCCATCCGTCCGGAGCGCCAGTCAAGAAACGAATGCCTCAGTGGGGCGGGAGTCAGACGCCTACAGCCAGAGATCTTTGCATAAACTTATCTCGTGCCCTCTTTTTGGTTGTGGAGCGCGTTCATGTGTGCTGGAGGAGGGGCTCTGTGAGGAAGTGGCAGATTTTCGGTTGTGTACTTTTCAGAATACGTAAAGAGGGAAACAAATAAAACAATTTAAAAAAAAACATGATCTTTGTCTTTTTTATAATTACTATACACCACTATAAGAATCTCCTGTATGCAACAAAAAAAGGTTTGACTGGTGAAAAAGACTCTCACTTTTACAGGGGGGCTCCGCCTCCCACTCAACATAACAAGTCCCGCCTTCCTCACCAGATCATTTAAAAGTGAGAATCCCTCAAGGACATTCGTTGAACACTAACCATGGATCTGAGAAAAAACAACTCTCTCCCCGCGAGTTGCAGCCTAGAGCAAACGCCTGGAGGACCCCCGTCCTCTCCAACAATATGGACACCCGAGCTCGACAGCTATATGGCTGGCATTGATATTACTGGCTGGCTGGATATGTATCAACCTCCATCTACTCCATCCGAGTCTCCAGGGGAATCAACCGCTTATCCCGCTGATTCACCGTGCTTTCCTTGTGCACCAGATGGTGACGATGCAGAACGTGTTAGGACATCGTCATTCCTGAATACGGTAAAAGCTGTGGTGGTTCATCTGTTGGACAGGGTTGTGCAACTGTACAGAAAGGAAAAATGTTACGGATGTCAAGTCGACCACCCCAGTCAAATGCAACACGAGTGTTTGTTTCCGACCGAAGAATAATATCTGGATCGTAACTATGATGAAGTGGTAAAGAGACTGTGGACCGTTCGTTTCATTCCAGCCATTCGGAACGCTCTACACCAGGGCCACCTTCATGTGTCTGAGAGGAGAGTCTTTGGAGCTACCGAGGCGATTCTGCACAATCTCAGAAACACCAGACTCTTTGAGGCTAAAATCGAGAAGCTTTACGTCCAGCTTATAGAGAACGACGAGACCCAGCTGAAGAATATAAGAGCAGCTTGGGACTTTTGGCAGCAATAGGAAGAGTTTTGATACTTTTTCGTTAAAGTATGTTTTATTTTATTTTATCTGTTTTATTTAAATTTTACTTGATCTAATGTGTCCTGCCTAAAAAATCATGTTTATTATTCTCTGCGTGGAGAAAATGTTTTTTTTGATACATGTGTGACATATCAATAAAATGAGTTGTAAGAAAAACTGTTGTACTCTTTACCTCATCGGGGGTGTAACAGGGAACATGTCTGAGAAACGTGTCATGCAAAGGGTGTACTACACTCGTTCTAATCCAGGGGGTTTAGGAGGTGTGGATAAACTCCATAGAGCTGTACAGAATGAAATGGGTAAACAAGTAAATGTAGAGAAAGTCAGAGAATATTTATCTGAGCAGGATGCATATACTTTGCATAAGCCGGCTAGGGTGCATTTTGTAAGAAACAGAGTTTTCGTACTCAGACCGCTACAACAATTTCAAGCAGATCTTTGCGATATGCAGTCGCTGTCCAAATATAATGATGGTTTTAATTATTTGTTAACAGTCGTAGATGTATTTTCGAAAAAAGCCTATGCTCAGGCATTAAAGAAGAAGACGTGCATAGAGGTTACCAAGGCCTTTGATACAATTTTAACACACAGTCAGATGCCCAAAAAGATACAAACAGACGCAGGGAAAGAATTCTTTAACAAAGTTTTTCAAACCTTATTGAAGAAACGAGGTATTGCACATTATGCAACAGCCAGTGATATGAAGGCATGTGTGATAGAGAGATTTAACCGTACCCTGAAAACTAAAATGTGGCGGTATTTTACAGCTAAAAACACTCATAGATATATAGACGTCTTACCTGAACTAATTGAAAGTTACAATAATAGTTATCATCGAAGTATTAAAATGACACCAATGCAGGTGACCAAGGAAAATGCGGCTCAAGTGTTTCGGAACCTGTATACCCCCTCTGGCCTTCCTAAAAAAGCTGCTGCCAAAATGAACTTTAAGGAGGGGGAGCTTGAAAGGATATCCAAATTGAGAGGGGTATTTGATAAAAAATATGAGCAGAGTTATACATGGTAGTGGTCAGCTTTTAAACACAAAAGTGTATCTTTCGGTAACTTTCTGAGAGAATTTAAGCATAAATCTGTCAAATGTTCAAAACAGCCTTCACTGAAATAGCCTCAAAATCACAAACTGCCATTAAGAGTCAGATTCTTAACGAGATCTACTCAAACAGAGTACTTCATGGTAGTGGTCAGCTTTTATACACAAAAGTGTATCTTTCAGTAACTTTCTCAGAGAATTTAAACATAAATCTGTCAAATGTTCAAAACAGCCTTCACTGACATAGCCTCAAAATCACAAACTGTCATTAAGAGTCAGATTCTTAACGAAATCTACTCAGAGTACTTCATGGTAGTGGTCAGCTTTTTATACACAAAGTGTATCTTTCAGTAACTTTCTGAGAAAATTAAGCATTAATCTGTCAAATGTTCAAAACAGCCTTGTTTCACTGAAATAGCGTCAAAATCACAAACTGGCTGAAACTGTACAGTGAACTTGAGAAATTACAGCACAGAGTTTTCTACTACGACACAGATAGTATAATTTATGTGACAAGACAGGGGTAGTCTCCAGTACTTTCATGGTAGTGGACAGCTTTTTAAAAAGAAAAGTGTATCTCTCGGTAACCTTTTGAGAGAATTAAGCATAAATCTGTCAAATGTTCAAAACGGCCTTCACTGAAATAGCCTCAAAATGACAAACTGCCATTAAGAGTCAGATGCTTGACGAAATCTCATGGTAGTGGTCAGCTTTTAAACATAAAAGTGTATCTTTCGGTAACTTTTTGAGAGAATTAAGCATAAATCTGTCAAATGTTCAAAACTGCCTTGTTTCACTGAAATGGATAAATGTATCTGAAAATAGTGTCTCTTAAGGCGGATATAGTCCCCTGATAACTCCCGTTACATTCCTCCAGAGTCAGAAATAGTGTAAGTTAACTTTTGGAAGAACCAGAGAAAAGGGTGAAAATGGATAAAATATATCCGAAAATAGTGTCTCTTAAGGCAGGTAGAGTCCCCTGACAACTCCCTTACATTCATCCAGAGTCAGAAAAAGTCTCTACGTTATCTTTTTTGGGAGAACCAGAGGAAAGGGGTGAAAATTGAGAAATTGTATCCGAAAATAGTGTCTCTTAAGGCGGGTAGAGTATGGGAATTGAACGATAAACCGATCACTGTAAATGAAACGCGGAGAGAAGCAGCAGTGCAAATCGTTAAGTCTATTACCTTGTATGCACTACGACACTAACTTGGTAAAATGTAATGTGTTTTTTTATGAAAATGTGTTGAATGTTGTGTTTTCAATTAAACAACCATTACAAAATGAAAATGTGTTTTATTTTATTTTTTGCTTTCATATATAGTAATAGTATTGTAAACGAAACGTTTAAAATGTATCATGTGCTCTCATTGTATGCTCTGTTTTTTTTTTTTTTCAGTAACTTTCTCAGAGAATTTAAGCATAAATCTGTCAAATGTTCAAAACAGCTTTTGTTTCACTGAAATGGCGTCAAAATCACAAACTGGCTGAAACTATACAGTGAATTGGAGAAATTACAACACAGAGTTTTCTCCTACGACACAGATAGTATAATCTATGTGACAAGACAGGGGCAGTCTCCAGTACTTTCATGGTAGTAGTCAGCTTTTTTTAAATACAAAAGTGTATCTTTCAGTAACTTTCTGAGAGAATTAAGCATAAATCTGTCAAATGTTCAAAACAGCCTTCACTGAAATAGCCTCAAAATCACAAACTGCCATTAAGAGTCAGATTCTTAACGAAATCTACTGACACAAAGTACTTCATTATCTACTTTTTCAGCTTTTAAAAAAGAAAAGTGTATCTTTCGGTAACTTTTTGAGAGAATTAAGCATAAATCTGTCAAATGTTCAAAACAGCCTTCACTGAAATAGCCTCAAAAGGACAAACTGCCACTAAGAGTCAGAATCCTAACGAAATCTACTGACACAGAGTACTTCATTATCTACTTTTTCAGCTTTTTATACACAAAAGTGTATCTTTTCAGTAACTTTTCTCAGAGAATTTAAGCATAAATCTGTCAAATGTTCTAAACAGCCTTATTTCACTGAAATAGCCTCAAAATCACAAACTGCCATTAAGAGTCAGAATCCTAACGAAATCTACTCAGAGTACTTCATGGTAGTGGTCAGCTTTTAAATACAAAAGTGTATCTTTCAGTAACTTTTTGAGAGAATTAAGAATAAATCTGTCAAATGTTCAAAACAGCCTTGTTTCACTGAAATAACCTCAAAATCACAAACTGCCATTAAGAGTCAGATGCTTGACGAAATCTAATAAAACAGAGTACTTCATTATCTACTTTTCAGCTTTTATACACAAAAGTGTATCTTTCAGTAACTTTCTCAGAGAATTTAAGCATAAATCTGTCAAATGTTCAGAACAGCCTTGTTTCACTGAAATAGCCTCAAAGTCACAAACTGTCATTAAGAGTCAGATTCTTAACTAAATCTACTGACACAAAGTACTTCATGGTAGTGGTCAGCTTTTAAACACAAAAGTGTATCTTTCAGTAACTTTCTGAGAGAATTTAAGCTTAAATCTGTCAAATGTTCAAAACAGCCTTGTTTCACTGAAATAGCGTCAAAATTACAAACTGGCTGAAACTGTACAGTGAACTGGAGAAATTACAGCACAGAGTTTTCTACTATGACACAGATAGTATAATCTATGTGACAAGACAGGGGCAGTCTCCAGTACTTTCATGGTAGTGGACAGCTTTTAAAAAAGAAAAGTGTATCTCTCGGTAACCTTTTGAGAGAATTAAGCATAAATCTGTCAAATGTTCAAAACAGCCTTGTTTCACTGAAATAGCCTCAAAATGACAAACTGCCATTAAGAGTCAGATGCTTGACGAAATCTCATGGTAGTGGTCAGCTTTTAAACATAAAAGTGTATCTTTCGGTAACTTTTTGAGAGAATTAAGCATAAATCTGTCAAATGTTCAAAACTGCCTTGTTTCACTGAAATGGATAAATGTATCTGAAAATAGTGTCTCTTAAGGCGGATATAGTCCCCTGATAACTCCCGTTACATTCCTCCAGAGTCAGAAATAGTGTAAGTTAACTTTTGGAAGAACCAGAGAAAAGGGTGAAAATGGATAAAATATATCCGAAAATAGTGTCTCTTAAGGCAGGTAGAGTCCCCTGACAACTCCCTTACATTCATCCAGAGTCAGAAAAAGTCTCTACGTTATCTTTTTTGGGAGAACCAGAGGAAAGGGGTGAAAATTGAGAAATTGTATCCGAAAATAGTGTCTCTTAAGGCGGGTAGAGTATGGGAATTGAACGATAAACCGATCACTGTAAATGAAACGCGGAGAGAAGCAGCAGTGCAAATCGTTAAGTCTATTACCTTGTATGCACTACGACACTAACTTGGTAAAATGTAATGTGTTTTTTTATGAAAATGTGTTGAATGTTGTGTTTTCAATTAAACAACCATTACAAAATGAAAATGTGTTTTATTTTATTTTTTGCTTTCATATATAGTAATAGTATTGTAAACGAAACGTTTAAAATGTATCATGTGCTCTCATTGTATGCTCTGTTTTTTTTTTTTTTTCAGTAACTTTCTCAGAGAATTTAAGCATAAATCTGTCAAATGTTCAAAACAGCTTTTGTTTCACTGAAATGGCGTCAAAATCACAAACTGGCTGAAACTATACAGTGAATTGGAGAAATTACAACACAGAGTTTTCTCCTACGACACAGATAGTATAATCTATGTGACAAGACAGGGGCAGTCTCCAGTACTTTCATGGTAGTAGTCAGCTTTTTTTAAATACAAAAGTGTATCTTTCAGTAACTTTCTGAGAGAATTAAGCATAAATCTGTCAAATGTTCAAAACAGCCTTCACTGAAATAGCCTCAAAATCACAAACTGCCATTAAGAGTCAGATTCTTAACGAAATCTACTGACACAAAGTACTTCATTATCTACTTTTTCAGCTTTTAAAAAAGAAAAGTGTATCTTTCGGTAACTTTTTGAGAGAATTAAGCATAAATCTGTCAAATGTTCATAACAGCCTTCACTGAAATAGCCTCAAAAGGACAAACTGCCACTAAGAGTCAGAATCCTAACGAAATCTACTGACACAGAGTACTTCATTATCTACTTTTTCAGCTTTTTATACACAAAAGTGTATCTTTTCAGTAACTTTTCTCAGAGAATTTAAGCATAAATCTGTCAAATGTTCTAAACAGCCTTATTTCACTGAAATAGCCTCAAAATCACAAACTGCCATTAAGAGTCAGAATCCTAACGAAATCTACTCAGAGTACTTCATGGTAGTGGTCAGCTTTTAAATACAAAAGTGTATCTTTCAGTAACTTTTTGAGAGAATTAAGAATAAATCTGTCAAATGTTCAAAACAGCCTTGTTTCACTGAAATAACCTCAAAATCACAAACTGCCATTAAGAGTCAGATGCTTGACGAAATCTAATAAAACAGAGTACTTCATTATCTACTTTTCAGCTTTTATACACAAAAGTGTATCTTTCAGTAACTTTCTCAGAGAATTTAAGCATAAATCTGTCAAATGTTCAGAACAGCCTTGTTTCACTGAAATAGCCTCAAAGTCACAAACTGTCATTAAGAGTCAGATTCTTAACTAAATCTACTGACACAAAGTACTTCATGGTAGTGGTCAGCTTTTAAACACAAAAGTGTATCTTTCAGTAACTTTCTGAGAGAATTTAAGCTTAAATCTGTCAAATGTTCAAAACAGCCTTGTTTCACTGAAATAGCGTCAAAATTACAAACTGGCTGAAACTGTACAGTGAACTGGAGAAATTACAGCACAGAGTTTTCTACTATGACACAGATAGTATAATCTATGTGACAAGACAGGGGCAGTCTCCAGTACTTTCATGGTAGTGGACAGCTTTTAAAAAAGAAAAGTGTATCTCTCGGTAACCTTTTGAGAGAATTAAGCATAAATCTGTCAAATGTTCAAAACAGCCTTGTTTCACTGAAATAGCCTCAAAATGACAAACTGCCATTAAGAGTCAGATGCTTGACGAAATCTCATGGTAGTGGTCAGCTTTTAAACATAAAAAAGTATCTTTCAGTATCTTTTTGAGAGAATTAAGCATAAATCTGTCAAATGTTCAAAACTGCCTTGTTTCACTGAAATTGATAAATGTATCCGAAAATAGTGTCTCTTAAGGCGGATATAGTCCCCTGATAACTCCCGTTACATTCCTCCAGAGTCAGAAATAGTGTAAGTTAACTTTTGGAAGAACCAGAAAAAAGGGTGAAAATGGATAAAATATATCCGAAAATAGTGTCTCTTAAGGCAGGTAGAGTCCCCTGACAACTCCCCTTACATTCATCCAGAGTCAGAAAAAGTGTCTACGTTATCTTTTTTGGGAGAACCAGAGGAAAGGGGTGAAAATGGAGAAATTGTATCCGAAAATAGTGTCTCTTAAGGCGGGTAGAGTATGGGAATTGAACAATAAACCGATCACTGTAAATGAAACGCGGAGAGAAGCAGCAGTGCAAATCATTAAGTCTATTACCTTGTATGCACTACGACACTAACTTGGTAAAATGTAATGTGTTTTTTATGAAAATGTGTTGAATGTTGTGTTTTCAATTAAACAACCATTACAAAATGAAAATGTGTTTTATTTATTTTTTGCTTTCATATATAGTAATAGTATAGTAAACGAAACATTTAAAGTGTATCATGTGCTCTCATTGTATGCTCTGTTTTTTTTTTTTAGATGTAATGCATCTTTTGTGTTTAAAAGCTGACCACTACCATGAAGTACTTTGTGTCAGTAGATTTCGTTAAGAATCTGACTCTTAATGACAGTTTGTGACTTTGAGGCTATTTCAGTGAAACAAGGCTGTTCTGAACATTTGACAGATTTATGCTTAAATTCTCTGAGAAAGTTACTGAAAGATACACTTTTGTGTATAAAAGCTGAAAAGTAGATAATGAAGTACTCTGTTTTATTAGATTTCGTCAAGCATCTGACTCTTAATGGCAGTTTGTGATTTTGAGGTTATTTCAGTGAAGGCAGTTTTGAACATTTGACAGATTTATGCTTAATTCTCTCAAAAAGTTACTGAAAGATACACTTTTGTATTTAAAAGCTGAAAAAGTAGATAATGAAGTACTCTGTGTCAGTAGATTTCGTTAGGATTCTGACTCTTAGTGGCAGTTTGTCCTTTTGAGGCTATTTCAGTGAAGGCAGTTTTGAACATTTGACAGATTTATGCTTAATTCTCTCAAAATGTTACCGAAAGATACACTTTTCTTTTTTAAAAGCTGAAAAAGTAGATAATGAAGTACTTTGTGTCAGTAGATTTCGTTAAGAATCTGACTCTTAATGGCAGTTTGTGATTTTGAGGCTATTTCAGTGAAGGCTGTTTTGAACATTTGACAGATTTATGCTTAATTCTCTCAGAAAGTTACTGAAAGATACACTTTTGTATTTAAAAAGCTGACCACTACCATGAAAGTACTGGAGACTGCCCCTGTCTTGTCACATAGATTATACTATCTGTGTCGTAGTAGAAAACTCTGTGTTGTAATTTCTCCAATTCACTGTATAGTTTCAGCCAGTTTGTGATTTTGACGCCATTTCAGTGAAACAAAGCTGTTTTGAACATTTGACAGATTTATGCTTAAATTCTCTGAGAAAGTTACTGAAAAAAAAAAAAACAGAGCATACAATGAGAGCACATGATACATTTTAAATGTTTCGTTTACAATACTATTACTATATATGAAAGCAAACAAATAAATAAAACACATTTTCATTTTGTAATGGTTGTTTAATTGAAAACACAACATTCAACACATTTTCATAAAAAAACACATTACATTTTACCAGGTTAGTGTCGTAGAGCATACAAGGTAATAGACTTAACGATTTGCACTGCTGCTTCTCTCCGCGTTTCATTTACAGTGATCGGTTTATCGTTCAATTCCCATACTCTACCCGCCTTAAGAGACACTATTTTCGGATACAATTTCTCCATTTTCACCCCTTTCCTCTGGTTCTCCCAAAAAAGATAACGTAGAGACTTTTTCTGACTCTGGATGAATGTAAGGGAGTTGTCAGGGGACTCTACCTGCCTTAAGAGACACTATTTTCGGATATATTTTATCCATTTTCACCCTTTTCTCTGGTTCTTCCAAAAGTTAACTTACACTATTTCTGACTCTGGAGGAATGTAACGGGAGTTATCAGGGGACTATATCCGCCTTAAGAGACACTATTTTCAGATACATTTATCCATTTCAGTGAAACAAGGCAGTTTTGAACATTTGACAGATTTATGCTTAATTCTCTCAAAAAGTTACCGAAAGATACACTTTTATGTTTAAAAGCTGACCACTACCATGAGATTTCGTCAAGCATCTGACTCTTAATGGCAGTTTGTCATTTTGAGGCTATTTCAGTGAAGGCCGTTTTGAACATTTGACAGATTTATGCTTAATTCTCTCAAAATGTTACCGAAAGATACACTTTTCTTTTTTAAAAGCTGAAAAAGTAGATAATGAAGTACTTTGTGTCAGTAGATTTCGTTAAGAATCTGACTCTTAATGGCAGTTTGTGATTTTGAGGCTATTTCAGTGAAGGCTGTTTTGAACATTTGACAGATTTATGCTTAATTCTCTCAGAAAGTTACTGAAAGATACACTTTTGTATTTAAAAAGCTGACCACTACCATGAAAGTACTGGAGACTGCCCCTGTCTTGTCACATAGATTATACTATCTGTGTCGTAGTAGAAAACTCTGTGTTGTAATTTCTCCAATTCACTGTATAGTTTCAGCCAGTTTGTGATTTTGACGCCATTTCAGTGAAACAAAGCTGTTTTGAACATTTGACAGATTTATGCTTAAATTCTCTGAGAAAGTTACTGAAAAAAAAAAAAACAGAGCATACAATGAGAGCACATGATACATTTTAAATGTTTCGTTTACAATACTATTACTATATATGAAAGCAAACAAATAAATAAAACACATTTTCATTTTGTAATGGTTGTTTAATTGAAAACACAACATTCAACACATTTTCATAAAAAAACACATTACATTTTACCAGGTTAGTGTCGTAGAGCATACAAGGTAATAGACTTAACGATTTGCACTGCTGCTTCTCTCCGCGTTTCATTTACAGTGATCGGTTTATCGTTCAATTCCCATACTCTACCCGCCTTAAGAGACACTATTTTCGGATACAATTTCTCCATTTTCACCCCTTTCCTCTGGTTCTCCCAAAAAAGATAACGTAGAGACTTTTTCTGACTCTGGATGAATGTAAGGGGAGTTGTCAGGGGACTCTACCTGCCTTAAGAGACACTATTTTCGGATATATTTTATCCATTTTCACCCTTTTCTCTGGTTCTTCCAAAAGTTAACTTACACTATTTCTGACTCTGGAGGAATGTAACGGGAGTTATCAGGGGACTATATCCGCCTTAAGAGACACTATTTTCAGATACATTTATCCATTTCAGTGAAACAAGGCAGTTTTGAACATTTGACAGATGTATGCTTAATTCTCTCAAAAAGTTACCGAAAGATACACTTTTATGTTTAAAAGCTGACCACTACCATGAGATTTCGTCAAGCATCTGACTCTTAATGGCAGTTTGTCATTTTGAGGCTATTTCAGTGAAACAAGGCTGTTTTGAACATTTGACAGATTTATGCTTAATTCTCTCAAAAGGTTACAGAGAGATACACTTTTCTTTTTTAAAAAGCTGTCCACTACCATGAAAGCACTGGAGACTGCCCCTGTCTTGTCACATAGATTATACTATCTGTGTCATAGTAGAAAACTCTGTGCTGTAATTTCTCCAATTCACTGTACAGTTTCAGCCAGTTTGTAATTTTGACGCTATTTCAGTGAAACAAGGCTGTTTTGAACATTTGACAGATTTATGCTTAAATTCTCTCAGAAAGTTACTGAAAGATACACTTTTGTGTTTAAAAGCTGACCACTACCATGAAGTACTTTGTGTCAGTAGATTTCGTTAAGAATCTGACTCTTAATGACAGTTTGTGACTTGGAGGCTATTTCAGTGAAACAAGGCTGTTTTGAACATTTGACAGATTTATGCTTAATTCTCTCAAAAAGTTACTGAAAGATACACTTTTGTATTTAAAAGCTGACCACTACCATGAAGTACTCTGAGTAGATTTCGTTAGGATTCTGACTCTTAATGGCAGTTTGTGATTTTGAGGCTATTTCAGTGAAACAAGGCTGTTTTGAACATTTGACAGATTTATGCTTAAATTCTCTGAGAAAAGTTACTGAAAGATACACTTTTGTGTATAAAAAGCTGAAAAAGTAGATAATGAAGGACTCTGTGTCAGTAGATTTCGTTAGGATTCTGACTCTTAGTGGCAGTTTGTGATTTTGAGGCTATTTCAGTGAAGGCAGTTTTGAACATTTGACAGATTTATGCTTAATTCTCTCAAAAAGTTACCGAAAGATACACTTTTCTTTTTTAAAAGCTGAAAAAGTAGATAATGAAGTACTCTGTGTCAGTAGATTTCATTAGGATTCTGACTCTTAGTGGCAGTTTGTCCTTTTGAGGCTATTTCAGTGAAGGCAGTTTTGAACATTTGACAGATTTATGCTTAATTCTCTCAAAATGTTACCGAAAGATACACTTTTCTTTTTTAAAAGCTGAAAAAGTAGATAATGAAGTACTTTGTGTCCGTAGATTTCGTTAAGAATCTGACTCTTAATGGCAGTTTGTGATTTTGAGGCTATTTCAGTGAAGGCTGTTTTGAACATTTGACAGATTTATGCTTAATTCTCTCAGAAAGTTACTGAAAGATACACTTTTGTATTTAAAAAGCTGACCACTACCATGAAAGTACTGGAGACTGCCCCTGTCTTGTCACATAGATTATACTATCTGTGTCGTAGTAGAAAACTCTGTGTTGTAATTTCTCCAATTCACTGTATAGTTTCAGCCAGTTTGTGATTTTGACGCCATTTCAGTGAAACGAAGCTGTTTTGAACATTTGACAGATTTATGCTTAAATTCTCTGAGAAAGTTACTGAAAAAAAAACAAACAGAGCATACAATGAGAGCACATGATACATTTTAAATGTTTCGTTTACAATACTATTACTATATATGAAAGCAAAAAAATAAATAAAACACATTTTCATTTTGTAATGGTTGTTTAATTGGAAACACAACATTCAACACATTTTCATAAAAAAACACATTACATTTTACCAGGTTAGTGTCGTAGAGCATACAAGGTAATAGACTTAACGATTTGCACTGCTGCTTCTCTCCGCGTTTCATTTACAGTGATCGGTTTATCGTTCAATTCCCATACTCTAACCGCCTTAAGAGACACTATTTTCGGATACAATTTCTCAATTTTCACCCCTTTCCTCTGGTTCTCCCAAAAAAGATAACGTAGAGACTTTTTCTGACTCTGGATGAATGTAAGGGGAGTTGTCAGGGGACTCTACCTGCCTTAAGAGACACTATTTTCGGATATATTTTATCCATTTTCACCCTTTTCTCTGGTTCTTCCAAAAGTTAACTTACACTATTTCTGACTCTGGAGGAATGTAACGGGAGTTATCAGGGGACTATATCCGCCTTAAGAGACACTATTTTCAGATACATTTATCCATTTCAGTGAAACAAGGCAGTTTTTAACATTTGACAGATTTATGCTTAATTCTCTCAAAAAGTTACCGAAAGATACACTTTTATGTTTAAAAGCTGACCACTACTATGAGATTTCGTCAAGCATCTGACTCTTAATGGCAGTTTGTCATTTTGAGGCTATTTCAGTGAAACAAGGCTGTTTTGAACATTTGACAGATTTATGCTTAATTCTCTCAAAAGGTTACCGAGAGATACACTTTTCTTTTTTAAAAAGCTGTCCACTACCATGAAAGCACTGGAGACTGCCCCTGTCTTGTCACATAGATTATACTATCTGTGTCATAGTAGAAAACTCTGTGCTGTAATTTCTCCAATTCACTGTACAGTTTCAGCCAGTTTGTAATTTTGACGCTATTTCAGTGAAACAAGGCTGTTTTTAACATTTGACAGATTTATGCTTAAATTCTCTCAGAAAGTTACTGAAAGATACACTTTTGTGTATAAAAGCTGAAAAGTAGATAATGAAGTACTCTGTTTTATTAGATTTCGTCAAGCATCTGACTCTTAATGGCAGTTTGTGATTTTGAGGTTATTTCAGTGAAACAAGGCTGTTTTGAACATTTGACAGATTTATGCTTAATTCTCTCAAAAAGTTACTGAAAGATACACTTTTGTATTTAAAAAAAGCTGACCACTGCCATGAAAGTACTGGAGACTGCCCCTGTCTTGTCACATAGATTATACTATCTGTGAGCCGGTTTCTCAAACTTACCTACCCCACCTTTAAGTGATTGGTTAAAAAGTAAAAAGCTGTAGCATGTTATTTAATTTTGACCCACCGGTAAAACTTTAAAGGTATAGTCATTACGTCACCGGTTAAAAAATGCTCTCTGGTATGAACTTTAAAGTATATTATTAAGTCACCAGTTTAAAATTAGTTCCAGCTGTTAATTACATTTTCCCTCTGATCATTCTTTTGAGGTAAATTCCTCAGGCCACCGGTACATTTCTACTCCTGTGTCTCACTAAAGGCTGACTTTATATTTTCCATTAGAAGCAGAAGCAAATACATGTCCATTTATATCCATATATGTGTATTAGTCATTTTATTCCTTTGTAGTCAAAGACTGGACATGTCTGGACTAGCCTCACGTTGTACAAGTACACTTTTGTGAAAGTGAACGCATACAGTAATTTTCCATGAATGTAGAGGCCTCCTGCTTTCAGCCTGCTGTGAGAGTGAAACTGTCTTTCTTGCTAAATAGTGACTCAAATAGTGATAAGACATAACAACCCTTAACCTTTTCAATTCCAGCCGATCAGACAGTTTGCATTTGCAAAGTATAGAGCTATGTGAAATACAATGCATTTTAGATTGTGGACTCTAAAATACTATGTTTGATTATATTTACTGCAGATTTCACACTAAAATGCAAATCTCTACATTGTATAACATTACTACCCTAACTACTTTTTCACATTATTACATTAATACATTATGACATAAATACTTTAACCTATAACATCACAACATTATTACATTAATACATGTTCCAGGTAAAATAGTTTGTGGCCTTTGAGTAATTCATATTCAAATATATAATTCATAAATAAACATATTCATATATAATCTTATTTGAGAGTTCTTGTAGGATTAAGGTATAGAGACACGTAACCGCTTTTTTGTGAGGTGGTATTTTTGTAATTCTATGTTCAGTAGTTTGGAGCTAATATTTGTGCTTTTCTACAGGAACATCTCATACAAACATGATAACACCAACTACAGAGTTGAGATCATTCCAGGATCTCCCTCTGTCTACCGGCTGAAACCAGAACAAAAGAACATTGGCTCTATAAGAAGACTGACTCTCGGTGAAAGAGATCCAACAAAGATAAACAAAACCATCTTGGTTGTTGGTGAAACAGGCTCAGGAAAATCCACTCTGATCAACGCTCTGGTTAACTTCGCCCTGGGAGTGAAGTATGAGGACAATTACTGGTATCAGATGGTAGAGGAAGAGAAGAAGAGTCAAACAGAAAGTCAGACGTCAGATGTGATCGTGTACGAGGTCTTTGGTCTTGAAGACAGAACTCTGCCCTTCTCTCTGACCATCATCGATACCCCCGGATTTGGAGATACAAAAGGGAAGGACAAAGATGTCCTCGTCAGAGAAAGATTGTTGGACTTGTTCCGCTCAAGGGATGGAGTTCATGAGATCGATGCAGTGTGTCTGGTGCCGAAAGCGAGTGACAATCGACTGAGTGACCGACTGATGTACGTCTTTGATTCAGTGGTGTCTCTGTTTGGAAAAGACATAGAGAAGAACATCGTTGCCCTCATCACACACTCAGATTTTGTGACACCTGATAATGTTCTACAAGCTCTGGAAGATGAGAGCATTTGCCTTGCGAAAGATGAGCAGGATGAGCCTCTTTATTTCATGTTTAATAACAGGCAGCAAACAGAGAGAAATAAGAGAAATGAGCGTGCTCTAAAGAATGCATGGGAATCAACAGACGAAGAAATTGGTCGATTCGCAGATTTCCTGAAAAATACCAAACCGCAGAACCTGGAAGGAACTGTTGAAGTGTTGAAGAGACGCATGAGACTGACAGCCTGCATCGAAAACCTGCAGGAGAGAGTTCAGTTCATTGAACTGAAACAGAGAGAGATCCAACAGACTCAGGAAGCTCTGAAGAAACACGAACAAGACATGAAGAATAACAAGGACTTCACAATAGAAGTTGATGAAGTCTATAAATGTAAAGAACCTGTAGAAGTTAGGAAGATATGGTGGTGGTTGTGGTTAAACAATGCAGGAGCTGTCTGCTGTGAAGACTGTAAGCAGACTTGTCACTATCCATGCGAAGTGGCCTCGGGTCCAAGTTGGTGTGAGGTCATGGAATTGAAATGCATACTTTGCCACGAAATGGCGTCCTCTCTTGAGTATTATGAAATAGGCGATGAAATGATTCCCTACCTCGCATACAGAGACTGTAGATGTACTGGATCATGCCATAAGTTTGAGTGCTACTGCACGGTGTGTTCTTGGAAGTGTCATGAATCCAAACACGTGAAAACAGAACAATGCACTGAATGTGAGGATGAGTGCAGTGATCCAAATCATCTGAAAACACCCTGGAAATATGTGAGTAAGACCAGGAGAGTTAAGAAGACCATACAGCAGATGAAAGACATGTATGAGAAGGGTAAACAAGACAGTGAGGAGTCAGTGAGCCTCTTGGAAACTCTCCAGAAGAACATAGAAGACCTCCAAAAAGAAAAAGATAAGTTTCTGGAAGAGTCTTTCCAACATGTGGTGGAACTGGAGGAGATCGCCCTGAAGGTTGTTTCCCTGGCCACTCAGGTCCACCTGGACTTCCTGATCGAGAAGATGGAGGAGAAGGGAGACACAGAGAAGGCCAAGAAACTGGAAATGATGAAAAGTAAAATGGAGGCAAATCCAAGAGTCAAATCAGCTCTGAGCTACATGTCTGGTAAAACAGCAGCTTTTGGTAAAGCAGCTAGGGATCTCCTCAGAGGAAACAAAGCTGAGTAGAAAATAAGCTCTACACTTTGATGAAAGGTATTTCATTATATCAAGTGTGATGTTGATATTATGTGATTGACCTTTTTTATCTTTTCAATTCCTGGAAACTGCGCCCTTTGTGGTTTACTGTTCAATAACCAATCCTTACTTCACGTTATTACGTTATATAATTCATACTTTCCACCTTGTGAGTTCACTTTGTCCTTTGTGACCCAAAGTCCCTCCTCACAATGTCCGTGAAGTTCCGCATGCAGCCCAACATGTAGCTAACTGTGCATGCTCCTCCAGCTGGTTACCGAGCAGAAGAAGAACACAAACTGAAGGATTGTGTGGAAGAGATGTTGTTTGAGGATACTCGTCGTTACCAGCATGAATATAAGTGAGAGAGTTTGTGGAGCTCCAGACGAACACAGATCCTCAATTGTTGCTCTGGTTTCAAATTGAGGAAAGAGCCCCCCCTGCTGGTCAATGTTAGCTACAGCAGCTCTCTATCTCCTCTAAAGTATGGCAAATAAACCAATGCATGATTTGATGACGTGTTCTTTTCATGTAAAGTAAATTGACTGAGGCAAATACTTTGGAATAAGAAAATGATGCCTTTGAATCTTTCGTTGACAGTTCTGCAGAAAGACTTTGCAGCTCTTGAGGCTTTTTACTGATTTGTAAACTATGTTTGGTGTAAAAGACGATGTGTAATCATTTGTTCTGATGTTATTGTGTATTCTCCACATATGAGGATGTTTGACCTGCAGCTCACTTTCTTCAGATCACACTCATCACATGTACTGCATCTAAAAGAGACGCAGCTTTCTGCTGGAAAGTGGAAACAAGGAAAAACTACATTTCTAGTTTTCTATGAGTTGCATTTATACCTTTTTAGATGTTCATCATGAGTTGCTTTATTGTGAGACTTGATTATTGTCAGTTGAGTTCATCTTTTTTCTTCATCATTTAATCATTTGTGCATAAAATGCTGATGTTCGTGGTGTTTCTTTAACCATGTATGATGATGATCACCTTGAATGTGTTGTTTATGAAACAGGTCTCAGTGACGACAGAGTTGAAAGAAAAGTCTCCTGTTTTTAACATTTGCATTCAGTTACTTTGCATTTTTACCTTTTTAGATATTAAGCATTTATGGTTTTATTTTGAGACTTGAGTTTCAGCAGTTTAGTTCAGATTATTTTTCTTCATCATTGAATCATTGTTATCATTTGTAATCATTTGTAACCATATATCAAGTGAGTAAATAAAAACAAGTATCTGTTGTGGTCCACTGAAAGACAGCTCCTTCTGTTATCGTCTGACTTCTGAGCAAAGCTCGATGCGGCCTCTTGGGGTTTTGAGGAATGTATAATTACATTATAAATACATGTTCGGTCGAATCACTCAAATCTTTCAAAGTTATCAGAAAGATGGAAATCAGGTGTTGACCCTAATTAGAAATCCTCTCAGCAGATATTTAGTTTTCTTAAAAACAAAAACAGTCATGGTTTTCTGATTATGGGGAAGTTTTTGGAACAAAATAAATAAATACGCAAAGTAGGTGATTCATCAACATGTAAAGAAATGTTTTTAAAAAATGCTATAGGGTAGACATTTCATTACGTCTCCTGAAGTTTCATTCTAGATTAGATTAGACATGTTTATGAATATTTAATATAAGAGCACACGTTTTGTTCTTTATTTGAATCAATATGAAACATGTAGAGTAACTAGCTCCATGTAGTGCTGTCATTAAATAACTAAATACAAGTTATTGCATCTGTTATAGAGGGGTACAAAAGGGTTACATCAGAATATAGTATTGTTTGTAAAAATCGTATTTGTAGAACATACAATTAATGCCATTGCTTGGTTCCCTGTGTGTGTGTGTGTGTGTGTGTGTGTGTGTGTGTGTGTGTGTGTGTGTGTGTGTGTGTGTGTGTGTGTGTGTGTGTGTGTGTGTGTGTGTGTGTGTGTAGTGGCGTTTCTATATGTACAAAAGTGGTGGGGCACAAACAACTTAGATGTCTATCTATAAGCTTCTGCAGAGAGGTTCATGGCTGCTGAGGCTCTGGCTCTTCAGGTTTACAAATATTATATTTTGACCTAAATCAAAATATAATATTATTTTCAAAAGCCTCTTTAGTCTGATGCTTCGATTAATTTTAAACAGACAGTTCAACAAAAGGATACCCCAAAAATGTAATTTTATCATTTAAATATTGAATTGTTCTCTCTTAGTAAGATCCCATCTTCAATACAATGGTGGTCTTACCTTGACTTGAAGATGAAGTCCATTTGCCTATCCCTCTGGACAAACATCACTTTTTTGTAAAAGTCTTCCTTATCTTCTTGTAGTTTCAAAAGTCTATCATAAATCTAATCTAATCGATAGATTTAGGATTCGAAAATGATAAAAGTAGACATGTGGATATTATCCGACTGAACAAAACGTCTAACAGCACGTCTTTTTGTCCGGTCGGGTCTTGGAAGACCGGAAGCTGTGCGGTTCATAAAAACATGTTCTTACTCAATATCAAGCCACGATTATTGTTTTTATTTTAAATCGTAATGTCGGACTTTTTTTGCCGTCTGTGAGGAAAAGAAATGGCTCAGAGCCTCAGAATACTGAAATCTGTATTTTTTTAATCTTTTTTCCTTCTAATTTGTTATTCTTTTCAAAATAACACACTGTTATTTACTCACCAATAACACACAATTATCCTTGCTTTTATTTATTGGTTTAATTCCATAATCTCTGGCTTTTTTGGCGTCCGTCAGGAACTGAATTTCAAAATAAAAATAACCAGAAACAGCACATAACGGCATTGTAATACACGGTTCGGCTGCATTATTACAGATCTGCCCTAGTTCTTTATTTATAGAGCCCTGATCAGAAGACCTTTGGACAAACTGAGGAAATGCCGCCGAAACTGAATACTTGAAGTGGATCATAAATATATCAACAATTAAACAACATCTTCAATTTCTCTTCACACAATACGTCTCCTTGCCGTATCAACACTAATTCGGCTGACTTTTACATTTGATCTAATTCATAGATAGGTTATATTTACACCATAACGGTGCACAGCTGATATAAAAGGACTTGTAGTTTTTAAAGATACTGATTTCCTTTGAATATAAGAATGTAAATACTGAGTCTGAAATAGTATAGCAATATGCTGTAAAATTATGTGAAAACATGAATAAAACTACACGTCTTCAGATGTTGTACATACATAAGTGTCCTACACTAATAATACAAAGTTATTAGGATGTGTGTACCTTGTGTGCACCGCCTAGTGGTTAAAGCACGTTATTGAATTATTGTTTTTATGTGTTATATTTGATTAACAAAATATTAAGAGGACATACTTTCATAGGGGGAAAGTAGAAGGTCTGTGATAGAAATATAGAATATAAAAAATCAAGAAGATACTGTAAGTGATCTCTACAATAAAACAGTTTAGTGCTGGATGTACAAAGATATTAATATGAGGATGTGCAAAACAGACAAACTAATTAACCTTTATTAACACATTAAAGAATACTTTAGATTAAGGTCTTCTTTCAAATAAGAAAAAAGCTTTGGGGGTATCTATCTACAGATAAATATTAAGCCTGACAAAGTACTTAACGTCTAATATATTGCTTTCCTGCAATGTTAACTATGTTGAAGCACTTATTTTAACTGATATTATACACATTAATTATACTCTTATGTAGATAGAATAAGAAATGTGCAGAATGACAGTTTAATGGTGGAGGTATACACACATATTGATACATGTCTTGTAATGCGCTGTTGAGGAACCTGTGACCCAAGTTTTTCATTCATTGCATAACTACACCGTAGTTGTGTATATGATATGTCAATAAACCTTAGAACATCTTGAAATCTTGAAAGGGATGTGCAAAATAGCCATAATATACAGTTTTTAATTAACTATTAGTAGAGAATAACGAGTAATGAATATACTTTATAGAGATCTGCAGATAAATGTTTAGTCTTCTCAAGCAGCAACTATCAAATATCTCTCCTGATTGTTGGCACTTGACAATCACCTTCCCTGAGTTTTACTCAGGTGTAACTAAAGTCTGCTTTAAGGGTTGTTTATATTTCACATCATTAATCAGAATCTGCAAAGTAACTAAAATAAATGTAGTGGAGTAAAAATACCAGGTTAACCTCTGAATTGTATTGGAGTAGAATTACAAAGTAACAATGAGCTGTCATGTGGGTATATATTAATGCTGCCCATTATGGACACAAGCTATTTTCACCCATTTATTAATTATATGTTTTACATTTGATAACACCAATGTGTTTAATACTGGCAACTTCTAATTGTGGGAAAAACGAAAACGTTCAGTAGAGACGTCCCATAGAACATTTTGCGAAACACAATAGCCAGCATGTGTAGTTCTGGGGGGGCGTTGCATTCCAGTTTTGGATAGTCTGGCGTGGTTTCGTTCCATTTCAAACAGATGTTTGACGCTCGGCGTAACCTTGGCGCACTGCCACTCCAACATCCAATCCCAGAGCTTGAAGATTAATCACGGGGACTGTAGTCCTAAACGATAGCTGGGGATTATGGGTAGTGTAGTGTCTTCGGCCATCCTAAACTCCTAGAGGCCTACGTCTGTTTCCGGTTATTTTTATTTTGAAATTCAGTTCCTGACGGACGCCAAAAAAGCCAGAGATTATGGAATTAAACAATAAATAAAAGCAAGGATAATTGTGTGTTATTGGTGAGTAAATAACAGTGTGTTATTTAGAAAAGAATAACAAATTAGAAGGAAAGAAAGATTTAAAAAAATACAGATTTCAGTATTCTGAGGCTCTGAGCCATTTATTTTCCTCACAGACGACAAAAAAAGTCCGACATTATACGATTTAAAATAAAAGCAATAATTGTGGCTTGATATCGAGTAAGAAGATGTTTTTATGAACCCCACAGCTTCCGGTCTTCCACGACCCGACCGGAGAAAAAGACGTGGTGCAGGCACGAAACATACTACCAATAGAAATACATTGCTTTTAAAATCGTTCTGTGCAACACGAAAAAAAGGGGGAAATCGTGTTGGTGAACACGAATCAATAGATTAAAAATCGTGACTATAACACGAAATGCAGTGAGTCTGGGTTGGATCTGTGGGAAACGTACCTGTTAGATAAATGCACGTTTTGTTCAGCCGGATAATATCCACATGTCTCCCCTACTTTTATCATTTTCTAATCATAAATCCATCATTTAGATTTATGATAGACTTTTGAAACTACAAGAAGATAAGGAGGACTTTTACAAAAAAGTAATAGAGATTTTAGTCCAGAAGGAAAGGCAAATGGACTTCATCTTCAAGTCAAGGTAAGACCACCATTTGATTGAAAATGGGATCTTACTAAGAGAGAACAATTCAATATTTAAATGATAAAATTACATGTTTTAGTTATCCTTCTGTTGAACTGTCTGTTTAAAATTAATCGAAGCATCAGACTAAAGAGGCTTTTGAAAATAATATTATATTTTGATTTAGGTCAAAATATAATATTTGTAAACCTGAAGAGTCAGAGCCTCAGCAGCCATGAACGTCACTGCAGAAGCTTATAGACATCTACGTTTTTTGTGCCCCACCACTTTTGTACATATAAAAACGCCACTGTTTACAATCTAGTTAAAAAACATGTTGTAATTGTATTATTTCCACTTTCCCTGAAACAAAATACTAGTAAGTACATTTCAGTGTTTCAATGCACCATAATCAAAGTCTGTGTTTTATAAAAAGTGATATCGGATATCAGGAAATACATAGGCAAATAATTAAGGCTTATATACTGAACACATTGTCAGTAATGCTTCCCGGGCCTCTAAGGCACAGCATAAAGACAGGATGCAGCAGGGTGTTAATCATGTGTGCTAAACAGGTAACAGCTGCTGCTCTAGCAGTGATAACTGTGTGGGTTTATAATAATCATTTATAATGATTTGTATACGTGTTGCTCTCCCCAAGGTTTCTTCCATTTCCCGTTAACTGTTGGGTTTCTTTGGGAGTTTCTCCTTGTTGCTGTAATGGTCTAAGGTCAGAGGGTATCGTGCCAGTGGTGACTGGTCATTAGGGGCACAGCCCCACCTAGTGTCAGCAGAAAGTATTACAAATAATTATTATATATATATATATATATTATATATTTTAAGATCATGTTTAATCATCTGATTCGTCTGTACATTGCTGTTTTAGTCTGTGTTCTTGTTACGATGTGAGGTGCAGGTGAAAGAACGATACGTAGAGAGAGGGTTTTCTTGCAAAAAATAAACAGGCATTTTATTCTTAGCCTTCCACATTATTCCACAGAAACACAAACTGCATGCCTGGCGCTGCATTCACCAGCTAGGAACAAACACAAAAACGAATTCCCCTTCCCCTCTCTTCCAAACCACATTTATAGGAGACTGCCCGCCTTCCCACTCCAACCTGGCCAATCAGGTCATGGTTCTGAAAGCGGAGTGAAGGCTTAAATACAAAATTAAACACTGTTGTCTACCTTTAATAAAACCCTAAAGGCTTAAGTAAATTCATTATTGCATCGCCATAAATATTATACCTTCAAGAACAACAAGGTCTGCTTAAAACGGATAGTTTTAAACCTAATTGACACTCGTAAAATCACCACATTTCCTGACCAATCGCGTCCAAGACTCCGCCTACTCATACGGCACATATAAGGAGTACTTTGGAGGCGTACTCCCCCTTTGAGCACTGGGACAAGATGGCCTCCAGGTCTGAACAAAGGAAATGGTGATTACTTGGTGCTTGTGTGTTTTACAGACTGACAAACGAATTTAGATGCATTTTATTAGTTTGTCTATGTAAACTGTTTTTATAACTTTGACTGAAATAAAGGCAACTCAGAAAAAAACATGTACTACCTTTCTTAACCAACAAATAGTTAAGACCAACATGTTAGTGAGGGAGTGTGTGCGCTTCCTCACAGTTCTTCTAATTAGTGTCTACAGTGTGTGCCTATTGAGCTGTTTAGAGCCATGTGGGACAAAACCGGATCCTGCCCCTCCCTCTCACTATCTAAGTGAACGGTGACTGTAAAAACTACACTGCGCATGCTCAGAGTATTTTCCTATTTAATGTGTGTGGCAAAAAAATAATGACCATAGGGGCATAGTGGTGCCATCCCCACCATACGTCATCTCACATCATTCAGAGCTGATTGGCTGTAAGTACGTGTGCCGCGAAAAGTGTGGTGTGTGAAGAGCAGGTGAAGAGGAGGAGAGAGACGCGTCCTAAAACCAGGAAGTAAGCTGCGCATGGCTTCCCTCCACAAAAAAGCAATGATATTTCTCCATAGGATTTTAGAAAATAGCTCAAAATAAGATCTGTGGGAAACGTAGCTGTTAGATAAATGCACGTTTTGTTCAGCCGGATAATATCCAAATGTCTACCCTACTTTTATAATTTTCTAATCATAAATCTATCATTTAGATTTATGATAGACTTTTGAAACTACAAGAAGATAAGGAGGACTTTTACAAAAAAGTAATAGAGATGTTTGTCCAGAAGGATAGGCAAATGGACTTCATCTTCAAGTCAAGGTAAGACCACCATTTTATTGAAGATGGGATCTTACTAAGAGAGAACAATTCAATATTTAAATGATACAATTACATTTTTTGGGTATCCTTCTGTTGAACTGTCTGTTTAAAATTAATCGAAGCATCAGACTAAAGAGGCTTTTGAAAATTATATTATATTTTGATTTAGGTCAAAATATAATATTTGTAAACCTGAAGAGTCAGAGCCTCAGCAGCCATGAACCTCTCTGCAGAAGCTTATAGACATCTACGTTTTTTGTGCCCCACCACTTTTGTACATATAGAAACGCCACTGGACATCTCATTTCTCTAAATGCACTTCGAGCATCGAGCATCGAGGAGGCTCTCTGGAGGAGCTCTAACCGAGGAAACACTGATGGTTCCTCCACGGATGCATTTCCGGGAACGGTGTAGCCGTGACGCACTGCCGGACTTATCTCAGCCAATCACAGCTCTGCATGCATCCCCTGGATATTATATTAGTAACTGCTTTCATCGCAAGGCGATGTTTACAGTGAGAACAGCTGTGAGGTCCGTGCAGAAAGCAGAGCAGTGTGTAAAATATATATCACTCAGTATAACAGGCCTACTCTCTTTATTTGCTTTAGTTTAGTAGGGTGAATTGCCCTAATGTGGGAAAAATGTTGCATTTCAGACTTCTGGAATATATTGCGATATGAAGCCGATACAATAAATCAAAATCCAGTACCATTCAGAAATCCCCAGGATGTGTCCTAATCAAACCAAAAGAGAAAATGCAGATATTACACTCATAAAAGAAATGGTAGACATATCAGTACTCTTAGTGCCAAGTTGTCTCAGACAATCTGCATTTCCTAATGTGGGACAGTTCTGTGCAAAATGTGGGACACTGAAAAGTCTATGTTAAAAAGCCTCAGTCACCTTAATTCATGTAATAAAAACATCTCAGGCCAGTAACACTCAAAGCTAAATGTGCAATACCATGCTATGTTACTATTTATAATGTTATTGTTGTTACAACAGAAGATGTTTTTCTTTAAATTGAAGTTAAATGCATCAATCTGGTGCACTGAGGGCAAAATTAAGAGATGTATTACATTTATTACAATGCATTCATGTGATGACTTTCAAAGAGTAAAGCAAGCACTGCTGAATAAAGTATGATTTATCTTTTACGAAACGTTTTTTTTCATATGGAATGCAGTTGGAGGTCAACCAATCACAGAGCTTGAGGCAATGCGGAACAATAGCTGAGGATTCTGGGTAGTGTAGTGTCTTCGGCCATCCTAAACTGAACACATATTCGTTTCTCCGAATCGAAGGGGAAAATTACAAAAGCATTGCACACAATTTAAACCAATAAATGTTGTGTAATCAACAAGGACACTCTGGTGTGTTTGAGTTGAGTAGTGCAGATATCACTGTGACACCAATCGACAGTAAGGGGAATACTTACTTCCGGGTGGAAAATCCTCCGTTATCCAATGGGAATGGACGCTCACATTGCTCTCCGTAATACAATAAAGGGGACAGGATCAAATCGGAATATAATGTTCTTTTAAAAAACGTTAACTAAAAGGGAACAATCTATTGGACACAGCTGACGCTCTGGCCTTCCTTAAAAACTAACTAATTTAATAAAAATCACAGTTGTATTACCCACAATGCACTGTTTTTTGAGAACAAAAATTCGTAACTAATGCACCATAATACATTCTGACGAAAAATAAAAATGATTATGAATACAAATAAAATAAAAGAAGCCTCCCGTGAGTTACTACAAGCTATAAAGTAGATTTTATAAACGTTTTATAGAATAAAAGCTCACTGCAGGACGTTGTAGAAATGCGTGTGTGCACCACGACAGAAGAGCCTCATTCACTTTACATTGGGGTTGTTTGCGTGGTGCAGACACGTAAATGTAACAAAGTTCGTGAGTCCACCACGCAATGCGGTGTTAAGGAGTCGTGGTGGAGTCACGCATTCTGGTGAGACCAGGTTGTTATTATCACACTCTCTGGATCTAACACTAGCGTCCCTCATCACATTACTTAAGCAAGTTCTCATTGGATCCGGCTTATCCCCCCAATTATCTCGGGGCATTCGTTCAGGATAGGCGCAGCTACCTCCGCTGCTAATCAAGGCGTCTCATCCTCCAAAGCTGAGGGTTAGACTAGGTTTCTTTTTCAGAAACAAGTCCTGTTTCTCGCTTGAGGCCAGGAAAAGGCTCTGTGACCTTTTGACCTGTGCTGGACTATGGTGATCTGATGTATATGAATGCACCTGCCTATTGCCTGAACAAGTTAGATGCCGCCTATCACAGCGCACTGAGATTTGTCACAGATTGTAAAGCACTTACTCATCACTGTACCCTGTATGCCAAGTCAGGTCTGCACTTACTGTACGGAGGCTCAGTCATTGGAACACGTTTATTTATAAAGCTTTGTTGGGTAAACCTGCCCCACGAAATAAATAGATGTCCTGTATTCTGGAGCATTCTAACAGGTGGTTTGATACTTTTATGTGGCTATACTAGCATGAGGAAAATGATGGGTACATTTTGTAATTTCATCCAGTCGTAAAGAAAGGAAACATATTTGATTATTAATTCAGAGCCGTCTTTGAATTAATAAAAAGCAGTTTAAATGCCCATTTTTTGTACATTTATATACAACAATACATATTTGTGAGTGCATTGAGAGATATTGTTGTGGAGAGTCATTTATACATTTGTGAATCCTTCTGTGAGCATTTATTAATATTGAGACTGATCTGACTACAGATGTTAAGTTCACCTAGGAATGGTATCATTGACTTAAATGTTCAAATAAATGTTGCTCTTCTGTCTATATTGGTCACATGATGCCCCTTGACTGAAATGCTTCCTGTTCAATATCCCCACTGATTTCCTGAACATTCTGGGATGAGAGTCCACATCACAATTTACTAGGGATGTAACGATACCAAAAACTCACGGTACGATAATATCGCGATAACAAGTCCACGGTACGGTATTTATCGCGATATTGAATAATAAAGGAAAAAAATAATCTTTTTTTTTTTTTTTTTTCAATACAAATTTTTCTTACTCGGAAAATGTTTCTTTATTAAATAATAAATCTGATTTGTACAGCATTTTAGTAGGATAGCAGTATTGTCAAAAACAAAGTGACAGTAACAGACTGGAACAAGAAAACCAGTGTTTTTGTACCTATAGTACTACCAAACAAAGTAGGCATTTTCTTTGTGCCACTGCATCTCACAAATAAACAAGGACATTTAATAATCAGACCCTGCAATAAAATAAATCAAGTTTCACTTTAGTTTTTCAAGTAACTCAAACTCACGAGTCACTCACTCGGCATCATCAGACAGGTTTTTAGGAATATGAGAATGTCCACATTTCCAGGTATTTATAAGCTTGGATGTTTGGGCATTTACAATATCCCCTGCTCTGGAAACAACTCTCTCGCTTGGTACTGATGTTGCTGGTACTGATGTTGCTGGGACTGATGTTGCTGGTCCTGATGTTGCTGGTACTGATGTTGCTGGTACTGATGTTGCTGGTCCTGATGTTGCTGGGACTGATGTTGCTGGTCCTGATGTTGCTGGTACTGATGTTGCTGGTACTGATGTTGCTGGTCCTGATGTTGCTGGTACTGATGTTGCTGGTCCTGATGTTGCTGGAACTGATGTTGCTGGTACTGATGTTGCTGGTACTGATGTTGCTGGTCCTGATGTTGCTGGTACTGATGTTGCTGGTACTGATGTTGCTGGTACTGATGTTGCTGGTCCTGATGTTGCTGGTACTGATGTTGCTGGGACAGCAGTGGTCGCGTTAACCGATTTTTTTTTTTAACAATGACGGAAAAATCTGTCATTTTGACAGATTAGAACAAACTCGGAACAGCGCCAACGTTTCCCCGCAGCGAGGCTCTGGTGTTATGCCGTGTTATCCATGCCCTCCAAAAGGAAATTATATAGTTTCCAAACCGTACTTTGCCGTACAGATCAACACATGTCTGGGAGGTTTTGCTTTACGCTGTGCGCGCTCCCGCGAGGTGCATCATGCACACACGGCATAACACCGCCCCCCCCCCCGTTGACAGTTCACGAGCGTGCTCTCTCTTGAACAGTACATGCTATGTTATAAAGCCGTGGAGGGCGGGAGTTTATAAACCAAAGAATAACCGCCCTTACGGGACACTGTAATAAGTAAAGCGAACGCACCCGCAAGGACACCTGGCCTCCTATTGGTTGAGGGATTTTGACAGGATTGTTGCACAAAAGTTTCGAGCGCGCACAGAATAAATCTGAGAGCAGAACACATCTGTAAGCAGCAATATATCTGAGTGCAAGCGTACAGTTTGAGCAGAAGCAGAGCAAAGTGCAAGCAGGCACTGTTTGAGTGCGAGGACAGGGTTTGAGGGAAATAAATACATAAAGTATGCTCTCAAATTTAAATACCACGCTCTTGAATAAAGATAGGGAATAACCCCCATATAAATACGATGTCCTTTTGTGTTCTGTTGTTTTATGTTCATGTTGTAACCTACTTGCTGCCATGTTGGACAGGTCTCTCTTGAAAAAGAGATCGATGATCTCAATGGGACCATCTGGTTCAATAAAGGTTTAAAACAAAAAAAAGTGTTTTAAAAAAAAATATATTTTTTAATAAATTAACTGCTACCAGCTGAAGACTTACTTTCCTCTTCTTTGAAAACAATGTTCTTATGTCCATGTTGTCTGGGGGAGAAAACATATCAAACCAAGAGATCGTCAGCTTTGATTTTCGCTGTATTAACCATTTCCTGAACACTTGGTGTGTGTGCCTTACCTCTGCTACCGGCATCGCTTCATACAACAGATCTGAGCTGTCCACCTATGGCAACACTCCTTGAACATGCGCGCGCTATGTGAGAATCTGCCCTGGTTCAAAGTAGCAGTGAAAACATGGAACGGAGTTTCATTGATTTGAGCATTCTCTCAATAAGCAAGTGGAATGGATTTGATAGTGAAGCACTGACACAGCGCTCTGCAGAGTGCGGCGAGTGGATAGACCGATTCACGGACTTTCCACATGGTAAAAGTGGGGGGGTCTAAACTAATCATTTGAAAAAGTGGGGGGGACTTGTCCCACCCTCATATAATGGCTGCGACGCCCATGTACGTTAGTCTGAATGGTTTCCTGTCAGTCAGTAAAGTAGTTAATAAATGAACAGATGATAACCTGCAGCTGTTCTCTCCATCAGATGCCTGTGAACTGGAGCTGGACTCAAACACAGCTCACAGGAACCTCAAACTGTCTGAAGACAACAGGACGGTGACACGTGTGGAGGAGGAGGAGCCATATCCTGATCATCCAGAGAGGTTTAATATCTACGAACAGCTGATGTGCAGAGAAGCTCTGACTGGTCGCTGTTACTGGGAGGTCGAGTGGAAAGGAAGGGTTTATATATCAGTGACTTCCAGAGGAGTCAGGAGGAGAGGAAACGATAAGGACTGTAGGTTTGGAGAGAATGATCAGTCCTGGAGTCTGATCTGCTACGATGGTGATTACTATGTCTGGCACAATAACATAAAAACAAACCTCTCCTCCTCGTCCTCTCCCCTCTCCCCCCCTCCTCCTCTTCCTCCCCCCCCTCCTCTTCCTCTCCTCCCTCCCCCCCTCCTCATCCTCCTCCCCCCCCTCTGGTAGAGTAGCATTGTATGTGGATCCTCCTGATTGGTCTCTCTCCTTCTACAGCATCTCCTCTGACAAACTGACCCACCTCCACACCATCAGAGGCATATACGGAAACGTATTCACAATCAAGAAACGTCTCTTTGCTGGTTTTGGGCTCTTGTCTGAATCCTCCTCAGTGTCTCTGGTTCCTCTGCAGGTCTGAGAGTCTCTCCTCAGTGTCTCTGGTTCCTCTGCAGGTCTGAGAGTCTTTCCTCAGTGTCTCTGGTTCCTCTGCAGGTCTGAGAGTCTCTCCTCAGTGTCTCTGGTTCCTCTGCAGGTCTGAGAGTCTCTCCTCAGTGTCTCTGGTTCCTCTGCAGGTCTGAGAGTCTCTCCTCAGTGTCTCTGGTTCCTCTGCAGGTCTGAGAGTCTCTCCTCAGTGTCTCTGGTTCCTCTGCAGGTCTGAGAGTCTCTCCTGACGACAGAAACTGACTGCAGATCAGCTGCTGGAATCAGTTCAGTGTGTCCATCACACACACACAACTGTCTCACACACACATCTGTCTCACACACACATCTGTCTCACACACACACCTCTCACACACACATCTGTCTCACACACACATCTGTCTCACACACTCTCTGCACTGTGAAGCAGATCTGCCTCAAACTTGTATCCCTCTGATTAACTTGGTCTCTACTCTTAAAGACACATGTAACATTTCTGTTTGGATTCACAAAATGGCGTCTTGTGTTTATAATGGTAAACATCTGAAACCAAGTGCCTTCTTTTCTTCTTCTGGTAATATCTGGAATCATACTGTAATGTTCTAAATGTCAAACTGTGATCTTTCTCTTTGGTCCGTTTGGAACAAAGTAGGATTTTATATCAACAACTTAAAATAATAAATGTCGGTGAGGTGAGAGAGAGACAGATGAGAGACGGACAGGTGAGAGAGTGAGAGAAGGAGACAGACAGGCAAAGCAAAGCAACAAGACAATACAGTCAATAAAGAAAGATAAATGTTGATCAGATTAAATATGTTTTGAATATCAAATTAGTTTTGATTGCCTTCTTATTCCTAATGTCTTTTATAGTGCTAATATATTGTTAAAAGCCTTGATAGAAATGTACACAATGTGGTTTGGAGTCAGCCGTTTCTTTTTATGGATATTACATTTTCCTAAAAATACAATGAACTGCACAAAAAAGACTAAATCTGCATCCATACCATCATCCCTGAAGTTCATGAGAACGTCTTTCTGTCCTGGAGTTGAACCTTTTGTCTTTCTTCTAATAAAATATTCTACAATACAAGCATTCATAAAATAAATGGCCACAAAATATAAAGACATTTAAAAAATGAAGTGCTTTGAGGAACGTCATCGTCGCGCAGCGTGACGTCATCTCATTAATATCCATGAACTCGTCGTCACAGCAGGGCAGCTAGCGGACTGCAGCACAGACAGCTGTTACACTGAAAACACAACACACACGCTTTTATTCACACTTTCATCCGACGCACGCACACACACACACACACACACACACACGGACAGGAGCCTTCATTAATCGGCTGTTTGTGAAGGTGGTTGCTCGGATCCTGGGAGAAGTTTATCGGTGTTTCTGTACGGATTGTGGAGTTAAAGTGAGAGGTTCTGAATGGAGCTAACTGTGAGCTAACAGGCTAACAACATGGAGAGGGTTTAATGAACTTTAAAACCACTTTGACTCGGTGACATCAACAGAGAACATCATGGACTCGCTCCTGGACTTTGAGGAGTGTGTGAAAGATTCACCTGAGTTCAGGTAAGAGAGGGAGAGAGACTCGCAGGTAAAGAACACACCAAGCATCTCCATCCCGCGCATGCGCAGAAGTCATGATGATGTTTTATGTATTCTGTTGCAGATTGAAGCTCGAGCTGTTTGAGGCGGATGTTAATGTGCTCGAGACACACCTGGACAAGGTACACATGCTGCTAATGCTAATACTGCTAATATCCTTACACTATAAAGTCCCAAAGTTTTTACATTTTGAAGTATTCCTACACTCTGGTACTTCTACTTTTACTCAAGTACAAGATCTGAGTACTTTTACTTTTACTGAAGTACAATACTTGAGTACTTCTACTTTTACTCAAGCACAAGATCTGAGTACTTCTACTTTTACTCAATTACAATATCTGAGTACTTCTACTTTTACTCAAGTACAAGATCTGAGTACTTCTACTTTTACTCAAGTACAAGATCTGAGTACTTCTACTTTTACTCAATTACAATATCTGAGTACTTCTACTTTTACTCAAGTACAAGATCTGAGTACTTCTACTTTTACTCAAGTTCAAGATCTGAGTACTTCTACTTTTACTCAAGTACAAGGTCTGAGTACTTCTATTTTTACTCAAGTTCAAGATCTGAGTACTTCTACTTTTACTGAAGTACAATATCTGAGTAATTTTTACATTTACAACAGTAATTACAACTATGAATACTTGTCATACTGTCCAACTTACTTCATGTGGCTGACCTTTGAAGGGATCTGGTTGGTCTGTCATCTGTGTCTCTGACCAATCAGGTGATGAAGCTGTGCGGCAAGATGGTGGAGGCGGGACAAGTGTACAACGCAGCCAATCAGCTGTTCCTCTCCGGCCTGGCTGAGCTCTCCATGTTCCACCAGAAGGACAGCGTCATCAACGTAGGGACATCATTATTACTAGTTTAATGTAATATAAAATGATATAATTCATAATATGACAGTCACAGGGGTTATTATTGTTTTATATATGTGTATTTCTTGTTAATATAATAGTTATTATTATCGTATCAGGTAGTGAAGTTCTCCGGGAGGAAAAGGCTTTGCAGAAACTCGGGTTAGTTTCCTGTTTTCTCACTGACTTCCTGTTTCCTTTCCCTCAGAACTGTTTGAATCAGTTCAACCAGGGCCTGCAGGAAATGATCAGCTTCCACACTGTGAGTACACACACACACACACACACACACACACACTCACTCACTCACTCACTCACTCACTCACTCACTCACTCACTCACTCACACACACACTCTCGCACTCACGCACACACACTCGCACACACACACACACTCGCACACACTCACTCACTCACACAGAAATCGTTAGTGTTTAATGTAAGACCATTTAAAAAAAAAAATACATCTGTGTTTGACTTCTCAGATTTTGTTCGATCAGACTCAGCGAGCCATCAGCCAGCAGCTGACCAACCTCTGCACACAGTAGGACACACACACACACACACACACACACACACACACACACACACACACACACACACACACACACACACACACACACACACACACACACACACACACACACACACAAAACAATTGAACTAAAATGTATTGAATTTAAATAAATGTAATTAAATATGGTTCTATAAAGTCATGTATTTTTATATGTATTCTTTTATATAAAAAAATAAGAGAAATGCCCATAAGAAAAGGAAAAATGTCAAATAAATAAATATATGATAAAAATCAATTAGAATGAATTATATTTACATAAAAAAATATTAGAATATATTATTCCTAATATTAAAAATCCATGTGCACATTAAGTGTTACCAATAACACACGTTATTATTTAGTATGATGATGATGATGATGATGATGATGATATTGCTCAGGTTCCTCCCCCAGCTGCTCGACACCAGGCGGGAGTTTCTGCGGATCGGGGGGGATCTGGACTCGGCGGCGCTGAAGAACTCTCAGGTTTCTCGCCACAGAGCGACGGACGCAGAGCGAGCGAGTCACCTGCTGCTCGCCACCAGGAAGTGCTACCAACACTTCGCCCTGGACTACTGTCTGCAGGTACACACACACACACACACACACACACACACACACACACACACACACACACACACACACACACACACACACACACACACACACACACACACACACACACACACACACACACACACACACACACACACACACACACATACTGACACACACTGACACACACCAGGGCTCGACAGTAAAGGTTGCCAGGTTGCTCTGATTGGTCAGCTCGCCCACTCTGTTCTGATGAGTCCACCACTGTTACAGCTGAACATCAGTGATTATGTTTTACAACGGCGTTTGTTAGCAACCAGGAAATGACTCCAGTAATGACAAACAGATGAGAATGCTGCGTGGGGTCTGGGGGCCGTGTTGGCGGGACGTTGCGAGGCTCGCTGCTGAGGAGCGGACCGTGTGAGCTGGATTACTGGCGTGGTTTCCTGGTTGCTGCGTGGGGTCGTCGAGACACAGCGAAACCCAGCCCGAAACCAGCCCGAGCGCACACAGACTCACGGCCTCGTCGATATTAATTATGAATGCCATAAATGATTGCATACTGTTACGTCCCCACTAGGGGATGAGGAAATGCAACACACACCAGTTGGAATTGGTAATAATTATAAAGGAGTTTATTATAGCAGGTTTACAAAATGGCAGGCAAGCCTGGAGCAAACAAAAAGGCCACAAGGGCGCGAGTTAAAGTGAGCAACCAAACAAAGGGAGGACTCTAAAAAGGGAGCCTAATTAAATACCAACAAATATACACTAACAACATAAACAACAAAAACAACCCTCACTATCAAAGTGGTACAGACTAAGGAAAAGGAGGCTGTGGGAAAACACAGCTAAACTGAATGAGCACAGTCAAAGTAATATTATCCTAATCTAAACACATCTAAACAAATCAATACTACACTAATTACGGACCACACGAGTTAACCACTGTTAACCAAATGTACACACAATCGAAGAGCACGTAACGAGAGACGTCTGTTCACATAACAGAGCCTCCCGACTGATCACTGTCCACAGGCTTTGTAGTCGTCTCCGGAAGGTGTGCACGGGATGTGCGCTGGGATTGGAGGGCGTCGGGCCCGGCGTGCTCCAGTCACAATCTTCGGGAAGCGGACCAGGAGATGGCAGCCAATCACGTCAGGGCAACCGCACAGCTCATTTACATAGAACACAGCTTAAAACGAGCAGGAAGGCGGCAGCCGTAACATGTAAGTTGCGTCCCAACCAAGCGGCAAATTCTGGGGAACAGCCGGGACGCCAATACGGAAGTGCCACACACTGCAGTTCATGCATGGGCCGCTAGGGACTGGCTGCAGAAAGGAGCAATCTCCATAGACCCCCATGTTAAAATGCCCAACTTTACAGCAGAAACAAACATGTTTCTACCCATGGATGCAATAAATATTATTATGGATATAGTTAGATTCCACCTTCATGATTATGAATCTGTGAGTGAATTGTTTTCCAACACGACCCTTTTATTTATATTAGGTCTTCAAGTTTTTGCATAAATTAGGGCGTGGTCACTTTGATGGACACGTACATGCCTCACTGTCAGCTAACAGCAACTTGTCCACTCTGCTAGGCTACAACCATAGAGCCTACAACGTTAGTTAGTCATAGTACTGTACTTGACCCTTTAGCTTTAGCCGTGTTCGTGGTGATTGTGCCTTTTAGGGAATATTGTTACAAATACCAGACAATTAAAATGTCGTGCTGTGCGCTTGAATGTACTAACAGAACTTCCAAGAAGTCTAAAATGATAATATTATACATGTTAACCCCGTTCGCAGGTGTTTGTGCTTGGTAGCTTAGCTTGTTACTTATTAGCCAGCTAAGGACGTATCCCTTATACATACATATACATTTTAGTTTATGATTCAGCCTTGGGTAAGACTTTTATAGTCTATGGCAGGGGTAGCCAACACGGTGCCCGCGGGCACTCAGTCGCCCGCGGGGGCAACGTGAGGCGCCCGCCGAGCACGTTCTAAAAATAGCTCGCCAAGAAAATCTAAAATGTATAAAATACACAAAACAAAAAAGGAAATGTAATTAAAAGAATCTACCCTATGCATAAACGAAAAACCTAAATCATAGCGAACTCTATCTACTTACTACAACTCTATATCTATCTAACACCCCTCCTCCCCCCACCCCCACAATGAATATCGACCGATCACGTTCTTGCTTGATTTGCGGGACCAGCGTTGCAGTCGGGAAGAAAAGCAATGTGGCTCCTCCCCGCTGATTTTCCTTCTTGCAGAATCTACACATCAGCCCCGTTGAACAGCCCATCATGCCAGCCTGTACAGCACATGAGGGCCAGAATGTTACTCTGTGTGTTGTAACTTGCATATATTTATTCCACTTGACGCACACTCACGCATGGCGTAATCTCCAGGGGGGACATGTCCCCAGCACTTTTCGAAATCCCGTTTGTGTCCCCCCACTTTACAAATATGTTTATTATTATTTTTTAGCGCAAGCCGTCATCGCCACGGAGCAGCACACAGCCTGTGTGTTTGTGTGTGTGTGTGTGTGTGTGTGTGTGTGTGAGTGAGAGAGCACCCCTTTATCTATTTAATATAGATAAAGTAAAAAATCATTCCAATGTGTACAATAGGACAGTACAAAAAACAGTTTAAAAGGGGAGTGATTAGTAAAATATACATAAATAAAAAGAAAGAATGCTAACTAGGTAACATAAGATATGAATAAACAAGTTTAAATGATTTGTTATTGGTTGTGATCATATTCTAAAGATGTTTGGATTATTGAAAAGCATACATTTTCATCTGAGTGTTGAGAGCTGTATCCATAAATTCATTTTGTGCTCAAAGTGCACCAGATTGATGCATTTCACTTCAACATTTAAAAAAAACATCTTCCCGGGGGTGCATGCCCCCGGACCCCCCCAGAGGATGTGAGGTCCACCCCCAAATAAAGCAATTAAAATAATTGAATTGAATACATGTTCTTTTAGTAAACACTGAAAACGGTTCCCATAGACCCAAACAGCACACAAAGGTTAAAGGTAAGCATATAATAATGTTAAAATGTGCTAAATATATACACTGCAAAAAACACTGCAAAAAAAAAAAAAGGAGTAAAAGTAGCCCCGACTTGTTTTATTTTTTGAAAGTAGCCCTCATCCTAAAAAAGGTTGGTGACCCCTGGTCTATGGCTATGACGCCCATAATGCTAAACGGGAGCAAATGTTAATAGGGGACCCAATTATCCCAGTGGTGGCCGCCGGAGCTAACGGAGCCGCAGGGGGCTAGCTCCAGCCGGCGTCCCGGAGCTAGCCCCCTGCGGCTCCGTTAGGTCCGGGCGGTGGAGTCCGTCTTTTCTCAATGTATGAATGATAAGCATTAAGAATAACAAAATATAGCTAATTCTCTTGCAGATTGTCTCATTTGATTATGAATGTAACGTTTATATAGGGGAACTACACTGTTAGCAGTAACTTGGTATGCATGTATTTCATGTTAGCTTAGCTTCTTAGCCTGAGCTAGCTCTGTTTACTTCCAGTTCGGAGGCAGCAGGTCCCGCCTCGGCTCCGCCTCTTTGCCCTTATTTAGAGCAGGTGGGATTAGACTCTGACGTCACAGTCGAGCCGTTAGTGGCCGACTCCGCCTACTAAGGGCTTCACGGCAACTCTGCAGAATCCTATGGGTGACGTCACGGACACTACGTCCATTTATATATACAGTCTATGGTCCCAACTAGGGGGAATAGGAAATCAACACACACCAGTTGGAATTGGTAATAATTATAAACAGTTTTATTATACGGCAGGTTAAACAAAATGGAAGGCACGC
The DNA here is from genome assembly GCA_028583405.1 of Pogonophryne albipinna. Lineage (NCBI taxonomy): Eukaryota > Metazoa > Chordata > Actinopteri > Perciformes > Artedidraconidae > Pogonophryne > Pogonophryne albipinna. The sequence continues at coordinate 188,370 of JAPTMU010000194.1, forward strand.
AGCCTGAACAAACAAATTGGCCACAAGGGCGCGGGTTAAAGTGAGCAACCAAACAAAGGGAGGACTCTAATAAGTGAGCCTAATTAAATACAAAGAAATATACATAATAACCAAAAGAACCCTGACTATCAAAGTGGTACAACTAACAAAGGCCTACTATCTAACTTAAACACATATAATCACATCAATACTACCCTAATTACAGACCACACGAGTTAACCACTGTTAACAGAATTGATCACACACTGAGTGCACGTAGCGAGAGGCGTCTGTTCACATAACAGAGCCTCCAGTGTGATCGTCAGGCCCAGGCTTTGAAGTCCTCTCCAGCAGGTGGGCGCCGGCGGTGCGCTGCGATTGGGGTGCGTCGGGCCCGGCGCGCTCCAACCACAATCCTCGGGGGGGGCGGACCAGGAGATGGCAGCCAATGACGTCAGGGCAACCGCACAGCTCATTTACATATAACACAGGCTAAAAGGACCAGGAAGGCGGCAGCCGTAACACATACAATTACAGTTTCTTATTTCTCCAGTATGATAGCTGTCAAACTGAAGTTAAATCAATTTCTCACTTATTCTAAGAAGAAATCCTTTGAGTGATGATGAAGAAACTAGTGACTTGCTCAATTCATTTGTGAGGGATCTGTGAAGAACATGACAGCAGCTGCACTCCTGGTGTTTAGTATACTAGCAATTGAGGGTGGAGAAGTTTCCTACCACTTAAGTTTCAAATAAGTGCGTTAATTACTTATTGTAAAGCATTTGAACATTCTTTTGTGTCACATGTTCATTATTAGGTTGATGTATAACGGTATAGTATCTTAATTATTTAAAATATAAGGTGACTAAATATGGCAACTGTATTTTCAGTTTTGGCAACCAAAAGCTAATGCCTGGTTGCCTGGCAACCACTTTTAAAAGTTAGCGTTGAGCCCTGGACACACTCACTCACTCACACTCAAACACTCACACTCAAACACACTCACACTCAAACACACACACACTCAAACACACGCACGCACGCACGCTCTCTCTCTCTCTCACACTCAGACACACACACACACACACACACACACACACACAGGCTCGCTCGCTCTCTCTCACACACACACACACTCACATTCACTCACACACACACACAGGCTCGCTCGCTCGCTCTCTCACACACACACACACACACACACACACACTCTAGTTGATTGAGCACAATCTCGTTGTTTTCAGCTCAACACCTTCAAGACTCAGCAGAGATTGGACGTCTTAAACTCAGTGAGTTTGGTTTATTTTACTCATTTAAATCACGCGTCTGTACTTTGTTGTTTTAAAGGAGTCGATCAACAGTTAAAGTTTTAAGATTATTAAACACCTGAACTGTTTAAAGAACGTGTGTGTGTGTGTGTGTGTGTGTGTGTGTGTGTGTGTGTGTGTGTGTGTGTGTGTGTGTGTGTGTGTGTGTGTGTGTGTGTGTGTGTGTGTGTGTGTGTGTGTGTGTGTGTGTGTGTGTGTGTGTGTGTGTGTGTGTGTGTGTGTGTGTGTGTGTGTGTGTGTGTGTGTGTGTGTGTGTGTGTGTGTGTGTGTGTGTGTGTGTGTGTGTGTGTGTGTGTGTGTGTGTGTGTGTGTGTGTGTGTGTGTGTGTGTGTGTAGGTGTTCTCCTTCGTCCACGCTCAGTTCACCTTCTTCCATCAGGGCTTCGATCTGCTGCGAGACCTGGAGCCCACCATGAAGACCATGGCCGCCCAGGTGTGGGTTTTACTATCGATATTTATTTTTAATGATTCGGTTTTTTATATAAACCATGCATTTTCTTGTGTGATTTTATATTACAAATGTGTGTGTGTGTGTGTGTGTGTGTGTGTGTGTGTGTGTGCACAGTTATCACAGCTGTCTTTAGACTGCGCTGCTAAAAGGAAAGAGCTGGAGAACACACACCTGCTGGTGCAGCAGAGGGTCAGTTATTATTATTTTATTATTAGTATTGTTATTATTATATTTAGTAATTATGATCTAGGCTACGGCTAACCACGTACTGTGTTTGTGTCTCTCTGTCTCTCTCTCTGTCTCTCTCTCTCTGTCTCTCTCTCTCTCTCTCTCTCTCTCTCTCTCTCTGTCTCTCTCTCTCTCTCTCTCTCTCTCTCTGTGTCTCTCTCTGTCTCTGTCTCTCTCTGTGTCTCTCTCTGTCTCTCTCTGTCTCTCTCTCTCTCTCTCTCTCTCTCTGTCTCTCTGTCTCTCTGTCTCTCTCTCTCTCTCTCTCTCTCTCTCTCTCTGTCTCTGTCTCTCTGTCTCTCTCTCTCTCTCTCTCTCTGTCTCTCTCTCTCTGTGTGTGTGTGTGTGTGTGTGTGTGTGTGTGTGTGTGTGTGTGTGTGTGTGTGTGTGTGTGTGTGTGTGTGTGTGTGTGTGTGTGTGTGTGTGTGTGTGTGTGTGTGTGTGTGTGTGTGTGTGTGTGTGTGTGTGTGTGTGTGTGTGTGTGTGTGTGTGTGTGTGTGTGTGTGTGTGTGTGTGTGTGTGTGTGTGTGTGTGTGTGTGTGTGTGTGTGTGTGTGTGTGTGTGTGTGTGTGTGTGTGTGTGTGTGTGTGTGTGTGTGTGTGTGTTCAGGACGCTTCAGGGGAGCCGCTGGTCGTCCCGTGTTCCGGCAGCGTGGAGCTGATCCAGGGTTACCTCTTCAAACGCTCCCGCAGGAAAACCAAGACCTGGAAGAGGTTCACACACACCTAGATATATTCAAATCTGTAACTACTCATTTTATCTGTGTGTATTTTATTAATACATTATTTTATTTCTTAAAATGTTTGCTCTAAAATATCTTTTATCTGGAGATGTTCCCACCTTTTACAGGATTTTTATTTTACTTTCATAGAAAAATTGTCTAATTATTTTCTATGAGATATTACAAATGCTTTCTTTTGAATATAACGACTCCTTGGAACTAATCGACCACTATTTATAAACATTTCTGCAGCTTTTCCAAAATTGTACCTACGTTATCTTTTACAGTTGAGTCAGTTTTTGGGGCCTTTCGATACCATGTATAACACCATATGTATAATATTAGTATATTGCCGTATTTAACCCTTTAAATGTACCGTTTGAACTTTCAGATGCTGGTTTTCCATCAGAGACAACCAACTGATTTACAGAAAGTCACACAAGGTAAGAAAACCAGTCTATTTCCTGTCTCTTCCTCTGATTATTTTACAGCAATAAGAGAGAACTCGGCTCCAAATCCCCCGTCTCCAACACGACCCTCCCCATCGATATCACAACAGTTTCGCCCTCGAGCCTCACATCCTCCAAGAAGTCAAATCCCCATTTTTCCACTTTAAGGTGACCTATCATGCAAAATGCACTTTTTTATGTCTTTTATACATAACTATGTGTCCCCGGTGTGATTTGGAAATTGGTCCGTGCGCAAAGCATTGTGGGGATTTTAAGACCACGGAGGATACACATGTGCAGCCTCGAAATGTCTCGCTACAAAGGACACGGGTCTCGGTAGAATTCCAAGGATCCTGGACATTGGAACAGTCCTTCGGCGGGACTCGATGACGTAGCATCCTTGAAATAGTGGCTCTGGAGCATCCTTCCTTGACATTGAGAAACACCCTCAATATCTCACTGACTTTCTCACCCCCTACCAACCCCCCAAAGCCCCTCAGATCCCCCTCAGCTGGTCTCCTATTCCCCCCCCCCCAAAAGCCCAAACTCCACAGCTTCAGAGACAGAGGTTGCAGTGGAATAGTCCAAAAATCAGCTCCTATCGTCCACTATTCCTCTCCTCTGTGTGAAACGTCACAGGGTTAAGGAATAGTGGATAGGAAAATTCAAAAGGACAGAGAAGAGACTGCACTGACACTATCGACATGTTTGATGTTATTAATGTGCGTCTGCTGTGGGGAAACTACAGTTTTCTAAACAGCTTTAATAAGAACAGCGGTCTTTCCTCTCCTAAAGGAAGGTCCAGTGTTTCCTAAGCTAAAGGAGGTCATAAAGGAAGTTTCAAAGCTCCTTTCCTATCTTAGAGCAGGGGGGTCCAAACTGTTTTCACCGAGGGCCACATACAGAAAAATATACGAAGGGCTGGGCCACGTGAGGTTTAATGCCTCATAAGTTAAGTTATCAAAAGCAATCAAACGTAGGTAAGTGATACTTGAAAATGCTTTAACCCTTTGGAGTCCAGGGCTAATTTGGCCGTTTTCGCATACTTTTGATTTGTCTTACTAAACCCCATTAAGAAATGTTTGGCATGTCAATGTTTGGTATCTTTTTTTTAAGGACAACCTCACCTATATAACCTGATAGTTATTTCTGTCATTTTGAGATACTATATGAACATTTTGGACCCAAAATCACAAAAAAACGTAAAAACAGATTTTGAAAATGATATTATTTTTCATATAGGAAACACAAACATACACAACGAAACCATTTGAAAGCTGGAAATATATACATGGGATGTCACTATGATAGTGTGAAAGTTTGATTTAGGTAGCATGAACCTATATACACATTTTATGAACAAATAACAGGTGTATCCACAGGCTTTTTTCCTCATTTCTCAAGTTCTGTCAACAGTGACACAGTAGGCACATATTTAAAAGCTTACATAATGTACATGTGATTTCATTCTGATATGGCAAAAGTGTTATTATAAATATAATACAAATATATATATATATATATACTAGTGCTGTCAAACGATTAAAAATTTTAATCAGATTAATCACAGCTTAAAAATTAATTAATCAGATTAATCACCATTGGAACTATGTCCAAAATATGCCATTTCTTTATGTATATTGTGGGAATGGAAAGATAAATGAAAGAAGGCGGATATATCCATTTAACATACAGTATCTATGTTTATTATAACATTTTTCTGTGTGTCAAAATGAAAGACAACCCACACACCTATCAATCATCAAACCGTGGGGTCTTAATTCATTACGTGTTGATTTCTATCAACGGGGGAGTACTTCAGGAAAGTCGGGGAGGGGGGGGCGGGCTAGTGGAGTACTTCGTGACCACTGAGTGTGAACGTTGTGATCAGCTGTTTTAGGCAGTTCTCCAGTGAAGGGGGGGGGGGGGGGGGGGGTCTCCCTCCGCAGCCGGTTGGCGTAGTTTTGGCACAATTTCGTTGTACAGACCGACGTTAACAGCAGCCCTGTCTGTGCACACGGAGACCGACTCTGTCGTCCGGTGATCTAACCGCCTTCTGGAAAAGCTTCACAAGTACGTCGGTACGCAAATGCGCTTTGTGACACAAGTTTCAGATTACGCACATAACCTGCGTACCAGTTATGTGCACCCCTGTACTACAGCAAAAGTATTCTCCGTCGGGACTTCCTGCAACAACACCGACATTATCAAAGATGTTCTATTGAGAAGACGATCACTACGTGACAAAAGTTTTCAAAACCGTTTCTGGTCTTCGGTATTTCCAGACAAGTGGCTTCTGAAATCAATCTGACTAACTGCTGTCTGTGCAATTTACTCCGCGCGAGTTTGCGGACATCATTTTTCATGGTGGGGCTAAGTCATTTCTTGGTATGGGTGTAGCCTACCCCAGCCATACCCTGGCGCTGCCACTGGTGGGATGTATGGGACGGGCCATTCTGCACATGCGTTAAATGCGTTAAATATTTTAACGCAATTAATTCAAAAAATTTATTACCGCCGTTAACGCGATAATTTTGACAGCACTAATATATACACATTATGTACAAAAATCTGTTTTTTCTGTGCCACGCTTCAAAGCAGTTTCTGTCAACTACGACACAGAGGGCAACATCACAGGCTCCTCCTCCTCCATGTCAAAAAACAAGCTTATAGCTTGACTCACGTTCAGAGTTCTCTTCATCATAGTTGAATCTTCAAAACTCTAAATCTAACTATATCTAAATTCTCAATGTTTGTCTGTCACTTTACTTCAATCGCAGTCTCCCGCCGCCTCTCTTTGTCTCCCGCCGTCTCTCTTTGTCTCCCGCCGCCTGTCTTCGTATATCTTCGTCTCTCTCCATTTCCCGCCGCCGTCCCTTTTCGTCTTGCTTCGTATCACTCCGTTTACCTGATTACCTCACCCCCTCCCTGGTAAATACATCCTGTTGAGCAGAATCTACAGTTTCCAGTATTTTCCGTTTCGTAAAATGATAAAATACGGCGAAGATATTAAAATATGTGCTTCCATTATTCATACTTTTGAAATGTATTAACTTTATATCATCGTATCTCCGTGTTTACTGGGTCTTTTTGAAACAAAGACTGGGGTATAGTTTCAAGCCAGTACTTTCGACAGAAACACACGGTAATGTTGTCCGGACTGTTGTTTTTATGCGGCACCAGCTTGAACAGGTCATGTGATCTGATCACGCCGGCGTGACGGTCGACTCCAAAGGGTTAAGATTAAGATGGATTTTTATTAATCCCTCGTGGGGAAATTGTTTCTCTGCATTTGACCCATCCTAGTGTTAGGAGCAGTGTGCTGCCATTTTGAACGGCGCCCGGGGAGCAGTGTGGGGAACGGTGCCTTGCTCAGGGACACCTCGGTAGCACTTGGTCTTGCCGGGACTTGAACTGGTGACCTTCCAGTTGCCAAGCCAAGTCCCTATTGACTTCGCCACCACCGCTAAGAAAACCAACAGCCTCCATCACAGCTTTCCAGAGGGTTTCATTTATTTTGTTGGCAGCTCATTCCTTAAAACAGAAGCCTCCGATTGTAATAGGAGGAAATATGAAGTTATAGAGCGGTGCAGTGACGAGTCCTAAAACCAGGAAGTGAGTCAGCATTTCCCCACTTCCTGTTCCCTCGTCTCAGAGCCAATGGGATCTCTCCATAGGATTTAGGAAAGTAGCTGAACTAAGGTCTGTGGTTGAGACACATTGAAGACACGGTTCAGGTTTTGTTCTAGGACATTAAATCCATCAGCAGTGACCCCACTGTGATTTCTGAAGAGTTGACGTGTCTGAAAAACGATGGTTGTTACCAAGCGGCTGAATAGGACTACAGAAGTCGTGGAGGTCGTTGTACGTCATTACGCCGAACACGTGAACACTCCTCTAAGTTAGTTTCTGTTCTGCTTGAAAGCAAGTCCCTGCCTCCTGCAAAGTGTTCAAACAAACGCTTCAACTCGTTCCATTTATCATCTGTGTGTGTGAATATGGATCTGAAGTCGGCGTGACGTTGAAGTCGTGCTGCTGGACTCGCCTGTAGTTCCTTTATAGCATCACGTTAGCATTTAGCTTCTGGACATTAGATTTATGATTAAAACATTATAAAAGTAGACATGTGGAGATTATCCTGAACAAAACGTGCGTTTATCAAACAGGTTCGTTTTCCACAGACATTATTTCCAGCTATTTTCCAAAATCCTGGAGAAATCCCGTTGCTTTTAGTCGAGGGAACCGGCAGCTTCCTTCAGGGTGAACACGTCCTCCCTGCACCGCTCTATGGGGCTTTTATCTTATCAACTTAGATCGGTTAGAAAATGTTTTCAACTTTAATTGACTGAATTGATTTGAAACATTGGGCTTTTTAACACATGAATTCTACTGTGTGATATCCTCATCTTTCCATGCCGTGGATCGTCTCTCAGGGCATAGACAGGTTTCTTACGGTCATTACAAACATGGAAAAGTCATGGGAATTCAAAAGGCTAATTCCAGGCCCTGGAAAACAATATTTTTCCCAAAGTTTTGGAAAAGTCATGGAATTTTAACTAAAGTTGCATCAAATATAATTTATATTTTATCTAATCGCCGAAATTGTAATACTATAATGATAATGAATACTGTATCGTTTAGTAATGAAACATAAAATGTCATTTGACTGTGGAGGTGTTTTGCTGGTGAGAGATTGTAGTTGCTTTAGCGTGAAGCTAGTTAGCCTATTGGATTTGTTTTAGACACAACATGTTTCAGACCTTATTTTCCTGTTCCATGTTAAAATAAACCATTTTCAGTGGAACGCTGAGAGAGTCATTGTTTTGGTCCTGGAGAATTAGGTAAAGGTCCTGGAGAAGCATTGGTGGAAAAGTGTATGAACCCTGGTCTCTGTATTTATATAATAGTTATCACAGCAATCATTTAATTTTGTCTTAATGTACATTATTTAATTTCATATTCTATTTACATGTATATAGACTTCTTGCACTATTTTTTATTTACGCTTTTGTGTTTTATTATATATGTTGGAGGAATTTCATTGTCATTTCTACTCTGAAGCTGCTGAGCACATGATGATGAAACCTTTGAGTCTTGAGTTCCTGTGGTCTGTTCTGCAGGAGGCGTCGGTGGTTTTGTTCGAGGATCTGCGACTGTGTGCCGTCAAATCTCTGGAGAACATCGACCGGCGCTTCTGCTTCGATCTGCTCTCTGTGCAGAAGTGAGTCCTGATTATCAACCCGCTTTAAAAATAACATATTATTATTAGAGAAGTCGGTAGCACTTTACAATAAGACTACCCGTACAAAGGGCTTACGAATAGTTTGTAATTCATTTATTAATTAGGTTGTGAACACTTTATAAATCATTAATAAGCTTTTATAAGACATGAGATAAACAGGGCGACTGTGACCGGTTGCTTGCCAAATAGTGAGCCCACATGTATCTGTACTGCTAAGCCTTATATTGGCTACCTAGATTACTTCGTCTCCTTCATCAGCCAGCATCCTTGGTATCTGTTGTTCACTGAGTTGATTCTCGCTAAGTAGCCAATATAAGCCTGTGTTGATGTATGTTAGAACTGGTTTATAAATGGTTCCTAATGATTAATAAAGTGTTTACAACCTAATTGATAACCTAATTAGAAACCCTTTATGAATCCTTTATAAGGGTAGTCTTATTGTAAAGTGGTGCCCATTCAAGTTTTACATGCAAGGAATCTGCTCTGGTGCACGGCAACGCACTTGGATGGTAAACCGCTCAAAATGACGGCCAAATACATATCCAAGCCATTGAGTCACATTTTTAATAAAAGCTTAGAGCAAGGCGTGTGCCCCGAGATCTGGAAGGAAGCCAAGGTCATCCCGTTACCCGAGGATAAAAGAAAATCCTTTGCTGGTTCCAATAGTCGACCTATCAGTCTCCTCCCAGTGTTAAGTAAATTCATAGAAAAAATAGAACACCCAAATTCAATGCTACTTTTCAAGTAACAATCTGACAACGAACTACCAACATGCCTATAGAGATGGTCACTCTACAAGTACAGCACTTGCACAAATGACCGACGACTGGTTCAAGAGCATGGATGATAGGAGGCTTGTAGGAGCTGTGATGTTAGACTTTAGTGCAGCTTTCGATGTAATTGATCATAGTCTGCTGCTGAACAAACTCAAATGCTGTGGCTTTGGTTCTGTTGCTCTGGCTTTTGTTCTGTTGCTCTGGCTTTTGTTCTGTTGCTATGGCTTTGGTTCTGTTGCTATGGCTTTGGTTCTGTTGCTATGGCTTTGGTTCTGTTGCTATGTGTTGGATCGAGAGCTACCTGACTAGGAGAAGGCAGCGAGTCTTTTTCAATGGGAGCTTCTCTGAAAGTAAGGTGTTGCAGTGTGGGGTCCCACAGGGGAGTTCGCTTGGGCCTTTGTTGTATTCTATATTCACAAATGACCTTCCTTACGTATTAAATAAGTCCAGTGTAATAATGTATGCTGATGATTCCACAATGTACAGTACAGCATCAACATGCAGTGAGTTAAACTATCTACTTAAAATAGAGATTAGAGCCATAGCAGACTGGGTCAACAATAACAAACTGGTACTCAACATTGCAAAAACAAAAGCAATGGTGTTCGGATCCAGACAGATGTTAAGCAGCAATCCTCATTAAGCCTGACGCCGGCTGGTCAGCCAGTGGAACAGGTGAACGAGACAAAGCTGCTTGGCATTGTTCTTGATTCTGGTTTACAGTGGACAAAGCAAATTGACAGTATCGTAACTAAAATGGGAAGGAGCATAGCTGTGGTGAGAAAATGTACAAAGTATGTAACACCAACCACTTTGAAACAAGTCATCCAGTCTGTGGTTTTGTCACATCTTGAGTACTGTCCGGTCATATGACATACACTCAGCTACAGACAGGTACAGACACTCAGGTACAGACAGAGAACAGACACTCAGCTACAGACAGGTACAGACACTCAGGTACAGACAGAGAACAGACACTCGGCTACAGACAGGTACAGACAGAGAACAGACACTCAGGTACAGACAGGTACAGACACTCAGGTACAGACAGAGAACAGACACTCAGGTACAGACAGAGAACAGACACTCAGGTACAGACAGGTACAGACAGAGAACAGACACTCAGGTACAGACAGAGAACAGACACTCAGGTACAGACAGAGAACAGACACTCAGGTACAGACAGGTACAGACCGAGAACAGACACTCAGGTACAGACAGAGAACAGACACTCAGGTACAGACAGAGAACAGACACTCAGGTACAGACAGGTACAGACAGAGAACAGACACTCAGGTACAGACAGGTACAGACAGAGAACAGACACTCAGGTACAGACAGAGAACAGACACTCAGGTACAGACAGGTACAGACAGAGAACAGACACTCAGGTACACTCAGGTACAGACAGAGAACAGACACTCAGGTACAGACAGAGAACAGACACTCAGGTACAGACAGAGAACAGACACTCAGGTACACTCAGGTGCAGACAGAGAACAGACACTCAGGTACATTCAGGTGCAGACAGAGAACAGACACTCAGGTACAGACAGGTACAGACAGAGAACAGACACTCAGGTGCAGACAGAGAACAGACACTCAGGTACACTCAGGTACAGACAGAGAACAGACACTCAGGTACAGACAGAGAACAGACACTCAGGTACAGACAGAACAGACACTCAGGTACACTCAGGTACAGACAGAGAACAGACACTCAGGTACAGACAGAGAACAGACACTCAAAAACACATATACAGAAATTACAAATAGCTCAAAACAAGGCTGCCAGACTAGCTCTCCACTGTTCGAAGCGCACTCATATTGGAGTTATGCATAGAAACCTATCACGGCTTCCAGTTGAGAAACGTCTGCAATCTCGTGTTATCACTTTTCTAAAAAATGTCCAATTTAGCAAAAAAACACTATTTTTATGATCAAATAGTTTACACAAGAGACGAGCGTGACCATAAGACTAGACAAGCTACATCAGGCCATCTACGGGCACCTAAACCCAGGACCCATCTTCTGTGTCTTATAGAGCTATAACGGCCCGTCCACACAGCGGCGTGCGTTGAAGCTTCCAACGCTTCTGCCCATTCACTTTGAATGGGGTGACGTCACTTTTAGCCGAACTGCATTGTGGGAAGCGACGTGGAGCGTTGCTGGCGTGGCTCGCTTCAAAAGTTGAGCAATGTTCAACTTTTGACGCCTCGGTAGAAGCGTCAGCCAATCGAATCATATGCCAGTACAAGCTCTAGCCAATCAAACCGCTGCTTGTGTGTCAGGGGCGGGAGATTCATGTGATTGGTTGTTGGTCGAGTGTCAGACACGCCCGCCGGCAAGCGTCAACGCACGCCGCTGTGTGGACGGGCCGTAAAGGAACTCATTGGCAAACTACCTCGCTGACAGAGAGTCCAGAGCCTCTTTCAAGAAGAGATTGACGGGACATCTACTAATGACCACGTACCCCTTACTGTGAACCCTAATCTCATGCGTTGTGCTGGTGGGGGTCTTGTGCACTCATCCTTGGCTGAGATTGATATTGAAAGTGGATGAGATTGTTGATGATGTTGGAAATTGTTGATGATATTGGTGACGTTGTTAATGATGTCAGGAATGATGTCTTGAATGTTGTTGTATTGTTTTAAGTGTCGGACCCCAGGAAGAATAGCTTTTGTCAAGAGCAAAGGCTACTGGGGTTCCTTAATAAACATAAACGCTACAGAAAAATCAAAATAAAAGCAAGCATTGCAAAGAAAAATCTAGAAACACAAGTAAAAAAAATACAATAAATTACAAATGAAATAAGAATTAATACTAATTAACCTCAGTATCAATTAATTTATCATTAGTATTATTATCACCGCTGTTATTATTGATTTCATTAAAGTTAGGAAGATATTTATTATTATTTATTTTTAATTATAATGGTTTTTATTTCTTGTACGAATTAATGCATAATATATACACTTATTTGTATTCAACATTATTTCAATTGTTTTTGTTGTTGTTTTTTTATTGTGCATTTCTTGTATTTTTAATATATACAAATGATGCTGTTATATTGTGTATTCTCAGGAGCTGTGCTCTGCAGGCGGATTCTGAGGAGGTGAAGCAGTCGTGGCTCGAAGCTCTGCAGGGGAGCATCGACCTCGCCTACAGACAGGTACAGACAGACAGAGACAGGTACAGACAGACGGCTACAGACAGGTACAGACAGACAGAGACAGGTACAGACAGACAGAGACAGGTACAGACAGACAGACACAGGTACAGACCGACGGCTACAGACAGGTACAGACAGACAGAGACAGACAGGTACAGACAGACAGACAGAGACAGACGGCTACAGACAGACAGAGACAGGTACAGACAGACAGAGACAGGTACAGACAGACAGACACAGGTACAGACAGACGGCTACAGACAGGTACAGACAGACAGAGACAGGTACAGACAGACAGAGACAGGTACAGACAGACAGACAGAGACAGACAGGTACAGACAGACAGAGACAGACGGCTACAGACAGACAGAGACAGGTACAGACAGACAGAGACAGGTACAGACAGACAGACACAGGTACAGACAGACGGCTACAGACAGGTACAGACAGACAGAGACAGGTACAGACAGACAGAGACAGGTACAGACAGACGGCTACAGACAGACGGCTACAGACAGGTACAGACAGACGGCTACAGACAGACAGAGACAGGTACAGAGACAGGTACAGACAGACAGAGACAGGTACAGACAGACAGAGACAGGTACAGACAGACGGCTACAGACAGGTACAGACAGACAGAGACAGGTACAGACAGACGGCTACAGACAGGCAGACAGACAGACAGACAGGCAGACAGGTACAGACAGACGGCTACAGACAGACAGAGACAGGTACACACAGACAGAGACAGGTACAGACACTCAGCTACAGACAGGTACAGACACTCAGCTACAGACAGGTACAGACAGACAGAGACAGGTACAGACAGACGGCTACAGACAGACAGAGACAGGTACACACAGACAGACAGGTACAGACACTCAGCTACATACAGGTACAGACACTCAGCTACAGACAGACAGGTACAGACACTCAGCTACAGACAGGTACATACACTCAGCTACAGACAGGTACAGACAGAGACAGGTACAGACACTCAGCTACAGACAGACGGCTACAGACAGACAGACAGAGACAGGTACACACAGACAGACAGGTGCAGACACTCAGCTACAGACAGGTACAGACAGACAGGTACATACACTCAGGTACAGACAGACAGGTACAGACACTCAGCTACAGACGGGTACAGACAGACAGGTACATACACTCAGGTACAGACACTCAGGTACGTACACTCAGGTACAGACACTCAGGTACAGACAGGTACAGACAGACGGCTACAGACAGACAGACAGAGACAGGTACACACAGACAGACAGGTACATACACTCAGCTACAGACAGACAGACAGGTACAGACAGATGGCTACAGACAGAGACAGGTACAGACAGACAGAGACAGGTACACACAGACAGACAGGTACAGACACTCAGCTACAGACAGGTACAGACACTCAGCTACAGACAGGTACAGACACTCAGCTACAGACAGACAGGTACAGACACTCAGCTACAGACAGACAGGTACATACACTCAGCTACAGACAGACAGGTACAGACACTCAGCTACAGACAGACAGGTACATACACTCAGCTACAGACAGGTACAGACAGACAGGTACATACACTCAGGTACAGACAGACAGGTACAGACACTCAGCTACAGACAGACAGGTACATACACTCAGCTACAGACACTCAGCTACAGACACTCAGGTACAGACACTCAGGTACACACACTCAGGTACAGACAGGTACATACTCTCAGCTACAGACAGATACAGACAGACAGGTACATACACTCAGCTACAGACGGGTACAGACAGACAGGTACAGACACTCAGGTACAGACACTCAGTTACAGACACTCAGGTACAGACACTCAGGTACAGACAGGTACATACACTCAGCTACAGACAGGTACAGACAGACAGGTACAGACACTCAGGTACAGACACTCAGCTACAGACTCTCAGCTACAGACACTCAGGTACACTCAGGTACAGACAGACAGGTACAGACACTCAGCTACAGACAGACAGGTACATACACTCAGCTACAGACAGACAGGTACAGACACTCAGCTACAGACAGACAGGTACATACACTCAGCTACAGACAGGTACAGACAGACAGGTACATACACTCAGGTACAGACAGACAGGTACAGACACTCAGCTACAGACAGACAGGTACATACACTCAGCTACAGACACTCAGCTACAGACACTCAGGTACAGACACTCAGGTACACACACTCAGGTACAGACAGGTACATACTCTCAGCTACAGACAGATACAGACAGACAGGTACATACACTCAGCTACAGACGGGTACAGACAGACAGGTACAGACACTCAGGTACAGACACTCAGTTACAGACACTCAGGTACAGACACTCAGGTACAGACAGGTACATACACTCAGCTACAGACAGGTACAGACAGACAGGTACAGACACTCAGGTACAGACACTCAGCTACAGACTCTCAGCTACAGACACTCAGGTACACTCAGGTACAGACACTCAGGTACAGACAGGTACATACACTCAGCTACAGACAGGTACAGACACTCAGGTACGTACACTCCGGTACAGACAGGTACAGACAGAGAACAGACACTCAGCTACAGACAGGTACAGACAGACAGGTACAGACACTCAGCTACAGACAGGTACAGACAGGTACAGACACTCAGGTACAGACACTCAGGTACAGACAGGTACAGACAGAGAACAGACACTCAGGTACAGACAGAGAACAGACACTCGGGTACAGACAGGTACAGACAGGTACATACACTCAGCTACAGACATGTACATACACTCAGCTACAGACATGTACATACACTCAGCTACAGACATGTACATACACTCAGCTACAGACAGGTACAGACACTCAGGTACAGACAGGTACAGACAGGTACATACACTCAGCTACAGACATGTACATACACTCAGCTACAGACATGTACATACACTCAGCTACAGACAGGTACAGACACTCAGGTACAGACAGGTACAGACAGGTACATACACTCAGCTACAGACATGTACATACACTCAGCTAGAGACATGTACATACACTCAGCTACAGACATGTACATACACTCAGCTACAGACAGGTACATACACTCAGATACAGACAGAGAACAGACACTCAGGTACAGACAGGTACAGACCAGGGTTTCCGCTAGGATTTTTTCTCGCCGGTCAAATGTCCGAACAGAATTTATTTTACCGGACACATTTGAAACTCACCGGTCATGTTTCAATAATAAGAAGAAGAATTGTGTAGCAGAGTTTCCGTTAGCAGGTAATTACCGGACTAGGACCGGATATGCTGATGTTTAAAACTCAGTTCACGGGGCTCGTTTTTATATTGCTTCAGTTTATAATCGTAACATATCGAAAAATTCAGATTCATTTTTCAATAAATCATTCCACAAACAACAAACAACATAATTATTACATTCAAAGAAACTACTTGTAGTAGATAAAGTACATTATTCAAAAGTTTACATTAACTTTGAATAATAACACGGGAGAAAAGAATCCTCTCTCTCTCCCTCCCTCTCTCTCTCTCTCTCTCTCTCTCTCTCTCTCTCTCTCTCTCTCTCTCTCTCTCTCTCTCTCTCTCCTGACAGCCCGTCAGTTTCTCATGCAACGCGCTAAACAGTGGGCGGGGCTTCAGGTCAGACTCAGCAGCTGATCTGATCTCTCTCTCGCGTCCGGTTACACTTCACTCGCGTTTATGTCCATATCGATCAGACCCAGCTCTCCTGATCGGCCTTTATAGAGAGCACCGATCAAACTATTAAGAGTGAATATCGGTCGATAATGATCGGCGGCCAATCGATCGGAGCATCGGACATTTTGACCGGCAGATTTTGAATTTACCGGTTTTTATTCAATTTGACCAGCTAAAAACCGGTAAATACCGGCTAACGGAAACCCTGGTACAGACAGGTACAGACACTCAGGTACAGACACTCAGGTACAGACAGAGAACAGACACTCAGGTACAGACAGAGAACAGACACTCAGGTACACTCAGGTACAGACAGAGCACAGACACTCAGGTACAGACAGAGAACAGACACTCAGGTACACTCAGGTACAGACAGAGCACAGACACTCAGGTACAGACAGAGAACAGACACTCAGGTACACTCAGGTACAGACAGAGCACAGACACTCAGGTACAGACAGAGAACAGACACTCGGGTACAGACAGAGAACAGACACTCAGGTACACTCAGGTACAGACAGAGAACAGACACTCAGGTACAGACAGAGAACAGACACTCAGGTACACTCA
>JAPTMU010000194.1:210000-262500 GCA_028583405.1 Pogonophryne albipinna
CTAAACAACGAAAGAAAAAAATCTCATTCATTAAGGTCGAAACACTGAAGTCGTTTCATGTGTTTCTCCAGCGCTGCTAACCGAGCTAGCTCAGCTCGTTGCTCTGATAACTGAAGATCCAGACGTCCGTGACTAAAATCCTTCATCCGGTTAAAAAAATACCAATTGTATCATTAAAGTTCAAGAAAGGATGGTTTGCGGGAAAAAACTGTCTTTTCTTCAATTCCTGTATGTTTTCATATCGCAATATATATCGCAGGGGGGAAAGAAAGTCGCTAAAGCCCCTGTCACACTGTCCCGAAATTGACACCCGATGGACACACGATAAAGGAAATGTTCAAATTCGGCTGTGATCGTAGCAACATCGGGCCATTCGTGAGGGCATCGTATGACCGCCGGTGGAGTTTCTCAGGCTCCGGCGGCAACTTCGTGAGCGGCAACTTCGTAAGGCACTCGTGAGGGCATCTTGTCAAGTCGTGTCATCTTCGTGTTATCATCGGTGCATTCGCCCTCACTCTGATCGTGGCGAATGCCCGATGGCACCGATGATAACAAGATGCCCTCACGATGGCCTTACGAAGGGCAAAATTGACACACGAATTCAACACGAAAATGAACCTTCTCAAGGTCCTTCGGCTATTTTTTGGAATGCCAAAGATGTTGCCACCGCTCACGAAGTTGCTGCCGGAGCCTGAGAAACTCCACCGGCGGTCACACGAAGGCTTAAGATGCTCTCACGAATAGCCCGATGTTGCTACGATCAGAGCCGAATTTGAACATTTCCTTTATCGTGTGTCCATCGTTTTTTTTTATTGCACAACAAAATCATGCAAACATATTATGTAAATAACCCAATTTGTGTTCTGTGAAACTGAAAAGGATATAATATATTATTTTGAAGGCGAGTTGACAGGAAGTTGTTGTTGCTATGGAAACAACAACATGACGGAGAAAACGTAATATCTTCTACATATAAAGACGGAGAAAGTAAAGAACAAAGTCTGAAAATATCAGTACAGTATCCTAGTACTGTAACATCACTGTTTGTGTTACTTTCGTTGCAGTTGTCTTAAATGTAATGTGAATGTTGCCTTCGTGTGTGGTTCGGGGCCATCGTCGTTCACAATTCCATATTCGTGTGTCCATCGGGTGTCAATTTCGGGACAGCTTTAACAACGAAAGAAAAAAATCTCATTCATTTTTTTTTATATTTCTGTTGAGAAAAATAATCTAGATCTACATTTGTTACTTTTTCAGACCAAACATTTTTGGACTGAAAACAAAAAGGTTTTCTCAGGAAAAAAAAAAATATTTTAATGAAAAAATATTCTCAATACTTTTAGAAAAATATGTTTTAATGAGAAGAAAAGTAATTTTTTGAGAGAAAAATGGCGAAATATTTTTGCTAAATGAAGAAAATAGAAAAACATTTTGAATATTTTGACCCCAATTTTTTGGACTGATAACAAATAAAAGTTTTCTGAGAAAAAAAATAATATTGAATGAAAAAAATGAATCTTTTGAGACAAAAATATTCTCAATACTTATTTTTTTTAAGTTAAAATCTAAAAATATATTAAGTGGAGAAAAGTCTTAGAAAGAAATAAAGGCTTAATATTTAAAACACTCTCTCTGTGATTGGTGGATTTATAGTGAGTTCTGGACGGGCGTCTTTAAAGGCTCAACAATCCTCCAGTCACATTAAATCCAGTTATTATCTCTCGTCAGCTGCAGGGAAGGCGGAGGCCGGGCGGCGTCTGTACCGGGCGGCCATGGCGGGGGATCTGGTTGCCATGGCAGCGGCGATGGCCGAGGGGTCTGAGGTCAACGGGAGCATCGGCGAGGAGGGGGGGGGGAAAACCCCGCTGATAGGAGCCGCCATCGGGGTGAGCAGGAAATATATATGAATATACAAGTCCTGCATCCAATACCCAACTGATGTAATACAGAGCATCAAGTAGTTCCTGAACTGTGTCCTTCACATGCTGATATCCAAGAGAGGGAGTTACAGTCACAAGATGGAGGAGTAGAAAGCAGTCTTCAAAGTTTAGTTTCTTAGACATCTTCAAATGTATTTTTGACTTATTTGTTTCCTTATCTCCTAAATAAATATCGAATATGTTTCAAACATGTTTTTCAGATGTTATTTTACACGTTTTTAAGAATGATATTCAGATTTTTATTCTGTGTGTGTGTGTGTGTGTGTGTGTGTGTGTGTGTGTGTGTGTGTGTGTGTGTGTGTGTGTGTGTGTGTGTGTGTGTGTGTGTGTGTGTGTGTGTGTGTGTGTGTGTGTGTTGTGTTGTGTGGTGTGTGTGTGTGTGTGTGTGTGTGTGTGTGTGTGTGTGTGTGTGTGTGTGTGGTGTGTGTGTGTGTGTGTGTGTGTGTGTGTGTGTGTGTGTGTAGGGCTCTCTGCTGGCCTGTGAGTTCCTGCTGCTGAACGGAGCCAAGGTCAACCATCGAGACCTCCGAGGACAAGGAGCGCTGCACGCTGCTGCCACCGCAGGACACACCGGGTACTCACACACACACACACTAGGGCTGCACGATATATATCGTGTCGTGACTATAATCGCGATATGCGCATGCGTGATATTCACATCGCGTGGACGTGCGATATTAAGCAGGCAAATTAACTCAAACACGTCATGTTACAATTATTTTGCTGCTTGCTACAAAAGGAGAACTTGCGCGGCTCTCATGTCAGGGGTTCTTGAGTGAGTGACAGCAAGCCACCAAACACAATCAGATCTCAAAGCAAACTGACCCCGTGATTAAAGGTAGAAACACTGAAAGTCGTTTCATGTGTTCCTCCAGTTCGGCGCTGCTCACCGAGCTAGCTCAGCTTGTTGCTCTGATAACTGAAGATCCAGACGTCCGTGACTAAAATCCTTCATCCGGTTAAATATAGTTACAAAAATACCAATTGTATCATTAAAGTTCTAGAAAGGATGGTTTTCGGGAAAAAAAACGGTCTTTTCTTCAATTCCTGTATTTTTTCATATCGCAATATATATATCGCAAGGAAAGAAAATCGCAATGTCAGTTTTTTTCAATATCGTGCAGCCCTAACACACACACACACACACACGCACACACACACACACACACACACACACACCACACACACACACACACACAAACCAAACACCACACTAGAAACAATTTAGATGTGACATCAAAGGCAGGAAATTGTGCCATTTACTCTTTAAATGCTGTACACACACACACACTAAATAAAGTCTCTGAATAAAGTGTCCTCTGTTCTGATTGGCTGCTGCAGTCAGGTGTGTCTGCTGCTGAAGAGAGGAGCCAATCAGTACGCGGTAGACGAGAGGGGGCAGGACCCATTGGCCATCGCCGTGGAAATAGCCAACGCTGACATCGTCACGCTGTGAGTCATCGCCCTGAAAGCATCAATAAAAAGAGTTAGTTAGCGTGGTTAGCCTAGCTTAGCATGGACACTGGGAGCAGGGGGAGGCGGCTAGAGCACTTGGTGACTTTTATGACTTTAGGAAATCTTTAAATCCATCTTTCTTTATGAATGTTAACCTTCAGACGTTACTACTATGTTTCAGACTTCGGATGGCCCGGATGAACGAAGAGATGAGAGACTCAGAGGGAGCGTTTGGAGCTATACGTCAGTACACACACACACTAACACACACACGCTCACACTAACACACACACACACACGCTCACACTAACACACACACACTGACACTCACACACACACACACACTCACTCAAACTCACACACATTATATCCATAAATCTGTGTTTGTTTGTTTTCTCAGGAGACGACGAGACGTTTCAGGATATTTTCCGGGACTTCAGCGACATGGCGTCCCACGACCCCGAGAGGCTCAGCAGACGGAAGTTCATCCGCGAAGGACAGGAGGAGGAAGAGAAGAGAGGAAGACGAGGAGAAACGGTGAACAGTGTTAAAAAGATGACGCAATGACAGAAACTTGAAGCCCGACGGACTTAAGAGACGGCTCGTTAACGGACAGCTCGTTAACAGACAAGTTGAAGAGACAGGTTGTTAAGAGACGGCTCGTTAACAGACGTCTCGTTAACAGACGTCTCGTTAACAGGCGGCTCGTTAACAGACGGCTCGTTAACAGGCGGCTCGTTAACAGGCGGCTCGTTAACAGACGAGTCGTGAACAGACTGCTCGTTAACAGACGTCTCGTTGACAGACTGCTCGTTAACAGACGGCTCGTGAACAGACTGCTCGTTAACAGACGTCTCGTTGACAGACTGCTCGTTAACAGGCGGCTCGTTAACAGGCGGCTCGTTAACAGACGAGTCGTGAACAGACTGCTCGTTGACAGACGTCTCGTTGACAGACGGCTCGTTAACAGACGTCTCGTTAACAGACGTCTCGTTAACAGACGTCTCGTTAACAGGCGGCTCGTTAACAGACGGCTCGTTAACAGGCGGCTCGTTAACAGGCGGCTCGTTAACAGGCGGCTCGTTAACAGACGAGTCGTGAACAGACTGCTCGTTAACAGACGTCTCGTTGACAGACTGCTCGTTAACAGACGGCTCGTGAACAGACTGCTCGTTAACAGACGTCTCGTTGACAGACTGCTCGTTAACAGGCGGCTCGTTAACAGGCGGCTCGTTAACAGACGAGTCGTGAACAGACTGCTCGT
The DNA here is from genome assembly GCA_028583405.1 of Pogonophryne albipinna. Taxonomy (NCBI): domain Eukaryota; kingdom Metazoa; phylum Chordata; class Actinopteri; order Perciformes; family Artedidraconidae; genus Pogonophryne; species Pogonophryne albipinna. The sequence continues at coordinate 214,660 of JAPTMU010000194.1, forward strand.
TGACAGACGTCTCGTTGACAGACTGCTCGTTAACAGACGGCTCGTTAACAGACTGCTCGTTAACAGACGTCTCGTTGACAGACTGCTCGTTAACAGGCGGCTCGTTAACAGACGAGTCGTTAACAGACGTCTCGTTAACAGACGTCTCGTTAACAGACGAGTCGTTAACAGACGTCTCGTTAACAGACTGCTCGTTAACAGACGGCTCGTTAACAGACGAGTCGTGAACAGACGTCTCGTTAACAGACGGCTCGTTAACAGACGTCTCGTTAACAGACGTCTCGTTAACAGACAGCTCGTTAACAGACGGCTCGTTAACAGACTGCTCGTTAACAGGCGAGTTGATAAGAGACGGCTCGTTAACAGACGGCTCGTTAACAGACGAGTTGAAGAGACAGGTTGTTAAGAGACGTCTCGTTAACGGACGATATTCATATTGACGTTTAGAAAAGTTGACTGAGAGCTACACGTTTCTAAAATACAATGCTGAAGATAGTGCTGTGTAGTATATTGTTTACACCGTGTTATGTACGGTTGGTCCTGGGTTCATCAGGTGAGACATCATTTCATTATCTGCATTTTCTGCTCCTCCTGTGGTCTGATAACCATCACCATGTTTCCATTCAGTTTGAGTCATTGTTTTGCAAAAAGGAAGGCTGATGAAGCGCGTCCATCAAGTTCCATGGAGCTAAGAGACTTGGTTACAGCCGAGTTTCATCCGAAGGTCTCGCTGTAAACAACGGTTTATATTTGAGGAAAAAAAACACAACAGTCTAATTTTAAATGGCGTTTTACAAGCGGACGACTTTGGAGAAATGTTACTTTGTTCGAGACCAATTTGTCTGATTCTCAAGATGTGGAAAGGTTCAGCCTGTGTGAGAACTTGAAGCTACCGTTAGCAGACGCCTAGCTAACTTATAAGATAGCTGTATAAATAAAAAAGCCACTTGGTCGTTACGTATGTAGTCAAAAGAAGATAAGAGTCTACACATCCCACAGCTGCTTCGACCGATATTGTGTGGAAGATGTCGACGAGACACAAAGATAATCTCAGTTTGATAAATGTTTGATTTGTTGTTTTGCCTCTCTTCGTTGAGTGTGATCGGAAACCACTATTTGATCTGATTCACCGTCAAGTTGGTGTTTGAAATGTCTGCATTGCGAGGCGTCTGAAGAGGCTTGTGCAAGAAAATGAAGGAAGACAATATCCTCACTAAATATTTTATGAATCGGACTTTTCAACGCAAAGAAATCCCCAAACTGGGATCAATAAAGTACTTCTGATCTTATCTTAAAGAGGCCCTGTTCTGCTTTAAGGTGCGTTCCCTCTCCTGTAGTTCTGTAGGTTTCAGTGCATGTCAATGGTCTGCAGAGGCTAAAATCCCTGTGTTTCCTCCAGAGGGAGTTTCTCCCCCCCCCCCCCGCGACTCCTTTGTTTACCTCCTGAACACAGTGACATCACTATGTAACACTCACGCTCCTATTGGCTAGCTCTCCAACACATTTTACATGAGGTTAAGGGGCGGGACATGGCTAAGCGGTTGACCAATCACAACAGAGCTGACCAATCAGAGTAGGCTGGGCACATCTTGTTACATTCCAGTTTATGTACTAAGTAACCATACATGACATGAACGTGACATGCTAGCTGTTTCCCTTTACTTCCAGTCTTTATGCTAAGCTAGGCTAACACGTCCTGACTCCATGAAAGTATATTAACTCAAAACTATTCCTTTATCCTGTCTTTTGAATACAGTTACTGAAACCCCTCACAGTTTGTTGTTAATGTTATTTTAAATATGAGTACCTCAGGGCAGTAAGAACCACTTCTGTCTGATGAGATCAGCACTCAGTCTGTTGGGACTTGAACCGGAGGGTCGCCGGTTCACGAATGCCCCCCCCCCCCCACCGCAACACACTGTACAATGGCTGCCCACTGCTCCTAGTACTAGGATGAGTTAAAGGTCTCCTATCATGCAACATCCTCTTCTTCATGTCTCTTCTACATCAACATGTGTCCCCTCTGTGTAAAGAGACTCTGATGTGTAACCATTAGCCAATCAGCAACCAAGGTAACCCCCCCCCCCTTATCACCTGAATCTCCTCCTAGAGCTCCATTGAGTTCTTTGTAACCAAATGTCTCTCAGAGGGGCGTGGGGAGGGGCTCCTTATTTTCATCTAAAGTAACAGACAGAGAATCAGCACTTTGGAAACAGGGCTGAAACAGAGGGGGTTATGGGTAATGCTGCAATGATCTGTTTGGTGTTTCAGCCAATCAGAGACAGGCTCTGGATATATCTGAGACCTGTGATATATTGATGAAGAGGAGGAGAATAGGGACCTTTAAATCCAGAGGGTCCCATGGTGTGTGTGCTACTGAGTACTGTACATGTATGCCAACAATAAAGAGGGTTTGAATTCCTCCTTTAGCTTTTATTCAATATATTTGACGTAGAAACTCGTCTTAAAGAGGCTCTAACTGCGGATTCACTGGCACCTTAAGGCTGTCAGATGTATTGTTTGTGTTGTCTTGATAACAGCCGGAGTGTTTACTTAGTTTTATTTCATGTTTTTTTTGTCTTGTGTTCACAAAGGGATTTAATGTGTGGAGTTGTGTTCATGTTTGTCATGGATTGCAGACGCTATCAGTGTGTTTTACAGAAACAGAATAACGGGAGGCCGTTTCCACCTCGAGGAGATCCCGTTCTCAAAACACTGATTTGGTATAAAAAAAATGACTTGTCAAAATAACCACTAAAATGTCCAAATATTGACTTGAATTTGTATTAAAACCATATGTTCAGATATCTATTCATTATCTGGAGAAGGTTTGTCACCATCAGGATCTCTTTCTCTCTAAATTGATGGAAATGGGCTTAAATAAAACTTTCTTTGACTGAAAAATGTTCTTATTTCTGTATTTGTAATAAAGACTGAAGAGGAAGGACAGACTCTGGAGCAGAGCTGATCTCACAGCTGCTGCTAAATAACCTGATATATAATAAAACATCTTATTTATTGGTTAATGTTAATGTTTTATTCCTGACTGTTACTAATGTGATGCTAAATAAACCCTTAACACGTCCTGATGTCTGTCATTCAGTGTCCAATATATATAGGTAACGTGACCTGTAAGAAAGAACTCTATGTTCAATTTGATAAATATACAACATAATAAGCCTATATTATTATATTTGATGTATAATATATATTAATTGGCAATTCATACATGTATATAAGTTAAAGGGTTGTCAACAAGTTACTTTTGATAAATGTATATGAGAATAATAAATGAACACATAAAAGGCCTTATATTTGTTGTATGCTATATATAGATATTTTATAAAGGTTAGGGTTATGATATTAATTATTAAACATAAAATAACACAAAGCCCTATTTAATATTTGTTTTATACATTAAATATATATTACTATAGTTATATATTCAGTACACTTATAATGTTGTCAAATGAATGCGTTAATTCTGATTAAAAGAAGGAAGTAAAGCGTAAAAACCCACTAATGAACACATTAGATGTTTTGTTGTATATTTTTTAGGTTGTAATTTTACTAATTATTAAAGTTAAAAAAAACATTAACACATGGCCCTAATTAAAAAAACACCCACTAATGAACACGTTTTTAATTTAGATCAATCTACCTGTTCTGGTTCTGATTCTAGCGTCTAAGCAGTGTTGGGGTAGTCCTTAAAAAAAGTGAATACTTTGGGAGGCGTGTGGATAGAGCCTTGGTCTGCGGGTCAGAGGGTCAAAGGTTCAAGCCCCACTGCAATCTGTCCAATCCAAATGATCCAGAGTCCCTTAAAACTTCCATATCAACCCAAAATGCATCACAATGAGCCACCAGAGAGCACAGATAGAGCCACTTTCTGGGTTAAACTGCAACCCTCAGCGTTCTCAATGACCAAGTGATTTCATTTGGCTAAAATGCCATGAATGGTATTTAACACAACTTGTGCTAATTGTGCAAAAATCCCCAACATGTGCAGGTTAGCATCCTGCAGTTTCTATGTGCTGGTACTTCTGGCCCCCCTCCAGTTCACACTCTATCTGGTCCGATCAGGACTTGAACCAGAAAGGAGACTTTTTTCTCAGGGAAGTAATCAGAAGTCCAAAAGACTCGAATTGCACACTCTAGTTGTCTATAGACTCAAAAACACGTATAGGAAATCAGTGTAAAGCAAAACGTTGGGGTTGTCAACATCTCCGGGACCACTTTAGGACTATAACAAGCTTTGGATCCTAAATGTAAACGGGAATGTTGTCGATTGTAATAGAAAAATGTTGTTTCAGTCCTCATAAAAGTAGATCGATTTATGGGTTCAGATTGACAGTAAACGCATCATATCATATCTCATCACAACTTTTAGTATTCAAGACTGTAAAGTTTATGGAGGGACTGTGTCTGGGACTGTGTCTGGGACTGTATCTGGGACTGTGTCTGGGACTGTGTCTGGGACTGTGTCTGGGACTGTGTCTGGGACTGTCTGGGAAGTCACCCACCCCCCACCTGCTGATATTAAGAAAACGCTCCCTGATCTCTGCCTCCTCGTCCTCAGAGACCAGCAGCACAGGTAGGAACTCTCTGAAACAGGAGTCATGGAATATATCCGAGATGTAAGGCTGAATTCTGTGGAGAGAATACACTAATCTGAGTTGACTGCAGAAATGAGAGATGTTTAAATGATACTGCTTTTATAATATTTCTTTATGTTGTGTACTAAAACATTTTTATTCCATCCAGAAAACTCCTTGGACGCCCCATCTTAAAGCTCCTGTAAACCAGTCGCCATGGCAATGTGAGTACAAAATCCATCAGAGTTCATCATTTTAGTCAAATACAATGAAGTTAAAGCATCAATCTGGTGCACTTTGAGAGCAAAATGAAGAGATCTATGGAAACATCTCTCAACATCCAGATGAAACGGAACTGGAAGCAGATTTACTTTTTCTTTATGGATATTTTACAAATCACTTCCCTTTCAAACTGTATTCTTGTTTATTAATAACAACTTTTTTTTACTGTCATATAGTATTTTATACCTGTTTACTTTATTCTCTTATTTTTGTATAACTATAATGATCATGTAAAGATGTGCCTTTACCTCACTGGTTGGAGAAAAAGCTTCTTATATCCGTTAGCATAGCTAGCTAACCAGATGCTAATAACAACAAAGTTATTGACTGTATGATCAGTATGACAGATGAGCAGATCGCCACTGGCTTACAACTAAAGACACAGACACGCAGGAACTGCAGCATGTGTAGCCTACAGACTTATCCGCACTGCAATTTCTGAAGTCCCGGAGCCGCGTTCTGGTGCTCTCCGTCGGAACTGCATCCCTGCAAATGGTCTCCCGGGCCGTATACGGCCCGGGGGCCGGAGGTTCCCCACCCCTGAACTAGAGAGTGCAATTCAAGTTTCCAAAAGATGCTGCGTTCAGAGTCTTTTGGACTTCTGATTACTTCCCTGGGAAAAAAGTCTCCTTTCTGGTTCAAGTCCTGATCGGACCAGATAGAGTGGGAACTGGAGGGGGGCCAGAAGTACCAGCACATAGAAACTGCAGGATGCTAACCTGCACATGTTGGGGATTTTGCACAATTAGCACAAGTTGTGTTAAATACCGTTCATGGCATTTTAGCCAAATGAAATCACTTGGTCATTGAGGACGCTGAGGGTTGCAGTTTTACCCAGAAAGTGGCTATATCTGTGCTCTCTGGTGGCTGATTGTGATTAATTTTGGGTTGATTTGGAAGTTTTAAGGGACTCTGGATCATTTGGATTGGGCAGATTTCTTATTTATTTGAAAAATAATTGTCCACAGTTGAGGTAATATTGATAGTCTCTTGTGTTCTCTGCATCCAATCTCTACTCATGGTAGTCAAAACCAGCCCACAGAGAGTACACATATTAGCATTTTCTGGTTAAAACTACCATTACGCATCCTGAAAATGTCAGAAATGGATTCAGCATCTTCAATAACTTCCAAAACCATTCCTAAACTGCTCATATAGACCAAACCGTTGTTTAACTATTGCCTGCCTATAACTTTAGTGCTAATTAATGCAATTTATGCAAATTGTGCAAATCGCCCAACATATGCAGGTTAGCATCCGGCAGTTTCTATGAGCTGGAGACCCGTACTGTACATTTCTAACACAACACTTTGCTGGCAACAAGATTAAAGCTCCACGAGCTGAGTGCAGTCCCTTTCTGATTATTCTGTTGTGAGTGTTCACAAAGTAACGAGGTAAACGGCATAACTTTAGACCAATCCAAGCTTCTTCCGACAATTCCAGACGGCATATTAGGGGAAAACATGTGTGTAGTAACTGTCTGTAATTGGATTTTTAGAAGGTGTCTTGGTGCGTGAATTCGCTTTCCTCTTACCAGCTGACTCGTTTGTGGAGACAGTATTACCCATGTTTAACGGTTAGTACAATAAAACAAACACTGCAATTAGACGAACAAACATGAACTCGCAACAAGCCCCAGGTGACTGCAAAAATTCATCCAGCTTAATTTAATCCGAATTAGGGAGATTCCGGCGGGTAGGGAAATATCTGTTTAATATGAGTGCCTTCTGCCCATATATACTTGTACAAGTGCTAAGAACGGAATCTGTTGAAGAGCAATAACTCATTTATTCTCAATCAACAACCAGCATGCCAATATAGTGGTGCTTCGCTCTCTCCGTACCCGGAGAGCGGAGGCTTTTTATTTTATTTACCCTGTCTTCCAACAACAGCCAAATTCAACAACTCATCTGTTATGAAACACAGCTCTATGTCACATATTCCCGCGTACCACTCTTCCCATTTATAATCGTTTTTGTTTAGTTCCAAAATCGACAAATGGTGTGAGGAAGACAATATTGTGTCATTCTGTGCTTCACCGTCTCTGTGCCTGCAGCCAGGGGGGGGGGGAAGTGAAATCACACACACACTTTGCAGCTCTGCAGGAAGAGCCGAAGCGATGCTTGCTGTTAAATTAACCAGTTAACCGCTGAAATCTCCAGAATTTGGCGATCTGTTTCAATACAGATGTATGACATTTTTCCTAATGCAGAAGTCCACTTTACTGATGCCCTCTTTTAAGGTCCCTCCGAATATTTGCTGTGTGTAATTGTCTGGTAATGTAATTCCAAGAAACACACAGAGGAAATCAGTCAAAATTGATATTCCGAGGTTATCATTAGCCCCAAATATTCTTATTGTTTTTACATGAGCTGTGTTTGCTCTGAAGGCACACGCCCCAGCAGCATACACAGGGAAAATCGGCCAGAACAAAAGTTCCACACCGATTCTTCAGGTTATTATTAAACCCTCAAATGTAAATAGTAGAGAAACCAAAAATAAAATGCAGCCGCTCAGTTTCACAGGTAATTTTATGATACCGTCAATCACAGATTCTGGTAAGGCAATGTCCAAATATAGATTTGAAATTACACTTACCAGTTCTGAAGATCTTTTGGTATCCTGTTTCGTCACGCCAATTTGTGATGGAAACTTCGGAGCAGCAATGCAGAAAGGATGGAAACTGGAATCTCTTTAGTCAAACACTGGATTTATTGAGGGTAATACGGCCGGAGAGTTCACAAGGTAAAGGCACAACTTATATCATGAAATACCCAGCCAACTCTGGAGGCACAAAGGAAACACATAGATCTGTATATCAGAAAGGAGGGTCTTAGAAAACTCCCCTTCCCCCTAATGATTACCAGACACAGGAACGAAAACCCCTTAGTATTACAACCTTACCATTAACCAAAATTCTCCCCCACAGGAAGGCAGAGGACCTCTTGACCTGTGTCCTCCTCAAGTTGCGGGCAAGAGCATATTGCGACTTAACGAAAAGCATATGTTTGTAATTTGACAGGTTCTCAGGAAAGCTGAGAAACTCAAGACACAAAGTGATCGGATTAAAATATTCTCTGACAACTAACACTTTTAAGACCAACATATAACCTTACATACAATACAGAGGGCAATCACAGAATGAATACTACCATACGAGTATATGTGTAGCACACTTTATACAGAGCGCAATCACAGAATGAATACTACCATACGAGTATATGTAGTACACCGTCATTGAAAAGAGGCAACCGGAAGACAGATGCGTGATATATACAAACAACACATAACAAATGGCCACCCTGCCACACACCACCAATGCTACAGCTCGAGTCAAGCAGCACAGGGATGAACTATGCCAATATGTTAACAGTATCGGTGCAGTGCCTTTTCAGTGGGGCAAGATATAGCAAATATGTGCCTATCCTGCTATTTGTGTTTATTCTTTTAATCACACAGCGTTAAGAAACATAAAAATGTGCCTACATATCTGTCAGTTGCAGCCCTATATTATTATTGGTTTAACTACTAACAGTATATGTTTCACAGTATGAATACTACCATACAAGTATATGTGTAGTACACCTTATACAGAGGGCAATCACAGTATGAATACTACCATACGAGTATATGTAGTACACATTATACAGAGGGCAATCACAGTATGAATACTACCATACGAGTATATATAGTACACATTATACTGAGGGCAATCACATTATGAATACTACCATACGAGTATATGTAGTACACATTATACTGAGGGCAATCACATTATGAATACTACCATACGAGTATATATAGTACACATTATACTGAGGGCAATCACATTATGAATACTACCATACGAGTATATGTAGTACACATTATACTGAGGGCAATCACATTATGAATACTACCATACGAGTATATGTAGTACACATTATACAGAGGGCAATCACAGTATGAATACTACCATACGAGTATATATAGTACACATTATACTGAGGGCAATCACATTATGAATACTACCATACGAGTATATGTAGTACACATTATACAGAGGGCAATCACAGTATGAATACTACCATACAAGTATATATAGTACACATTATACTGAGGGCAATCACATTATGAATACTACCATACGAGTATATGTAGTACACATTATACAGAGGGCAATCACAGTATGAATACTACCATACGAGTATATGTAGTACACATTATACAGAGGGCAATCACAGTATGAATACTACCATACGAGTATATATAGTACACATTATACTGAGGGCAATCACATTATGAATACTACCATACGAGTATATGTAGTACACATTACAGAGGGCAATCACAGTATGAATACTACCATACGAGTATATGTAGTACACATTATACAGAGGGCAATCACAGTATGAATACTACCATACGAGTATATATAGTACACATTATACTGAGGGCAATCACATTATGAATACTACCATACCAGTATATGTCTTGTGTAGCACATTTTATACAGAGGGCGATCTTGACTTTCGACTACTGCACACCTCCCAAATTATATTTCTATTTCTAATTCTTGGTGGATTTAGGTTCACACACTAAACTGCTTTTCTGTAAAGTTGTATTTATTTTCTTTGTTCAGTAGTTTTTGAGCTGATGTCTTTACTTTTCTACAGGAACATCCTATCCAAATTTGCTGACATAAAATACAAAGTTCAGATCTTTCCAGGATCTCCTTCTGTCCACCGGCTGAAACCAGAACAAAAGAACATTGGCTCTATAAGAAGACTGACTCTCTGTAAAAGAGATCCAACAAGATAAACAAAACCATCTTGCTAGTTGGTGAAACAGGCTCAGGAAAATCAACTCTGATCAACGCTCTGATCAACAACGCCATGGGAGTGGAGTTCGAGGACGATGTCTTTTTTCAGATCGTACAGGAAGCAAGGAGAAGCCAAACAGAAAGTCAGACGTCAGACGTGATCGTGTACGAGGTCTTTGGTCTTGAAGATAAATCTCTGCCCTTCTCTCTGACCATCATCGATACCCCGGGTTTGGTGACACCAAAGGGAAGGACAAAGATATCATCGTCAGCGAAAGATTGTTGGACTTGTTCCGCTCAAGGGATGGAGTTCATGAGATCGATGCAGTGTGTCTGGTGCTGAAAGCGAGTGACAATCGACTGAGTGACCGACTGACATACGTACTTGATTCAGTGGTGTCTCTGTTTGGAAAAGACGTAGAGAAGAACATCGTTGCCCTCATCACACACTCAGATTTTGTGTCAGCTGCAAATGTTCTACAAGCTCTGAAAGATGCAAAAATGATGTGTGCGAAAGACGAGAAGGATCGGCCTGTTCATTTCATGTTTAATAACATCCAGAAAACAGAGAGAATTAAGGGAAAAGAGCGTGCTCTAAAGTATGCATGGGAATCAACAGATGAACAGATTGGTCAATTTGTTGATTTCCTGAAAGACACCAAATCACAGAACTTGGAAACAACCGTTGAAGTTTTGAATTCACGCATCAGCCTGGCAGCCTGCATCCACAACCTGCAGGAGAGGATTGAGTTCATTGAACTGAAACAGAGAGAGATCAAACAGACTCAGGAAGCTCTGAAGAAACACGAACAAGAGATGAAGAATAACAAGGACTTCAAGGTAGAAGTTGATGAAGTCTATAAAGGTAAAGAACCTGTCGATGAGAAACGATGGTGGGCGTTAGGGTTAAAACTATGGAGGAGCTGTGTGCTGTGAAGTCTGTAAGGAGAACTGTCACTATCCATGCACACTGGCCCTGTATCCAAGTCACTGTGAGGTCATGCAATACAAATGCACAATATGCCACAAAACGTGTACTGTATCAGGTCATAAGAATGAGCTCGACTGCACGGTGTGTACTTGGAAATGTCATGAATCCAAACAGGTGAAAACAGAACAATGCACTGAATGTGAGGATAAGTGCAGTGATCCAAAGCATCCGAAAACACACTGGAAATATGTGAGCAAGACCAGGAGAGTTACTAGGACCAAACGAGAGATGAAAGCAATGTATGATAAGGGTAGAAAAGACGGTGAGAAGTCAGCGAGTCTCTTGGAAACCCTCCAGAAGAACATAGAAGACCTGCAGAAAGAAAAAGATCAGTTTCTGGAAGAGTCTTTTTGACATGTTGTCAAACTGGATGAGATCGCCATGAAGGTTGTTTCCCTCTCCACTCAGGTGCACCTGGACTTCCTGATCGACGTGATGAACGAGAAGGGAGACACCAAGAAGGTCATGAAACTGAAAGAGATGAAAAGCAAAATGGATGAACATAAACGATTCAAGTCACTGCTGCGCTTCTGGTATTGTAAAACAGCAGAATTCGGCAAAGCAGCAGTGGAGAACTTCAGGCAGAAGACAGGGGTGTAGAAAACAAGCTCACACTGTTGATCAACCTACAAAGTGGGATGTTGATATCATGACTTCAAAGGGAAATTCCACTTTGAAGTGGGTAACGGTTAGAGTCAAAAGACAATCCCAACATGAAGATAATTTGTCCGTAAAGGAACACAAAGACAGCCAAATGGCGTTGAACTGAGAAAACAGCGTATCGTGGATCGATGATTGAACATGCGTGGAACTCCAGACAAACACAGACCCTCAATTGTTGCTCTGGATTTAAAGTGAGTGAGGAACCCCCCCTGCTGTGGAATGTCAGGTACAACAGCTCCCTCCCTCCTATAGGGACTTTCTAATTGTACTGATTTTGAATACCATGAGTAGTGTTGCAATCATTGGATATAGAGAGCACAAGATGAACATTATAACCTCTACTGTGGACAATTATTCACAACTAAATAAGCAATCTGTCCAATCCAAATGATCGAGAGTCACCTACATCTTCAGCCCACCAAGAGTACACATATTGGCCTTTCTTTGGCTATAACTGCCATAATTGATCCTGAAAATGTCAGAAATGGACAAAAAAAAAACAAGACCACTCCAAAATTGTCCAAGTCGTTTTTTAACTATTCTCATTATAGGCTATCATTGTAATAATGCTAACGGGAAGTATGCAAATCGTCCAACATATGTGAGTTAGCATCCAGCCGTTTCTATATGTTTGGGACCCTACTGTACATTTCTATCATAAAACTTGGGGTACATTTCCGGGTTCACTACAGGACTCTATGATCGGACAACTAGACTTCTATGTGAAGTATATTGTGTTGGGAGGCGTGTGGCGCAGTGGGTGTTGGGATCAGGGGAGCACAGGTTCAAACCCCACTGCAGTCAGCAGTCGTTGTGTCCCTGAGACTCTTCACCCCAAAGTGCTCCTGTGGGGATTGTCCACAGTATTGAGTATGTAAGTCACTTTGGATAAAAGCGTCTAACAAGTGACTTGTAATGTAATGTTGCCTTTTTGGAGGAGCCTTAATATTTGTGTGACCAACATTAAGCTGTAGAGGTTGCATAAGACAACCAAGCGTTTGAATGTTTTAATTAGCAGTCCTGTAGAGAGACTGAGCAGCTGTGGTCCTCGGAGGCTTTTTACTGACGCAACTTATAACGTTCACGTTGGTGTAAAAGACAACGTGTAATCATTTGTGCGTACTTTTCTGATGTTATGATGATATTTAACCTGCGGCTTAGTTTTTTCCAAATCACACTCATCATATATAAAAGAGACGCAGCTTTCGATGATTGTGTTTTTTTTAACCATGTGTGATGATAATGAGCCTGAAGCTTAGTTATCTTTGAGAATCACAACCTAACATATTGTAAATAAGAAAGGTGTCAGTAATAGATTCAAAAGACAAGCCTGCTGTTTTTATAGGATTTGCTTTCAGGTTGTTTGCATTCAAACCTTTTTAGATATTCATCACTGGTTGCTTTTATTTTGAGACTTGAATACTGGCAGCTTAGTTCAGATTTATCATTTAATCATTGTTATCCTTTTTAATGATTTGTAACCGTATATATGATTTCAATAAATAAAAACAAGTAGACTGTTGTGGTCTACTGAAAGACAGCAGCTTCTTTTATTATTGTCTGACTTCTGAACAAAGCTCAGTGAGGCCTCCTGGGCCCTTTCTCATTTCATCAAATCCCCCTCCTCGACTCCTCGACTCCTCGGTCCTCCGGTGGTGACCCGGAAATGAATTTCAGCGCGCCATGTTGAAGGACATCTCATTTCTCTAAATGCACTTCGAGGACCGAGCATCGAGGAGGCTCTCTGGAGGAGCTCTAACCGAGGATACACTGATGGGTCCTCCACGGTCCTCCACGGCTCCTTCATGGATGCATTTCCGGCAACAGAGATGTTTCAAAAGAGGTTTCTCAATACTCACATTTCCCCTCCTCGACTCCCCTCCTCGAGACTTAGTCCCGCCCACAGGAGATGCGAGCGGAGGACTGAGGAGGGGAACCGAGGAGTGGAAGCAGCAGGCGGTTAGAGAAATGAGAACTCCTCTCCTCTGAGCGGTCATTTTAACCCTCCTGTTATATTCGTTTTTTGTAACAGCAATAATATTCCTGGGTCAATTTGACCCAGTGCATGTTTAATTATCCAAAAATGGTCAGAAGCCCCAAAATCCAGATTTTTCTTTTTTACATAGTTTGTACCTTTTATTACTATCAATGAAATCAATATTTAGTGCAATTGTGTTATTCACTCCTCACAGATCATGATTCCATTAGAATAAGTCACTCGTTTTTCTCAAAACATTTACATTCAAACACATTTTTCTATTTTCTTTTTTACATTGGAAAAACCTTGATATAAAATACATTAGTTTTGCATAACATAACATGTTTTAAATTAATTTTAAAATGTTCCAACTTGTTTTACAATTGGTTGATGTTGATAAATAGAGACGAGACACCTCTTCTGTTCAGGGTCAAATTGACCCGTTCACTTAGAATCAAGCCAAATGAGTCATAAGGATTTTATTGTAACAGCAATTAAGAGTGTGTGTGTGTGTGTGTGTGTGTGTGTGTGTGTGTGTGTGTGTGTGTGTGTGTGTGTGTGTGTGTGTGTGTGTGTGTGTGTGTGTGTGTGTGTGTGTGTGTGTAGGGTTTTGGTGTCTGTGCACACAAACTTGGAGGATTGAGGGACCCTGTTCTTGATCACCAGCATTTCGGCAGGGAGTTCCGTTCTGTTCTTTCGTACAGTTCCAACCATTGTTAGCTTTCTCTTCAGGAGCTCCTGACCCAGGTTGTAGGACGTGAAGAAATTGTCACAAGTTATGTTGTGACCCCTGAGACCCTGTGCCATGTCGAGCACAACCCTCATGCCCTGATTCCTCTCTGGGGCTCCTCCAACTGGCTTTCCAGTGTAAACCTGCAGGTTTAGTGCATAGCTGGAGTTTGCATCACATGCTGCCCATATTTTCAAGCCATATTTTGCCGGTTTCGAAGGCATGTATTGCATGAACGGGCAACGACCTCTGAATGCCACCAGCCTTTCATCCACTGTGACATTAGGTCCTGGGTTGTAGAGAAGTGGAAGCCGCTCTACCCACTTGTCCCACACTGTCCTTATAGCTGCCAGCTTGTCTCTCTCACGTCTGCCAGCTCTTGTGTCACGATTATCAAATCGGATCACTCTTGAGAAAATGTGGAAAGTCCCCAGAGACATTGTGGCTCGAAATATATTCCTGCCTGTGTCTGCGTCCCACAGGCTGGCTGTCGATTCATCCTTGGATTTGTAGACCCCAGCCAGGATGAGGAGACCCAAATACGCATGTAAATGCATTTCATCCAGCTCCTTCCACTCCTCCCCATACACACGTCTCCCTTCCAGATCGGTCCTATCCAGAACGATCTTCAGCACTGTGTTCAAAATTACCAGCTCAAAAGCAGACTTGATGTCTGTGACACGAGAGACTGCCATCCTGGTGGGCCCTGGCACTGCCTTCATTATGTTTGCTGCCGATAGTGTTGCCTGGCATCCATTAGGGGATGAGGACCACTGAATTTCACCATTTTTGGACATGAATGTCTCATCTGGGCGAATATCAGTTTCCTCATCTGATTGATCATAATCATAATCTTCATCTTCATCGTTTACCTCAAGGTAGTCTTCATCCTCGGAAACGTTCTCCTCTATCTCGCTGTCGTGATCCTCCTCAAAGATGTATTCCATATAGCCCAGAGCTGTCCTCTCTTCACTTGCGTTGCTCATTTTGTCTGATAGTATTGTGAGTATACTGTACGTTAAGTGCAGAGTATAATGTATCCCAGTGTGGGAGGAGCTTACCCACCATTACACATTTGAGACTTGAACCCTCTGACCCCCACTTTCATCAACAGGTGCGGTGTGTATTTGTGTGTGTATTTGTGTAAATCTGTCTGTCTGTCTTTTTGTGTGTGGAAAATTACGATATATATATATACTGTATATCACATTTGAACCCTCCGACCCCTTCTAGCCTCCACTTTCACTGCTGTGTGTGTGTGTGTGTGTGTGTGTGTGTGTGTGTGTGTGTGTGTGTGTGTGTGTGTGTGTGTGTGTGTGTGTGTGTGTGTGTGTGTGTATTTCTGACCCCTTTTAGCCTCCACTTTCACTGCCGGGTCAGATTGACCCGAATACCATCTCTGTGATATAGACATGTAGGGGGGGGGTTTCAAATGCATGACATGAACCATTTTCATGTTACCTGTTTATTACACTGATTAAGGTAAGTAGAAGAAGTTTCATACAAAAAAAATACTTGAAAGTATTTTTCGTAGATTTTCAAACGGGTCAATTTGACCCTGAATGTAACAGGAGGGTTTTAAAGAGACGTCCATTAATGCAACCCTGTCTCCTAAAAATGACGTTCCCACAGAACTAAACTGCATTCTCAATTACGTTTAGTCAGAAACGTATTTTCTCCCACGTTACGTTCGTTATGAACGTTTCTCAAATATGTTTATTTTCTACATATCTTTGCCATTTATTGTCTTGCTTATAATAATGATAATAGTCATTTATAAATATCATTTTAGAGCACACATTTGAAATCAGTAGGCGAGGCTGTAATTTCTCCAGCTGTTCCTCTCATGAGCGAGGCTGTAATTTCTCCAGCTGTTCCTCTCATGAGCGAGGCTGTAATTTCTCCAGCTGTTCCTCTCATGAGCGAGGCTGTAATTTCTCCAGCTGTTCCTCTCATGAGCGAGGCTGTAATTTCTCCAGCTGTTACTCTCATGAGCGAGGCTGTAATTTCTCCAGCTGTTTCTCTCATGAGGCAGAAAATAATAGTTTTAACAGCCAAAAAGCTGCTGTGTCGTTTATTGCACCTCAAACATTAAAGATCCAGAGTTATGTGTTTCTGAACTTCCTCTAAGAACAAAGGACAGTAACAGAAGAGCTCTGTGGCTTCAGGCTTGATCGTCGTTCAAATGACAGCGTTGGTTTCCTCAAAAGTGGGCGGGGCTGTAAAGTGACGTAGATTTTACTCTCATCTATTATTCAAAACCATTCTATTTATTCTAACGTAAATTACATGCCAGTGTTTTATCTTTTTATTTATTTGTTTTTATTTTAAATCGTATAATGTCGGACTTGTTTTCCGTCTGTGAGGAAAAGAAATGGCTCAGAGCCTCAAATACTGAAATCTGTATTTTTTAAATCTTTTTTTCCTTCTAATTTGTTATTCTTTTCTAAATAACAGACTGTTATTTACTCAACCATAACACACAATTATCCTTGTTTTTATTTATTCGTTTAATTCTATAATCTTGGGCTTTTTAGCCGTAAATAAAGTCACCGGAAACAGACGTAGGCCTATAAGGGACATTTCGAGCGATACACACCACAAACCCACTGAACAGATTACCCAAGATCCTCAGCTTGAAGCTCGTTGATTGGATGTTTTAGCCTCAATGCATGTTGGGATATGATGTTAATGTGATATGATATCCGAAAAAATAAAATAATAATAATAATACTTTATTCCGAGTGTGCTTTCTTTTCTCTTTGGAAGTCATCACATAACGGCATTGTAATACACGGTTCGGCTGAATTAAATATTACACATCTGCCGTAGTTCTGTATTTATAGAGCCCTGCTGAGAAGACTTCTGGACAAACAGGAGGAACTGCTGCCAAAACTGAATATGTGACGTGAATCATAAATATATCAGCAATTAAACTGCAGTATTTTCATAGTAAAGTTTTAGTACTTTTTCATCTGTAAATAATTAATTGAAATCAAAATAATATATTTTAAACGGGGACAATTATTCCCTAACATGGAGTTACTCTAAATGTTTCATATTGTTTCAAATAAAGGACCAAACGTGTGCTCTTATATTAAATATTCATAAACATGTCTAATCTAATCTAGAATGAAACTTCAGGAGACGTAATGAAATGTCTACCCTATAGCATATTTTAAAAACATTTCTTAAGGAGAAACAAAATCACCTACTTTGCATATTTATTACTTTTGGACCAACAATCAGAAAACCATGACTGTTTTTGTTTTTAAGAAAACTAAATATCTGCTGAGAGGATTTCTAATTAGGGTCAACACCTGATTTCCATCTTTCTGATAACTTTGAAAGATTTGAGTGATTCGACCGAACATGTATTTATAATGTAATTATACATTCCTCAAAACCCCAAGAGGCCGCATCGAGCTTTGCTCAGAAGTCAGACGATAACAGAAGGAGCTGTCTTTCAGTGGACCACAACAGATACTTGTTTTTATTGACTCACTTGATATATGGTTACAAATGATTACAAATGATAACAATGATTAAATGATGAAGAAAAAGAATCTGAACTAAACTGCTGAAACTCAAGTCTCAAAATAAAACCATAAATGCTTAATATCTAAAAAGGTAAAAATGCAAAGTAACTGAATGCAAATGTTAAAAACAGGAGACTTTTCTTTCAACTCTGTCGTCACTGAGACCTGTTTCATAAACAACACATTCAAGGTGATCATCATCATACATGGTTAAAGAAACACCACGAACATCAGCATTTTATGCACAAATGATTAAATGATGAAGAAAAAAGATGAACTCGACTGACAATAATCAAGTCTCACAATAAAGCAACTCATGATGAACATCTAAAAAGGTATAAATGCAACTCATAGAAACTAGAAATGTAGTTTTTTCTTGTTTCCACTTTCCAGCAGAAAGCTGCGTCTCTTTTAGATGCAGTACATGTGATGAGTGTGATCTGAAGAAAGTGAGCTGCAGGTCAAACATCCTCATATGTGGAGAATACACAATAACATCAGAACAAATGATTACACATCGTCTTTTACACCAAACATAGTTTACAAATCAGTAAAAAGCCTCAAGAGCTGCAAAGTCTTTCTGCAGAACTGTCAACGAAAGATTCAAAGGCATCATTTTCTTATTCCAAAGTATTTGCCTCAGTCAATTTACTTTACATGAAAAGAACAAGTCATCAAATCATGCATTGGTTTATTTGCCATACTTTAGAGGAGAGAGAGAGCTGCTGTAACTAACATTGACCAGCAGGGGGGGCTCTTTCCTCAATTTGAAACCAGAGCAACAATTGAGGATCTGTGTTCGTCTGGAGCTCCACAAACTCTCTCACTTATATTCATGCTGGTAACGACGAGTATCCTCAAACAACATCTCTTCCACACAATCCTTCAGTTTGTGTTCTTCTTCTTCTGCTCGGTAACCAGCTGGAGGAGCATGCACAGTTAGCTACATGTTGGGCTGCATGCAGAACTTCACGGACATTGTGAGGAGGGACTTTGGGTCACAAAGGACAAAGTGAACCCACAAGGTGGAAAGTATGAATTATATAACGTAATAACATGAAGTAAGGATTGGTTATTGAACAGTAAACCACAAAGGGCGCAGTTTCCAGGAATTGAAAAGATAAAAAAGGTCAATCACATTATATCAACATCACACTTGATATAATGAAATACCTTTCATCAAACTGTAGAGCTTGTTTTCTACTCAGCTTTGTTTCCTCTGAGGAGATCCCTAGCTGCTTTACCAAGAGCTGCTGTTTTACCATACATGTATCTCAGAACTGATTTGACTCTTTGATTTTCCTCCATTTTACTTTTCATCATTTCCAGTTTCTTGGCCTTCTCTGTGTCTCCCTTCTCCTTCATCTTCTCGATCAGGAAGTCCAGGTGGACCTGAGTGGCCAGGGAAACAACCTTCAGGGCGATCTCCTCCAGTTCCACCACATGTTGGAAAGACTCTTCCAGAAACTTATCTTTTTCTTTTTGGAGGTCTTCTATGTTCTTCTGGAGAGTTTCCAAGAGGCTCACTGACTCCTCACTGTCTTGTTTACCCGTCTCATGCATGTCTTTCATCTGCTGTATGGTCTTCTTAACTCTCCTGGTCTTACTCACATATTTCCAGGGTGTTTTCAGATGCTTTGGATCACTGCACTCATCCTCACATTCAGTGCATTGTTCTTCTTTCACGTGTTTGGATACATGACACTGACCAGTACACACCGTGCAGTAGAGCTCATTTTCTCTGTATTGCATGACCTCACAGTCTTTTGGATACCAGGCCAGTGTGCATGGATAGTGACAGTTCTCCTTACAGACTTTGCAGCAGACAGCTCCTCCATAGTTTAACCTTAACGCCCACCATCTCCTCTCATCAACAGGTACTTTAATCTTGAAGGTTTCATCCACTTCTACTTCAAAGTCCTCATTACTCTTCATGTCTTGTTCGTGTTTCTTCAGAGCTTCCTGAGTCTGTTGGATCTCTCTCTGTTTCAGTTCAATGAACTGAATTCTCTCCTGCAGGTTGTGGGTGCAGGCTGCCAGTCTGATGCGTGATTGCAGCACTTCAATGGTTTTGTCTAGGTTCTGAGGTTCAGTTTTTTGAAGGAAAACGTCAAATTTACTGATTTGCTTCATTGTTGAGTTCCATATATACTCTATATGATCCTCATTTTCTTCATTTTTCTCTGTTTTCTGGGCATTATTGAACAAAAAATGAACAGGCCGACCCTTCAGGTTTTTTGCACACCTGATTTTGGCATCTTCCAGAGCTTGCAGAACATTTGTAGGTGTCAAAAAATCTGAGTGTGTGATGAGGGCAACGATGTTGTTCTCTATGTCTTTTCCAAACAGAGACACCACTGAATCAAGTACGTACATCAGTCGGTCACTCAGTCGATTGTCACTCGCTTTCAGCACCAGACACACTGCATCGATATCATGAACTCCATCCCTTGAGCGGAACAAGTCCAACAATCTTTCGCTGACGTGGACATCTTGTTCAATCCCTTCTGTATGTCCGTATCCAGGAGTATCGATGATGGTCAGAGAGAAGGGCAGAGTTTTATCTTCAAGACCAAAGACCTCGTACACGATCACATCTGATGTCTGACTTTCTGTTTGACTCTTCTCCTTTTCCTCTACGATCTGAAAAAAGACATCGTCCTCATACTTCACTCCCAGGGCGTAGTTAACCAGAGCGTTGATCAGACTTGATTTTCCTGCGCCTGTTTCACCAACGAGCAAGATGGTTTTGTTTCTCTTTGTTGGATCTCTTTCACCGAGAGTCAGTCTTCTAATAGAGCCAATGTTGCCTTTGTTTGGTATCAGCCGGTAGACAGAAGGAGATCCTGGAATGATCTCGTGTTTGTATTTGATGTTTTCATATTTTGATGAGATGCACCTGTAGAAAAGTAAAGATATTAGCTCAAAAGCTACTGAATATATAATAAAAAAAGACCTTCAGGTTAAGCAGTTTAGTGTTTGTACACCTAAATCCACCAAGAGTTCTCCAATATCATTTTGGCAACAAGTCCTCCAACTCATACGACCAAATATGTCGTTTGTTCAAGCGCTTAATACGTCCAATAATCACGTTTTAAAGTTTTCGCCCTCTAGTGCTCCCGTTGAATGCAAACGTTACAGATGGTGGTTTATTCACAAATAACCCTCTCTGTAAAATCCTAAATTGTAGGATAGTTTGGCCATTAAAACACTTTTTGATTAGATTTATAGCGATAAGTGTATATTGTACTTTTTGAATCCACGTCCAGTCGATATGTAGGATCTATAGTTTGATAGATATTACGAATACAAGAAATTACAAGAAACACGTAACTCTGGATTTGTTTTAATGTTTGAGGTGCAATAAACGACACAGCAGCTTTTTGGCTGATAAAACTATTATGTTCTGCCTCATGAGAGAAACAGCTGGAGAAATTACAGCCTCGCTCATGAGAGGAACAGCTGGAGAAATTACAGCCTCGCTCATGAGAGGAACAGCTGGAGAAATTACAGCCTCGCTCATGAGAGGAACAGCTGGAGAAATTACAGCCTCGCTCATGAGAGGAACAGCTGGAGAAATTACAGCCTCGCTCATGAGAGTAACAGCTGGAGAAATTACAGCCTCGCTCATGAGAGGAACAGCTGGAGAAATTACAGCCTCGCTCATGAGAGGAACAGCTGGAGAAATTACAGCCTCGCTCATGAGAGGAACAGCTGGAGAAATTACAGCCTCGCTCATGAGAGAAACAGCTGGAGAAATTACAGCCTCGCTCATGAGAGGAACAGCTGGAGAAATTACTGCCTCCATGAGAGGAACAGCTGGAGAAATTACAGCCTCGCTCATGAGAGGAACAGCTGGAGAAATTACAGCCTCTCTCATGAGAGGAACAGCTGGAGAAATTACAGCCTCGCTCATGAGAGGAACAGCTGGAGAAATTACAGCCTCGCTCATGAGAGGAACAGCTGGAGAAATTACAGCCTCGCTCATGAGAGGAACAGCTGGAGAAATTACAGCCTCGCTCATGAGAGTAACAGCTGGAGAAATTACAGCCTCTCTCATGAGAGTAACAGCTGGAGAAATTACAGCCTCGCTCATGAGAGGAACAGCTGGAGAAATTACAGCCTCGCTCATGAGAGGAACAGCTGGAGAAATTACAGCCACGCTCATGAGAGGAACAGCTGGAGAAATTACAGCCTCGCTCATGAGAGGAACAGCTGGAGAAATTACAGCCTCGCTCATGAGAGGAACAGCTGGAGAAATTACAGCCTCGCTCATGAGAGGAACAGCTGGAGAAATTACAGCCTCGCTCATGAGAGGAACAGCTGGAGAAATTACAGCCTCGCTCATGAGAGGAACAGCTGGAGAAATTACAGCCTCGCTCATGAGAGGAACAGCTGGAGAAATTACAGCCTCGCCTACTGATTTCAAATGTGTGCTCTAAAATGATATTTATAAATGACTATTATCATTATTATAAGCAAGACAACAAATGGCAAAGATATGGAGAAAATAAACGTATTTGAGAAACGTTCATAACGAACATAACGTGGGAGAAAATACGTTTCTAGCTAAACGTAATTGAGGATAAAGTTTAGTTCTGTGGGAACGTAATTTTTAGGAGACAGGGTTGAAGCACATGCTGCTGCCTTAGCACAGAAACACTCACTTGAAAAACAAGAAGCTGACCTGGAAGCAATGAAAGCCAATATCAGAGCTAATAATGTTGTGATGTTATAGGTTTTAATATTAAGTATATAAGTATTTATGTAATAATGTATTAATGTAATAATGTGAAAAAGTAGTTAGGGTAGTAATGTTATACAATGTAGAGATTTGCATTTTAGAGTGAAATCTGCAGTAAATATAATCAAACATAGTATTTTAGAGTCCACAATCTAAAATGCATTGTATTTCACATAGCTCTATACTTTGCAAATGCAAACTGTCTGATCGGCTGGAATTGAAAAGGTTAAGGGTTGTTATGTCTTATCACTATTTGAGTCACTTTTTAGCAAGAAAGACGGCTTCACTCTCACAGCAGGCTGAAAGCAGGAGGCCTCTACATTCATGGAAAATTACTGTATGCGTTCACTTTCACAAAAGTGTACTTGTACAACGTGAGGCTAGTCCAGACATGTCCAGTCTTTGACTACAAAGGAATAAAATGACTAATACACATATATGGATATAAATGGACATGTATTTGCTTCTGCTTCTAATGGAAAATATAAAGTCAGCCTTTAGTGAGACACAGGAGTAGAAATGTACCGGTGGCCTGAGGAATTTACCTCAAAAGAATGATCAGAGGGAAAATGTAATTAACAGCTGGAACTAATTTTAAACTGGTGACTTAATAATATACTTTAAAGTTCATACCAGAGGGCATTTTTTAACCGGTGACGTAATGACTATACCTTTAAAGTTTTACCGGTGGGTCAAAATTAAATAACATGCTACAGCTTTTTACTTTTTAACCAATCACTTAAAGGTGGGGTAGGTAAGTTTGAGAAACCGGCTCACAGATAGTATAATCTATGTGACAAGACAGGGGCATTCTCCAGTACTTTCATGGTAGTGGTCAGCTTTTTTTAAATACAAAAGTGTATCTTTCAGTAACTTTTTGAGAGAATTAAGCATAAATCTGTCAAATGTTCAAAACAGCCTTCACTGAAATAGCCTCAAAAGGACAAACTGCCACTAAGAGTCAGAATCCTAACGAAATCTACTGACACAGAGTACTTCATTATCTACTTTTTCAGCTTTTTATACACAAAAGTGTATCTTTTCAGTAACTTTTCTCAGAGAATTTAAGCATAAATCTGTCAAATGTTCAAAACAGCCTTGTTTCACTGAAATAGCCTCAAAGTCACAAACTGTCATTACTGTTCAATTTTCTTTTTTTTTGCAAGGTGACTTGGTAAGTGGAAATTACTGTCTTTTTAATTAGTTTAGAGCTTATTCCTATTTTCACCTAATTCCCTCCCCCCTATCTGCTAGCCTCAGAGCCCAAAAGGAAGGGGGTGGAGAAAGGGGGGAGAGGCCTGGGCGGGGAGGGGGTTAGACAGTCTCACGCATAACTTCCAAGAGACACCTAGATTAACATCAAAGGCTTATAACACACCACATCAAAGGGCAAAACATCAAAGGCTAATTAGATTATACAACCCTGAGGGGACCAGACAGCATAACTTCAAAGAGACTGCATTAATCAACACATCAAAGAAATAGACAACAATGGCACTACACAGGGGGGCTTTTCACACCTACCTATTATCTCACATCAAAGAATTAGACAACAAAAGCACTACACAGGGGGGCTTTTCACACCTACCTGCTATCTCACATCAAAGGCTTAGACTACAAGGGGGGACAGGGGCCAGACAACATAACTTCAAAGAGACTACCTTAATCAACACATCAAAGAATTAGAGAACAAAGGCACTACACAGGGGGGCTTTTCACACCTACCTGTTATCTCACATCAAAGGGTCTCGAACAATGGGAGACGGGACTTAGCTCATTTGCATAATTGGGGGCGTGTCATCTGTCACTTTGTATGCATACTAATGAGACGAAAGGGGTATGATTATTACTACTGATGTGAAATATTATTTATTTAATTTAAATAAAAAGCAATGTTAATTTTGTTCACAATTTGTTAAGTTAATTTAATAATATATGTATTGGACATGGAGAACGACAGTGCACAATCTGTAACCAGCAGAAACTCAGTATACCCGGAACACACACAGCAACAACAGAGTCTTGCAACACCCTCAGTGAAAAGCAGTGGCTACGAAATCAACCAACAACAAACTGGGACAGGGCCCATAGCTGAAAGACTCAGGAGTACCGCACATAACGTCATGCCATTGATAGCAGCTGGAAAAGGAGGATTTCAATACCAATCATGGACTCACAGGGACATGGAAGCATTAGTGGGGAAACTACCTCCACTCACCAAAGGAGGTCAGAAGTGGGTGAATGATCTGGAGAGGTACACAGCCCAAGACCACCTGTGCTTGGGAGACATGAGGGCCCTGCTTGGACGGATTGAAGGACGACTAGAGGCAAAAGCAATAGATTCCGAGGCCAAATTTACGCAAGACCCAGATGACCCTTCATTCAACTACATCAGATCGAATTATTGGGCTGCTATTCGTCACATCTACCCGACAACACGCAGTTTACATGCTCTCAGCAGCTTGAGGAAGGAGCTGGGGGAAGACATGCATGCCGTCTTGAAGAGATATGAAGGAGTGTGGGAGGCCAGCACGGGAGAACGACATGATCTTTCTCCACCTGTTGAAATGTTGTGGAAGAACGCTGTCATTAAAGCCCTTCCCCCATCAGTGCAGGCACGCCTGGAAGAAGTGGTGGGATTAGACACTAAACCCGCTGAAGAATGGAGGCAACATCTCATTCACCACGATATCAGATACCAGACAACAAAGACAGAAATTGATGAAGATGACAAAATCCTAGCTAGGAGGCTCTTGAAAATACAAATAGCTGAGAAAGATACCGAAGCTAATAAGAACAAGAAAACGGCGAGGCAGAGAAGGCCATACTAACTGAGACCGTAGTGCAGACACCGCCAACAAGGAGGAAGAGGAGGTTTCCGAGGAAGAGGCAGAGGCAGAGGAAATGTTTTCCGGTTTGAGGGATGTTACATATGCAATCAGCTGGGCCATTGGTCCAGAGATTGTCCGCAACAACAAATGCAATACCCACCACAAGTATTGGAATATACTACTACACAATTTCAGCATCCCCAGACACAACAGTGTTATCCCCAAGTTCAGCAACAGCAGACACCCGTGTATGTTCCCACCAGGTTGCGTTAACCGAATATATATACAATGGCACAGACATCCTGCGTTTCCATTGCCTACTGCTATCGCAGATATTTACTATTTGGATTCCACCCCTGGAGGAATGTTAAGGCAGTATATTCGGCCACTGTCACCTCCAAAGCAATTATTTTTGCTCCTCCAACTACCGTGATATCCAACAAAAGAAGCATTAATGTTGATCATAATATTTTTCCAAGTGTTCATTGCGTATTGGAGGTAAACTCTAAAGCCAGACAGTGGTTAGTCCTCTTCTTCCAGTTCACATTAAAAAACAAAGGGAAACATATGAGGTTTTTATGATTGTAAAAACATTACATTATATGTCACTTGTTAGACGCTTTTATCCAAAGTGACTTACATACTCAATACTGTGGACAATCCCCACAGGAGCACTTTGGGGTGAAGAGTCTCAGGGACACAACGACATGCTGACTGCAGTGGGGTTTGAACCCTGATCCCAACACCAAGGCTCTATCCACTGCGCCACACTTCTTACCATTTTACAAGATACAATAGGCTTTCCAGTGGCGGCCGGCCCATAGGGGCGCTAGGGGCGCCACCCCCCCCCCCCTCTTCCCACATGTTTGATTGTCATTAAAAATAAAAAATAAATAAAAGAATATATTTAAAAAAAAAATATATATATATATTTTTTTTTTTCATGAACAAGGTAAATATTAGTTGGTATCAGTAAAATGTATAATCTACAATAAAATGTCGTTTAAAATTGTTTTACGATATCTAAAGTTACTGATAAGTCACATGTTTCCTGCCTGGCCGCAGCGTGTATCATTACCCTCTCTCGTCCGGGCCGTAGAAAGGAGCCCTCAGTCAGAGCAGCAGCAGCCAACAAGCTGACTGTTGCTATCACTATGCCGCAGAAACATAATTTCAGCCAATCAGCGTCGTCAGATCTGATGCTCAAAGGGCGCCCTGTCAGCGCCCTGGCCTGTGTGTCTGTGAGTTGTTTGGACTTGTATCCAAGGTGACGCTACACTAGTTGTCGACACTCACACACTTCGTATTTAGTCTCCTGATTTTAAATGGGAATTAAATCATTTGAGTGTTCCCAAAGCACCAGTGTTCTGCAGTTTGTGTGGGCCTACTGTGCTGTTGCACAGTTTTGGAAGATTCATAGCTAACCACACTGAAGATTATGGATTATCTCATATTTTTAAGCCTCAATTTGTCCTCCCCCCCCCCCCCCCCTTCTAACATCACCAGAAGCCATAATTTAAGGGGTCATTTCTCAAAAAATTCTTCCGGGGGAGGATCCCCCCGGACCGCCCTAGTATTATATGGTTTGGTCACAGCCATAGCCACATCACAGCCCCACCAAAAATATTTTCCACCAGCCGCCACTGCTTTACTCATTAACCAGGCAAACATATTAGCTTACCTCCATGGTCAATAATGAGCCATCTTTATACCATCTCATACCCTTTCTATGAGGAAGATAAACAAAAAGTGAGACACTTGTAGCGTCCCTAAAATAAAAAATTAAATTAAAAAAAGGAAGAAAGTAAAAAGTGGTTGATTCAGTTTGTGTTCAGCTTGTACAGGTGTCTCTGTACATCAGTAATCCACTCTTCTCTATGCCTCTTCTCACAGTCCCGCAATAAACCGGTAAACAGCCGCTGGCGAGATGAAAGTGTGTGTGCGTTCTCCGTGGGTCACCAGTAGCTTTGCTGGGAAAATGATTTGGTGCTTGTGGATCCCCTTCTTCCGTACCTTTTTCCGTGCTTCATACAATTCCCATTGCTGTTTGTGTACTTCAGCTGACAAGTCCGGGAGGAACCTGATTTTGTTATTCCTGTATACCAGCTGGCCTTTCACAATGAAGGTTCGCGGAGCGGTGGAGCCACGCACTTGACCCGTGATACGGTGAGGGTTTCTGAAAACCACTTTTCCATAAAGACGCAACATATATTCATGTTGCTCTGTTGGAGGAGCCTGTGACTTCAGTTTTTCATTGCCATATCTACACTGTAGCTGCTGTGCACATGACAATAAAGCCTTGAATCTTGAATGTACTCATTTAATAAAGTAATAGTTTAGTAGCGTGAAAGGCTAAAGCAATAAAGTCATAATATATATCATGAGTATTACTCACGTTTCCATGGTGACTGGTTCACAACAGCTTGAGGATGGAGCACCCGTTGAATGTTCTGGATAAAAAAAATCAGTGAAAGTTTAGACCTATTTAACAAAAAACCTTGTTTTCACAGTTAAATCTGCAGTAATTACAGCTGAAATCTGGTGGAAGACAATCTATCTAAAATAGTATCTTAACCTTTGTTGTAGTAGGAATTTCATCCTTACGTTGTGTATTGTATTCTATTTCTCTCTCTTCTCACTATGTATTTGTACAACACTCTGTCTGTGTGTCTGTTTGTCTGTCTGAAATAAATACAAAACCAAACAGCAGAGCAAAGAATGCACACAGTTCAACTAAACTAATGAAACTATGAGAGCTGGTTAAAATAACACAGCTACTGTATCTTACAATATTTACAGAGTTCTGAATTATATCAGAATTATATTCTTAATTTTGAGCACTATTTGCACTAATGCTAGTATTGATGTTGTAACCCTATCTAAGTATTCTTAGTCTTAGTCACTTTAGGGCCTCAAAACACTCAGGTCCTTTTTTAAATGTTTCAACAACATTGATATCCTGACAACATATCACGCCTTTTCAAGTTGAACATTTGTTGTTATAATTCTCTGTATGTAGGTCAGAATTCTGAATATATTTCGAAGCAAAGAGTTCTTACCTGTGCTGTTGGTCTCTGAAGATGAGGAGGCAGACAGCAGGGAGCGTTTAAATACCAGCAGGGGGAGGTGCCATCTTGGGTCACATGATTTCCAAGAAACAGTCTCAGAGTCGTATTCTATCAGGAGGCTGCACTTTCAGCATCAGTGCACAGGGTATATTGGTGTGTTCGTATATAGAAGAAGCCCACCATGCAGCTGAATACAGTTCATCCAGTTGGAAAGACTCACTTATCTTATTTATTCATATCTTATTTCATAATTTTGTAAGTTCAGTATTTGTCTCAGCAGGGTGACTAACATCAAAGTTGCAAAGACTGGAGGTCAGAATCACAGGCTGTACCAACTCTGATTCAGCAGTGCCCAACACAGGGATATGCCAACCACCAATCAGGCCCTTCGTGGATAACCTGCCTGTCACCACAGAGTCAGTGCCAGGAAGCAGGTGGATCCTGCAAGGGCTGGAGGAACTGACTGCCTGGGCTAGGATGAGGTTCTTACTAGGTAAATCAAGGTCACTGCGACTGAAGAAGGGAAAATGGACAGCTGCTCCTTCAGCAATGAAAAAAGACCAATCCCAACTGTCTCAGTAAAGCCAGTCAAACGCCTTGGCAAGATGTTAAGCAACAGCCTGAAAGATATCAAGTTAGTCCAAGTAACTTGTCAGGAGCTGAAGAGCTGGTAGTGATGATCAGTGGTGGTCAGAGCTTTCCGGCAAATTCATAGATTGGATCCGACAGCATGGCATCATGCCAAGGTTACTCTGGCCACTGCTTGTCTACCAAGTCCCTATTTCTTAGAGCTTGGAGAGGAAAGTCTCCTCTTGATGTAGTTGGGATTGCCCAGAAGCCTTAGCAACTTCGCGCTGTACACAAACAAGTTAACAACACCTAATGCTGCGTTCACACCGGATGCGAATATTCGCATCGCTCTAATCGCTCGCGTTTCACCGCGGCTGTCAGTTGTGTTTACTCGCATCATTCAAACAAGACGCGCTGGCCCAAGGAGCCGGGCTTATCTCCATGTAAATACTGTGGTAGACACCAACTACAACAAGATGAACATATTGTACCGTGATTTAATTGTAATACACGTTTCAAAATGATGCCGGAATAACAACATACTGATACCGGTTAGTAAAAACCATGAATTAATGCTTTGACAAGTCTGCAGACAGACGGCAGGCGAACAACTTTTAAAATGTGTGTTTTCTGAATGGAGATCGATTAGGCTAAGCTAACGTTGTAGCTGCTCCCTCAAAACTCACAACAACGTCCTACAGACATAAATAAAGCAGCGACTGTATTCGCAGACAGTCTGTGGTTTGTTCATGTTTAACTTTTGTTCAGTTTCTGAACAGATATGAGGAGCTGTGAGCTCTGTGTACTAACAGCTAACGACTGATGTTTTGGTTTTCTGATTCAACGACAGTGACGGCAGGCTGAAATCCTCACGGCTGATTGGCTACCGTGCGAACGTGTCACGCGAATTTGACGCTCGAGTTGAAAAAATGTAACTCTCGCGGTTGTCGGGGCCCCCTCCAACTGCCCCCAAAGTCCCTGGAGAAGGAGTTTCAGGTGACTTTTGCTAGAGCGGTGATGCTGTACAAGGACTGTAGCAACCCCAAGTTGGTCCAGTTAGGTGTGGAAGTAAAAACCACAGCTGGCAGCACAAGCAGGTTCTGAAACCCATTGCAAACAAAAACATTGTCATGTTGCGACTGAGAGTGCCATTGGAGGACTGCCCAAAGTCTTGTGGTATTTACTATTCCACTCTATAATCCTTTAAAGGTCATGGTTGTAAGGAAGCGTTACATGTCAACGGGTGTTTTTACCCTAACACTTGATTTGGTTTACACACATGCTGTACTGTACTGTACTACCACTGTGTCTCTTTTTGTCATTTTGTGTCTCTTTGTCAACATTGTGTGTCTCCTTGAAGTCATTGCGGGTGTCTTTGCGATAATTGTGTCCTTCTTGTTGATCACTGTAAGTCTCTTTGTGATTATTGTGTTTCCTCTGTGTTAGTACTTCATATTCTCAGCGCTTCTTGTTCCAAAGTGCTTTTAATTGTGTTGTTGGCATCTGAAGATGCCAGAAGACAGGAAGCACTTATCAAATACCAGTGGAGGGGGGAGCTGCCTTTGGTCACATGATTTCCCAGAAACAGTCTCAGAGAAAAACTGCCGAGTCATTTCATAAACTGCATTGTCTTAAATAAATTTGTTTAAAATGGGATTCAAAATGCAAAGGTTTTAATGGCATATGAACATAAGCTACAGTGTTGGAATGGCATGCAATGAAAATATGAAAGGTCCCCTATTATACAGTTTTTCATCAATATAGTCTCAGATATATACAGAACATGTCTGAAGTGTTTGGCTCGAAATACCAAACACATCACAGATGAAAATAACGAGCCACTCCCCCACGCCCCTCTGAGAGACATTTGGTTAAAAAGAACACAATGGTCAACCCAGTCTCACGGCATTTCGTGTTATAGTCACAACATTAATTTAATCTATTAATTTGTGTTCACCAACACGATTTCTGCATTTTTTCCCTGTCACACAGAACGATTTTAAATGCAATGTATTTCTATTGGTACAGTAGTATGTTTCGTGCCTGCACCACGTCTTTTTATCTGGTCGGGTCTTGGAAGACCAGAAGCTGTGTGGCTCATAAAAACATTTTCTTACTCAATATCTTACCCTAAACCTAACCCTAACCGTATATAGAGGCAATGGACGTCCACCCTCGGGAGACGTCCGACAGTGGTGCGGTTACCCAAAGTGACAGACCTAATTTTACCCAAGAAAAGGGTTTGAAACGTTGCGAAAAGTGGTGTAAATAGAGGCAGAGTGAACCTGTGAACCCAGAGAGCAGGCTGTGCAGAAAATGTAAAAAAGTATCCGAAAATAGTTTCTCATAAGGCGGGTAGAGTCCCCTGTCAACTCCCCTTACATTCTTCTAGAGTCAACATTTGTCAGAGTAATTTTGTTGAGAACCAGGCAAAACGGGTGAAAATGAGAAAATGTATCCGAAAATAGTGCCTCATAACGCGGGTAGAGTCCCCTGTCCCAAAGGACGGACTAATGATCTCCAGCATGCCCCATAACTTGGGCACTTAGGTTATTTCACACCTCCAGGAGAGAGACCAGTAATTGCACCTCTCTGTGGCCCCTCACAGAGCCCCAAAGGACGGACTAATGACCTCCAGCATGTCTCCCTCACATGCGCACTTCCATAACCTTGCACACCGTGAGTCACCGTATTTATTTTAGTGTTTGATCATACAAATCTAATAAAAAAAAAATGTTAAAAACTGTTTTTCTCATCAGAACTTTTTTTAAGGTATTTGAATGTAACATTTTAAGACAATGGATTTTGAAAAGAGAGGAAAGGGTTTTCCTGTAAAATCTTTAAGGACAATTCCTGTATATTAATTGCTTTTGCACTTTATTTCAGTTAAGGTATTTTTACTTTAATTTTATAGTTTTTGTTTGGCAGCCTGCTGCCAGTCATTTACGGGTCTTTTGCCCGTAGAAGTATTAGTGCTGTACTTTTATTAAAGGTTATTGACTGTATAAAGAGAGGATACATCTGTAAAATAACAGTGTTTCACTGCTGAACTTTAAGTTCTGTCACTTTATTGAAGTAGTATTGAAAATCGATCTGTGTGCTGATGTAGAAACCGCATGGTCTTATTTTTATCTTGGTTTTATGGAGATCATTGATAGACATGCACCCCTGCG
This sequence comes from Pogonophryne albipinna, assembly GCA_028583405.1. Taxonomy (NCBI): domain Eukaryota; kingdom Metazoa; phylum Chordata; class Actinopteri; order Perciformes; family Artedidraconidae; genus Pogonophryne; species Pogonophryne albipinna. The sequence continues at coordinate 246,625 of JAPTMU010000194.1, forward strand.
TACATTTAGAGTGAAGGGACGAGACAATCCTTGGTTTTCTGTTGAACTGTCCAGTCTCCTTCATGAGAGAAACAAGGCCTGGGCAAAGGCTAGGCAATCAGGCTCAGAGGTAGAATGGCTGCGTTTTAGGCAGCTAAGGAATAGCTTCACTTCAAATGTCAAAAGTGCAAAGTCGAAGTACTATTTGTCAGTTTCCACAGAAAACCTAAATAATCCTAGGAAATTTTGGAAAGCCATAAAATCGATATCCACCGGTGAGATCCGTAATGAGCTACCTCCGTGCCGTACCACAGCTTCTGGCACTATATCGGACAGGGCCACTATGCTAAAATGCTTTAATGAGCATTTTGTGTCCTGTGGTTCTCTGTTTGATTCTGTTTATAACTCTGCTTCTGTGAACACCCCAATCCGGGACTCTGAACAATGTGGTCTGGAAAACCCTTTCAGTTTTACTCCTTTTACTGTCAATGTTGTTCATGAAGCATTATCTAAGCTAGATCCTAAGAAACCGGCTGGCTGACAACGTAGAACCTTTCTTTTTAAAGATAGCTGCAGATTTTATTGCTCTTCCTCTCACTACTCTTTTTAACCTCTCCCTCAGCACAAATGCAATTCCAAAAGTATGGAAGTCAGCGTATGTCTTGCCTTTGCTAAAAGGAGGGGAGGCAACTATTTTAAATAACTATAGGCCAATCTCTAAGTTGTCAGTTCTGGTGAAGGTTCTTGAACACCTAGTGAGTGAACAGGTAAAGGAGTTTCTATGTACAAATGACATCCTGTCTAAACATCAGTCAGGCTTCAGAAAGCAACACAGCACCATCACTGCCACAATGGAAGTGGTGAATGACATTACGAGTATTTTAGATAATAAGCAGAGTTGTGCAGCTCTATTTATTGACCTTTCCAAAGCGTTTGATACCGTCGATCATCGCATCTTAAAGCAGAGGCTACTCAGTATTGGCTTATCCAGCCATGCAGTGGGTGGTTTGTGAACTACCTCTCTGAAAGGTCCCAATGTGTTCACTTTGATGGGCTGTCTTCTGAGTGGTTAAACATTACTAATGGTGTTCCTCAAGGTTCTGTTTTAGGTCCACTTTTATTCTCCATATACATCAACAGTTTAGGTGAAAATGTGAATGAAGCTACTTTACATTTCTATGCGGACGAAACTGTGATGTCCTGTGCAGGTCCCTCCATTCAGGAGGCTGGTGTTAAATTACAGGCTGTTTTTAACATTATTCAGACTCAGCTCTCTGAGCTTAAACTTCTTTTAAATGTTGATAAAACCAAGGTAATGCTCTTTTCTAAAGCTAAAAAGACTACAGACACTGCTTTGGATATTGTTACTATGCAAGGACAAGTACTCAAAGTGGTTACCTGTTATAAATACCTAGGTATCTGGCTTGATGATTGTCTCACTTTTAAACTTCAGGTCATTAATCTGCTTAAAAAGCTGAGTGTTAGACTAGGTTTCTTCTACAGGAACAAGTCCTGTATCTCGCTTGAGGCCAGGAAAAGGCTCTGTGACCTTTTGACCTGTGCTGGACTATGGTGATCTGGTCTATATGAATGCACCTGCCCATTGCCTGAACAAGTTAGATGCCACCTATCACAGCGTACTGAGATTTGTCACAAATTGTAAAGCCCTTACTCATCACTGTACCCTGTATGCCAAGGCAGGTTTGCCATCACTTACTGTACGAAGGCTCAGTCATTGGTACACGTTTATTTATAAAGCTTTGTTGGGTAAACTCCTGTATTCTATCTGCTCTCTGAAAACACAGAGAGCTGCAAGCAGCTATTGTCTGAGATCGCATGATGTAGTCTTGTTAGATGTGCCAAGAGCAAGGACTGTCTCAGGTGAGACAGCTTTTATGTGCGCAGCTCCACTTGCTTGGAACAATCTTCAGCAAGAATTGAAACTGAGCAATCTCATTCCTCTGCATGTTTTTAAAGCTAGGCTAAATGAAATGCTCGTTGATACTATGGGTATTTGTAAATGTTGATAAGTATGTAAATGTAGCTTGTAAATATGTTGTATGATATCCTCTATTGTTTTATGTTTCATGTGGAACCTAATTGCTGCTGGTCTCCCTTGAAAAAGAGATCTATGATCTCAATGGGACCAATCTGGATCAATAAAGGTTACAAACAAACTACTACTACCGCTACTACTTCTATTACTACAACTAGTACCACTACCAATAATACGAACAAGAGAAGGTGATGTGAACCATCAGCTGTCCATCAGCCCCATTAAAGGAGACTGCAGTGTGGATGAGTTCAAATGAAATTAGATGTTAAACAGAAGTATACAAAGATAAGTAAACAAGTCAATACATCAATTCATTCATGAATACAGATATGAATAAAATTGTGATGGAAACTTCGGAGCAGCAATGCAGAAAGGATGGAAACTGGAATCTTTGTAGTCAAACACTGAGATTTATTGAGAGCAAAACGGCCGGAGAGTTCACAAGGGTACAAGCACAACTTATATCATGTAAATACCCAGCCAAATCTAGAGAAACAAAAGAAACATAGATCTGTTATATCAGAGAGGAGGGACCTAGAAAGCCCGCCTAATGATTACCAGACACAGGAACAAAGATCCCTCAGTATGACAACCCTTACCCTGAACCAAACTTCTCCCCCACAGGAAGAAAGAGGACCTCTTGACCTGTGTCCTGGCCAAGTTGCGAGCAAGAGCATATTTCGACTTAACGAGAAGCATATGTTTGCAATAAGACAGGTTCTCAGGAAAGCTGGGAAACTCAATACACAAAGTGATCAGATTAAAATATTCCCTCACAGAAATAATAAATACATGTGGAACAAATGTTTTTAAGAATAAATAAGAGATGTTTATTTAAAAGCACAGAAGGTCCAACCTCATTAGCTTACAGACACACACATGAATACATGAAAGTGAACACAAATGATGACATTAAATATATTTATTAATGTATGATTTATCCTCAACTTTTATTTATTTATTCATTAATTTATTACCGGTATTAATTATAAATTATTCCAGCATTTATTATTTTATACTTCCGTTATCAGAACATTGTTAGTTTACATAAACACAGACACTCCACTGCAGCCCAGGTTCAGAAAATGATTTTATTGGTAAAGAGACAGAGGTGTGTGTGTGTGTGCGTGTGCGTGTGCGTGTGCGTGTGTGTGTGTGTGTGTGTGTTCAGAAGACGATGGAGAGCAGGATCACAGTCACGTTGTCGGCACAGCCTCGTCTCACTGCCTCCCCGGCTAACTGCTGGCAGGCGGCTTCGAACTTCCCCTCCTCCCCCGCCTGACTCCCCTCCTGAGAGAGAGCGAGAGAGAGAGAGAGAGAGAGAGAGAGAGAGAGAGAGAGAGAGAGAGCGAGAGCGAGAGAGAGAGAGAGAGAGCGAGAGAGGGAGAGAGAGAGAGAGAGAGAGAGAGAATAATTCACAATAAAAAACCTCATTAAATCCTGTTTGTTACGACTGGTCTTATTGATCTGTTCCCAATGTGTGACCAAAGTGTAAAGTGACTGGGAGAGGAGCACAGGAATGTTAGCCTCTGCAGACCATTGACATGCACTAAAACCTACAGAACTACAGGAGAGGGAACCCCTCAGAAAGTAGAATAGGACCTCTTTAAAGGAGACACAATACCTGACAGAGTTAAAAAGCTTAAACAAATCCTCCTAAAGTTAGAAAAACGATTCCCTGAATATTGTGTTTTTTTGTTGGACTGAAACTTATATGAACGTTCCTTTAAAAACTGAAGTTAAATTAAACGAGGTATAGACAGGAAAAGCGTCTGACCTGCACCTAAAGAATGAGACCAGAATTCACTGAGAATAAAACGTTATGACATTTCTTAATAAAGCAGAATGGTGTTCATGAAGAGGAGAGAGAGAAACCTGCAGCAGGTTGAGCACGAATTGAACCGCCTCGTCAGCAGAAAACACTTTGAACACACCGTCACAGGCCAGGAGGATAAACCTGCAGAGAGAGGGCGGACATCAGCTGACCAGTGACGAACCTATGGGAGCTCATGGTGCCTTTTCTGTCACTGGGAATCACAGTAAGCTCCATCTTAGTAGGAACCAACACCTTGGGCCTTTCTCATTTCACTAAATCCCCCTCCTCGACTCCTCGGTCCTCCGGTAGTGACCCGGAAATGAATTTCAGCGCGCCATGTTGAACCGAGGATCGAGCGTCGAGGAGGCTCTCTGGAGGAGCTCTAACCGAGGAGAGAGGAGACTCTCTGGAGGAGCTCTAACCGAGGAGAGAGGAGAGAGGAGACTCTCTGGAGGAGCTCTAACCGAGGAGAGAGGAGAGAGGAGGCTCTCTGGAGGAGCTCTAACCGAGGAGAGAGGAGAGAGGATGCTCTCTGGAGGAGCTCTAACCGAGGAGAGAGGAGAGAGGAGACTCTCTGGAGGAGCTCTAACCGAGGAGAGAGGAGAGAGGAGGCTCTCTGGAGGAGCTCTAACCGAGGAGAGAGGAGGCTCTCTGGAGGAGCTCTAACCGAGGAGAGAGGAGAGAGGAGACTCTCTGGAGGAGCTCTAACCGAGGAGAGAGGAGAGAGGAGACTCTCTGGAGGAGCTCTAACCGAGGAGAGAGGAGAGAGGATGCTCTCTGGAGGAGCTCTAACCGAGGAGAGAGGAGAGAGGAGACTCTCTGGAGGAGCTCTAACCGAGGAGAGAGGAGAGAGGAGACTCTCTGGAGGAGCTCTAACCGAGGAGAGAGGAGGCTCTCTGGAGGAGCTCTAACCGAGGAGAGAGGAGAGAGGATGCTCTCTGGAGGAGCTCTAACCGAGGAGAGAGGAGAGAGGAGACTCTCTGGAGGAGCTCTAACCGAGGAGAGAGGAGAGAGGATGCTCTCTGGAGGAGCTCTAACCGAGGAGAGAGGAGAGAGGAGACTCTCTGGAGGAGCTCTAACCGAGGAGAGAGGAGAGAGGATGCTCTCTGGAGGAGCTCTAACCGAGGAGAGAGGAGAGAGGAGACTCTCTGGAGGAGCTCTAACCGAGGAGAGAGGAGAGAGGAGACTCTCTGGAGGAGCTCTAACCGAGGAGAGAGGAGAGAGGAGGCTCTCTGGAGGAGCTCTAACCGAGGAGAGAGGAGAGAGGAGACTCTCTGGAGGAGCTCTAACCGAGGAGAGAGGAGACTCTCTGGAGGAGCTCTAACCGAGGAGAGAGGAGAGAGGAGACTCTCTGGAGGAGCTCTAACCGAGGAGAGAGGAGAGAGGAGGCTCTCTGGAGGAGCTCTAACCGAGGAGAGAGGAGAGAGGAGGCTCTCTGGAGGAGCTCTAACCGAGGAGAGAGGAGAGAGGAGACTCTCTGGAGGAGCTCTAACCGAGGAGAGAGGAGAGAGGAGACTCTCTGGAGGAGCTCTAACCGAGGAGAGAGGAGAGAGGAGGCTCTCTGGAGGAGCTCTAACCGAGGAGAGAGGAGAGAGGAGACTCTCTGGAGGAGCTCTAACCGAGGAGAGAGGAGAGAGGAGGCTCTCTGGAGGAGCTCTAACCGAGGATCGAGGGTCGAGGAGGCTCTCTGGAGGAGCTCTAACCGAGGAGAGAGGAGAGAGGAGACTCTCTGGAGGAGCTCTAACCGAGGAGAGAGGAGAGAGGAGACTCTCTGGAGGAGCTCTAACCGAGGAGAGAGGAGAGAGGAGACTCTCTGGAGGAGTTCTAACCGAGGAGAGAGGAGAGAGGAGGCTCTCTGGAGGAGCTCTAACCGAGGAGAGAGGAGAGGAGAGAAGATCGAGCATCGAGGATGCTCTCTGGAGGAGCTCTAACCGAGGAGAGAGGAGAGAGGAGGCTCTCTGGAGGAGCTCTAACCGAGGATCGAGGGTCGAGGAGGCTCTCTGGAGGAGCTCTAACCGAGGAGAGAGGAGAGAGGAGACTCTCTGGAGGAGCTCTAACCGAGGAGAGAGGAGAGAGGAGACTCTCTGGAGGAGCTCTAACCGAGGAGAGAGGAGAGAGGAGGCTCTCTGGAGGAGCTCTAACCGAGGAGAGAGGAGAGAGGAGGCTCTCTGGAGGAGCTCAAACCGAGGAGAGAGGAGAGGAGAGAGGATCGAGCATCGAGGAGGCTCTCTGGAGGAGCTATAACCGAGGAGACACTGATGGGTCCTCCGCGGATGCATTTCCGGCAACAGAGATGTTTCAAAGAGGCGTGACGCACGGCCGGACTGATCTCAGCCAATGACAGCTCTGCATGCATCCCCTGGGTATCAGTATAACAGGCCGACATTACTCTCTTTATTTGCTTTAGTTTAGTAGATATAGTCAATATTTGTCTAAAACCATTTAGTGCTTCACATAATAAAATACACAATAGCCGCGTTCACACCAAGTACTTAGTATTTAGTGCCCCGGCACATATTACCCCACTAAGTACAGATCGCGTTCACACAGGAATAAGTCCCTGAGGGAAGATTACGCAAATGAGCCGCTGACGTCACTTCGTCTTCTTCTGCTTTGGGTTTACTGGCAGGCCGCAAACCACTTCACGGCGTATACTGCCGCCCGGAGTCCCCGGAGTTAGGGACTGGCTTCAGTAGAAGCTGCTTGGACTCCCAGCAGCTTCTACTGAGTTCTCTTTTTGGTGTGAACGCGACGTAAGGGGTACTAACGGAAGTAAATGCGAAAAGTACGGTGAAAAGTACTCCGGTGTGAACGCGGCTAATGGCTGTATCCTGATGCTTTAGGAGCTGTAGGTGCGTGTGGTACAGTGTGTGTGTGTGTGTGTGTGTGTGTGTGTGTGTGTGTGTGTGTGTGTGCGTAGATGCGGCGGACAGACAGGTCTCAGTTGGTTTGGTGTCCTATGCTTACTTTTAATACTTGTAAATAAAACGTACCGCACTGTGAATGAATCAAAGTGGTCATGAACACATGTGTCCATCAGACAGAGGGCTGCTGTGCCTCCTGTCATCATTAATGGACGTCTCTTTAAAATGACCGCTCAGAGGAGAGGAGTTCTCATTTCTCTAACCGCCTGCTGCTTCCCCTCCTCTCTCCTTGGTTCCCCTCCTCGGCTCCTCCGCTCGCATCTCCTGTGGGCGGGACTAAGTATCGAGGATAGGAGTCGAGTCAGAGAAATGAGAAAGGCCCCTTGAGTTTTCTAACCTTCAACAAAACAACACATCGTTATGACATCACAAAGTGGCCAAAATCTGATCAGCTCATTTTCAGACAGGTTTTTATAGAAATGGATCAAAAAGAGAGAGAATCTTTGTTCCTGAAACTTTCAGAGTCTCTTTCCACAGAGGGGACACATGTTGATGTAGAAGAGACATGAAGAAGAGGGGACACATGTTGATGTAGAAGAGACATGAAGAAGAGGGGACACATGTTGATGTAGAAGAGACATGAAGAAGAGGGGACACATGTTGATGTAGAAGAGACATGGAGAAGAGGGGACACATGTTGATGTAGAAGAGACATGGAGAAGAGGGGACACATGTTGATGTAGAAGAGACATGAAGAAGAGGGGACACATGTTGATGTAGAAGAGACATGAAGAAGAGGGGACACATGTTGATGTAGAAGAGACATGGAGAAGAGGGGACACATGTTGATGTAGAAGAGACATGAAGAAGAGGGGACACATGTTGATGTAGAAGAGACATGAAGAAGAGGGGACACATGTTGATGTAGAAGAGACATGAAGAAGAGGGGACACATGTTGATGTAGAAGAGACATGAAGAAGAGGGGACACATGTTGATGTAGAAGAGACATGGAGAAGAGGGGACACATGTTGATGTAGAAGAGACATGGAGAAGAGGGGACACATGTTGATGTAGAAGAGACATGGAGAAGAGGGGACACATGTTGATGTAGAAGAGACATGGAGAAGAGGGGACACATGTTGATGTAGAAGAGACATGAAGAAGAGGGGACACATGTTGATGTAGAAGAGACATGGAGAAGAGGGGACACATGTTGATGTAGAAGAGACATGAAGAAGAGGGGACACATGTTGATGTAGAAGAGACATGAAGAAGAGGGGACACATGTTGATGTAGAAGAGACATGAAGAAGAGGGGACACATGTTGATGTAGAAGAGACATGAAGAAGAGGGGACACATGTTGATGTAGAAGAGACATGAAGAAGAGGGGACACATGTTGATGTAGAAGAGACATGGAGAAGAGGGGACACATGTTGATGTAGAAGAGACATGGAGAAGAGGGGACACAGGTTGATGTAGAAGAGACATGAAGAAGTGGGGACACATGTTGATGTAGAAGAGACATGAAGAAGAGGGGACACATGTTGATGTAGAAGAGACATGGAGAAGAGGGGACACATGTTGATGTAGAAGAGACATGAAGAAGAAGAGGGGACACATGTTGATGTAGAAGAGACATGAAGAAGAGGGGACACATGTTGATGTAGAAGAGACATGAAGAAGAAGAGGGGACACATGTTGATGTAGAAGAGACATGGAGAAGAGGGGACACATGTTGATGTAGAAGAGACATTAAGAAGAAGAGGGGACACATGTTGATGTAGAAGAGACATGAAGAAGAGGGGACACATGTTGATGTAGAAGAGACATGAAGAAGAAGAGGGGACACATGTTGATGTAGAAGAGACATGAAGAAGAGGGGACACATGTTGATGTAGAAGAGACATGAAGAAGAGGGGACACATGTTGATGTAGAAGAGACATGAAGAAGAGGGGACACATGTTGATGTAGAAGAGACATGAAGAAGAAGAGGGGACACATGTTGATGTAGAAGAGACATGAAGAAGAGGGGACACATGTTGATGTAGAAGAGACATGAAGAAGAAGAGGGGACACATGTTGATTTAGAAGAGACATGAAGAAGAGGGGACACATGTTGATGTAGAAGAGACATGAAGAAGAGGGGACACATGTTGATGTAGAAGAGACATGAAGAAGAGGGGACACATGTTGATGTAGAAGAGACATGAAGAAGAAGAGGGGACACATGTTGATGTAGAAGAGACATGAAGAAGAGGGACACAGGTTGATGTAGAAGAGACATGAAGAAGAAGAGGGGACACATGTTGATGTAGGAGAGACATGAAGAAGAGGGGACACATGTTGATGTAGAAGAGACATGAAGAAGAGGGGACACATGTTGATGTAGAAGAGACATGAAGAAGAGGGGACACATGTTGATGTAGAAGAGACATGAAGAAGAAGAGGGGACACATGTTGATGTAGAAGAGACATGAAGAAGAGGGACACATGTTGATGTAGAAGAGACATGAAGAAGAAGAGGGGACACATGTTGATGTAGGAGAGACATGAAGAAGAAGAGGGGACACATGTTGATGTAGAAGAGACATGAAGAAGAGGGACACATGTTGATGTAGAAGAGACATGAAGAAGAAGAGGGGACACATGTTGATGTAGAAGAGACATGAAGAAGAAGAGGGGACACATGTTGATGTAGAAGAGACATGAAGAAGAGGGACACATGTTGATGAGGAAGAGACATGAAGAAGAAGAGGGGACACATGTTGATGTAGGAGAGACATGAAGAAGTGGATTTTGCATAATAGGTGACCTTTAAAGAGCATTTTAAAAGTGTGCTATTGCGTCTTTCACTTAAGTCAAAGTGGGACCCCGCCCCCGTGTGTCACCCAGCAGCCAATCAGGAGAGAGCGACCGCGTGTTCTTGCCTGTCATTGGCTGTGAGCTGTAGCCTCCGCAGCTCGGGGGAGGAGATGACCCCGCAGCGTTTATACTGACCGTCCCCGAGAGAGCGAGACACCTCGAGGACCCCCAGCACCCTGCCGTCCCTGCAACACACACACACACACACACACACACACACACACATTATTACCAAATACGTATGTGAACATAACCAACAGCCAATAACAATAAAAAAATGTCTCTCTCTCTCTCTCTCTCTCTCTAATGTGTGATCTCTGTCGGACCTGACGGTGCCCCCCGCTCTCTGGATCCTCATCCTCTCCTCGTAGATGGTCGGGTTGTGTTCTTTACTCAGAGACAGAGTCACACACTTCCTCTGATCCTCTGCTGACTCCATGCGACACAACACCGCCTGCACGAACACACACACACACACACTGATATAAAACCATGGACATCGATAGCAGCTTTTACATTACGCACAAATCTATAACTCCAGTTTCTGAAAGGTGAATGTTTGCAGGTCTAATCGTGTCGGTGTAGAACAGAAGACGTCTGTGGTAGAGATGCACGGATCCAATCACTCTCAAATATCCAATATGCTGCCGGTCAAATTCACATTCCCCGAATGACGCCACATTCAGTAACTGATCATTGTAAGTTCATTGTGATTAAGCGTTAGGGATGTAACGATTAATCTATTAAGCGTTTTTGAGCATTAGGAAAAGCGCTGTCAAAATCCAATGTATATATTACAAAAAGATTACACTTTAGCTGACGCTTTTATCCAAAGCGACTTACAATAAGTGCGTTCGACCAGGAAGACACAACCTTGAAGAAAACAGAATCATAAAGTAAATCAGGTTTCATCGAGCCAAACATTTCAAGTGCTACTCAACTGGCTTTAGGTAAGCCAGTCCTTTGTTAGTATATAAGTGCTTTGTTAATAGTTCTATTGCTCGAAGTGGAGTCGAAAGAGATGAGTTTTCAGTCTGGAAGGTGTGTAAGCTTTCTGCTGTCCTGATGTCAATGGGAGCTCATTCCACCATCTTGGAGCCAGGATAGCAAACCCACGTGTTTCTGCTGATGGGAACTTGGGTCCCCCTCGCAGCGAGGGTGCAGCGAGGGTGCAGCGAGGGTGCAGCGAGCCGTTTGGCTGATGCAGAGCGTAGTGCACGCGCTGGGGTGTACAGTCTTGACGGTAAAACCCTCAATTGAAGATCCAGTCCCGGTTTGTGTTGTGTCTCGTCAAAAATGTTAGTCTAGTCATGTTTCATGTTTTGTTAAGTCATTTTTGTCTTGTGTTCTCAGAGTGTGTGTTGATGAAGTCTCAGTTACCCGGCTGTCTCCCAGGTTGGCCACGTACACCGTGTCGTCCACCAGGAGGACGCAGGTCGCCGTGGAGCCGTCCTTCCACGCCGGCTTCCTGTCGGAGAAGAGATCAAACACACATGAGAGAAGACAAGATAAAATAAGATAAAATAAGACTAGACAAGATGAGACAAGAAAAGACGAGACAAGATATATATAGATATATTAGGGCTGTCAAACGATTCCAATGTTTAATCAGATTAATCACCATTCGAACTATGTCCAAAATATGTCATTTCTTTATGTATATTGTTGTGGGAATGGAAAGATAAATGAAAGAAGGCGGATATATCCATTTCACATATAGTATGTATGTTTATTATAACATGTGTGTCAAAATGAAAGACAGCCCACACACCTATCAATCATCAAACCGTGGGGTCTCATTTCATTACATGATTTCTATCAACGTAATGTTGTATCGATGTACTACAGCAAAAGTATTCTCCGTCGGGACTTCCTGCAACAACACAACGCCGTTATCTTGATTCTGATTGGCCAGAAGACATTATCAAAGATGTTCTATTGAGAAGATGATCACTACGTGACAAAAGTTTTCAAAACCGTTTCTAGTCTTCTGTATTTCCAGACAAGTGGCTACTGAAATCAATCTGACTAACTGCTGTCTGTGCAATTTACTCTGCGTGAGTTGGCGGACTTTATTTAGCTTACTTTAACATCATTTTTCATGGAGGGGCTAAGCCATTTCTTGGTATGGGTGTAGCCTACCCCAGCCATACCCTGGCGCTCCCACTGGTGGGATGTATGGGGCGGGCCATTCTGCACATGCGTTAAATATTTTATAAATGTAATATTTTAACGCAATTAATTCAAAAAATTAATTACCGCCGTTAACGCGATAATTTTGACAGCATTAAGATATATACATATTAGATATATTTACATAGATGTGTGAAAACAGTGTGTTTTTATGTCCAGTATTTGTGTCACATGAGAATCACAGGGGTGTGTGTGTGTGTATGTGTGTGTATGTGTATGTGTGTGTGTGTGTGTGTGTGTGTGTGTGTGTGTGTGTGTGTGGTTGTGTGTGTGTGTGTGGTTGTGTGTGTGTGTGTGTGTGTGTGTGTGTGTGTGTGTGTGTGTGTGTGTGTGTGTGTGTGTGTGTGTGTGTGTAGAAACTGAATTTCCCCCGAGGATATAAGGTTCATCTTTTATTTAGTTATTTCTCGTTAATGTAAAACTTTAATCTTTGAATGTATAGATGTTGCCTCTAAATATCCCCCTATGTATTCACAGACCCTGATTCGTGATGGACATCTTAACTAAGTCTCTGAAATGATAAGGTAAGTTGTTTTAAAGTGTATGTTCCTGAGCTGAGCAGCTGAACTCACTGACTGGAAGCTTTCTTCAGAAAATCTTCGTCCGTCTGCCGGAAAGTGTCCAGGAGACATTTCTTTATCAGCCGGTCCACGTTCTCCGTTTCTCCTGGAAGAGAACATAGAACCGTGAAGGAGGAGGTGACTCGTGTCTATGTAGAAAAGACATGAAGAAGTGGATTCAGCATAACAGGTGACCTTCAGGACTCACCGCTGGGGAAGTTCTTGGCCAGGTTGTGGTGGAGATTCTCCGCAGCGAAGCGAGAGGCTCGAGCTCCTCCGTGACCGTCAAACACGGCGAAGTACGAAACTCGAGACCTGCAGGACACAGAGGGAGGGGGGGGGGGCATTGATGCAGGAATGAGTCCTAAAACACAGATATGAGTCAGCATTTCCTCCCTTCCTGTCCCCTGGTCTGGAGGTCAATGGTTTTCTGAATGTGTTTTTGGTTGTTAGCCTGAAATAAGGTCTGTGGTTAACACAAGCTGAAGAACGATTTATTCTATAATATATACCCCACTGGTGAATTAAAAAACTGAGGTTGCTAACAAGTGTCTTAATGAGACGACTAAAGGTCATCACGCCCTGCTGTAGTTCCTTTATAGCCCAACATTAGCCACCTTTAGCTTAGCGGTGGTGCCGTGAAGTCATGTGACCGTTCTGTAGTTCCTTTATAGCCCAACATTAGCCACCTTTGGCTTAGCGGTGGTGACGTGAAGTCATGTGACCGTGCTGTAGTTCCTTTATAGCCCAACATTAGCCACCTTTAGCTTAGCGGTGGTGACGTGAAGTCATGTGACCGTGCTGTAGTTCCCTTATAGCCCAACATTAGCCACCTTTAGCTTAGCGGTGGTGACGTGAAGTCATGTGACCGTGCTGTAGTTCCTTTATTGCCCAACATTAGCCACCTTTAGCTTAGCAGTGGAGACGTGAAGTCATGTGACCGTGCTGTAGTTCCTTTACAGGAACGCAGCAAATCTGGATCAGCTCCGTAGTTCCCCCGTTTTTAGATATTTGGGTACGGAGGAAAAGAGAGAGGGTTTTATTTTCTGACACACCGGGGACACATAATGTAGAAAATACATCAAAAAGTGGATTTTGCATATTAGGTGACCTTTAAGTAGAGTAACGAAGTATTTGTACTCCTCTACGTCCCCCTCTGGATGACTTACAGGTGTCCTGGCAGACAGCTGCTCATGTCCGGCAGCAGCAGGTGAGCGTCCTGCATCTCGTCTCGTTCTCCTCGCCGCGACGCCACATATCCTCTCAGCACGGGGAGGCCTGGACCAACACACACCTCAGACAATTATTGATTGATAGATGGAGAGAGAGGTAGATAGATGGATGGAGAGATGGATGGAGAGAGAGATAGATAGATCGATGGAGAGATGGATGGATAGATAGATGTGGGTAGGTAGGTAGATAAAATGTACATTAGAGCGGGAAACACACAGAAAAACATTGTGGTGGAAGAAACCTTCTTTAAAAACTTTCTTGACCTCCTCCCTTATCGCCTCGTTCTCATCGGCCGCACATCCTTTCCTTTTTAATCGTTTCTCCACTTCTTCTTCTGTGGTATGCTGTGTTCGAGCTGTGACTGAAACTGAAGAAGAATCAAATACAGAACGTCAGAAGAAGAGTTTGAGCTGTGGGACATAACTATCCATATCTCACACTGACACTTTGATTCTATTGTAGGTCGTTTCATGTGTTACCGCTCGGCTGATTAAAGGGTGATTCTTGTGTTGACTTTAGATTTCTGGTTTCATGTTTCCACTGCAGCGGGTAGCTCGCTTGCGCTTCCACTTGGCCTAGTTTTGGCCCGGGGCTACTTTTTCACCTTTTTTCTGGCCCGACTAAATCGTGGTTCGAGGGCCAGGAACAACCAGGCTGAGTCGGGCTGAGTATGCTAAACTAGAGAGAGAATCGCTGGCAAGGGGGCTACAACTACAACAAGATGAACATATTTGACCGTGATTTAATTGTAATACACGTTTCAAAATGATGCCGAAGTAACAACATACTGATACCGGTTAGTAAAAACCATGAATTAATGCTTTGACAAGTCTGCAGACAGACGGCAGAGAAACACCTTTTAAAATGCGTGTTTTCTAAATGGAGCTTGGCTAAGCTAACGTTATATATGCTCCGACCGTCCACACTCACAACAACGGCCTACAGACATAAATAACCCAGTGACTGTATTCTCCATGACACAGGCAGTCTGTGGTTTGGACTTGTTTCACTTTTGTCTAGTTTCTGAACAGATATGAAGAGCTGTGAGCTCTGAGGGCTAACAGCTAACAGCTGTGTTGTTTTTCTGGGGCTCTCATTGAAGATAACGTCACGGCTCCGCCTACACTGCGTTACTATAGTAACTACCCCAGTTCCTAAACTGTAATGGAAGCGCAGCATTAAAGTGAGCCGGGCCTAATAAGGCCTAACCAAACCGAGCGAGGCCGAGCGAGGCCTGCAGTGGAAACGCGCCATTAATCAGGGGGGTCAAACTCAAATACACAGTGGGCCAACATTTTAAAATGGGTTCTAGTCGAGTGCCGGACTGGTTCAATGGTTATTGCATAACTTATTGAAATTAACTTATTGCACATATTAAACCTGGAACTAACAAAGCTTAAATTATTGCCTGTAAAAACAACATTAAACATTAAATGAAACCTGATGTACTTATATGATTGTTTTCTTCAAGGTTGTGTCTTCCTGGTCGAATGTACTTATTGTAAGTCGCTTTGGATAAAAGCGTCAGCTAAATGCAATGTAATGTAAAAATAATGAGTTGCATTCATTTCTTATGATTACATTTTTCCACAGGCCAACAACAGCTTCAACAAAAACAACGGGCCTTGAGTTTGACACATGTGACTCTAAGTGTTTGTGAGCAGCTGTGACGGAGAAACCATGGAGTTAGGAGTGAAATGAGACGTTCTTCTCCCTGCTCCTTTCCATCATGGGCTAAACAAACTGCAAAGTGTGTACATGCTTTGTTTTATAATAAATGCCACGAGTGGATTAAACCAATACATCAAATAAATACACACTTTACATTTGAGTTAACGTGGCAGATCTCCCCCAGGTTTCCTTCATCAACTCTTCTTCACTAATGTTGTTATTAAAACCCAACCTTTCATTTAATCAGAACTCACCGGAAGTCTGTGTCGGTTCTGGAAGGTCGTCGAAAAGATCCATTCAACCAGAGAAGTACTCAGATCCTGAAGGAGAAGTACAAGTACTCAGATCCTGAAGGAGAAGTAGAAGTACTCAGATCCTGAAGGAGAAGTACAAGTACTCAGATCCTGAAGGAGAAGTACAAGTACTGTTGTACTTAGTAGAAGTACTCAGATCATGTACTTGAGTAAAAGTAGAAGTACTCAGATCGTGTACTTGAGTAAAAGTAGAAGTACTCAGGTATTGTACTTGAGTAAAAGTAGAAGTACTCAGGTCTTGTACTTAGTAAAAGTAGAAGTACTCAGATATTGTACTTGAGTAAAAGTAGAAGTACTCAGATTGTGTACTTGAGTAAAAGTAG
>JAPTMU010000194.1:270000-375102 GCA_028583405.1 Pogonophryne albipinna
AAGTAAATTTAATAGTTTAGTTTTTTAGATCACAGGCATTTTCTTGTATTTTTTACATTAGAAATAATGCACAGTACGTGTGTGTGTGTGTGTGTGTGTGTGTGTGTGTGTGTGTGTGTGTGTCCTACTGTGTGCAGAGGTTGGTCAGCTGCTGGCTGATGGCTCGCTGAGTCTGATCGAACAAAATCTGAGAAGTCAAACACAGATGTATTTTCTTTTTTTAAATGGTCTTACATTAAACACTAACGATTTCTGTGTGTGTGTGAGTGAGTGTGCGAGTGAGTGAGTGTGTGAGAGAGTGAGTGAGTGTGTGTGTGTGTGTGCGAGTGAGTGTGTGAGAGTGAGTGTGTGAGAGTGAGTGAGTGAGTGTGTGTGTGTGCGAGTGAGTGTGTGCGAGTGAGTGCGTGAGAGTGTGTGTGTGTGTGTGTGTGTGTGAGTGCGTGCGTGCGTGCGTGCGTGCGTGCGTGCGTGCGTGCGTGCGTGCGTGCGTGCGTGCGTGCGTGCGAGCGAGTGAGAGTGAGTGCGAGTGAGTGTGTGTGTGAGTGAGTGAGTGTGCGAGTGAGTGTGCGAGTGAGTGAGTGAGTGCGAGTGAGTGAGTGCGAGTGAGTGTGTGCGAGTGAGTGTGTGCGAGTGAGTGAGTGAGTGCGAGTGAGTGCGTGTGTGCGAGTGAGTGTGTGAGTGAGTGAGTGAGTGTGTGAGTGAGTGAGTGTGCGAGTGAGTGTGTGAGTGAGTGAGTGAGTGCGAGTGAGTGCGAGTGAGTGTGTGAGTGTGTGTGTGAGTGAGTGAGTGTGTGCGAGTGAGTGTGTGTGAGTGAGTGTGTGTATGTGTGAGTGAGTGAGTGTGAGTGAGTGTGTGCGAGTGAGTGAGTGTGTGAGAGTGAGTGAGTGAGTGAGTGAGTGCGAGTGTGTGTGTGTGTGTGTGCGAGTGAGTGTGCGAGTGAGTGAGAGTGAGTGCGAGTGAGTGCGAGTGAGTGCGAGTGAGTGAGTGAGTGCGAGTGAGTGAGTGAGTGCGTGTGTGTGTGCGAGTGAGTGCGTGTGTGTGTGCGAGTGAGTGTGTGAGTGAGTGAGTGAGTGCGAGTGAGTGCGAGTGAGTGTGTGAGTGTGTGTGTGAGTGAGTGAGTGTGTGCGAGTGAGTGTGTGTGAGTGAGTGTGTGTATGTGTGAGTGAGTGAGTGTGAGTGAGTGTGTGCGAGTGAGTGAGTGTGTGAGAGTGAGTGAGTGAGTGAGTGAGTGCGAGTGTGTGTGTGTGTGTGTGCGAGTGAGTGTGCGAGTGAGTGAGAGTGAGTGAGTGAGTGAGTGAGTGCGAGTGTGTGTGTGTGTGTGTGCGAGTGAGTGTGCGAGTGAGTGAGAGTGAGTGCGAGTGAGTGCGAGTGAGTGCGAGTGAGTGAGTGAGTGCGAGTGAGTGAGTGAGTGCGTGTGTGTGTGCGAGTGAGTGTGTGTGTGAGTGAGTGAGTGAGTGAGTGAGAGTGAGTGAGAGTGAGTGCGAGAGTGAGTGCGTGTGTGTGTGCGAGTGAGTGTGCGAGTGAGTGAGTGTGTGAGTGAGTGTGTGAGTGAGTGTGTGAGTTTTACCAATCTTTATTCCAGACTCAAGGTCCATATCACATACAAAAAAGACAAAACACACATCAATAAATAAGATAAAAAGCTAAAAACAAACAGATAAAAACATAAAATCAGATAAAAACATAAAATCAGTCCAATCACAGCTAGCCACACATGCTCACTGTCTGTAGAGGCTATTGCGCCAATGTCTCCAAATCATGGAAGAGAACCGGGTAGAACTCTTCACAGGGTTAATTAAAATCGAGATAACATGATTGTTAGAATCTTCTAGGCGACACATGAATTTGTACATTAACTTTCTTAACAGGGCTTGACAGGTAGGTACCCCCAAGTTAACAAACAGCTGGCTGGCACTGTGCCATCTTGGTACCCTCAGCAGCAACCGTAAAGCATCATTGTATGCTACTTTTAGTTTGTGCATGCTTCTAGCCTTGTAGTTACTCCACAAGTGAGCCGTGTACAATGGTGTACAGAAAGCTTTAAAAAGTGATACCTTGACATCTACAGAGCACTTGTGAAACTTACGCATTAATATGTTTGCCTGGGCATACAGTTTGCAGCGCTGTCTATGGATGTCTTTGTCATCTGTGAGATCATCAGAAATATAATGACCAAGGTACTTAATCTCACTGCACACAAGTAGAATGTTGCTACTGAGAATAAAATTAGGAAATACAGCCTTTTTATCCTCTTTGCTTCGCACAATCATGATGCTACTCTTCTTGGCGTTATACTTAATATTAAAATCAATGCCATACTGGGAACAAGTCCTCAGAAGCTGTTGTAAGCCAGCACTGCATGGGGAGAAGATGATTAAATCATCAGCATACATAAGGTGGTTGACAACAGTAACTCCGATGACACAGCCAGTTTTACACAAGTTCAGTTTCCTAGACAGATCATCCATGTACAGATTAAACAACAAAGGAGATAAAATCCCACCTTGCTTGACCCCATTACCAACATAAAAATGTTCAGACACAGTATTGCCCCACTTCACCTGCATAGTCTGATGTGCATACCAAAAGGCTAAGATCCTTATCATGTACTTGGGTTCCCCTCTCTGGCACATTTTGTCAAATAATTTGTAATGATTCAGTCGATCAAATGCCTTGGAAGCATCAATAAAACACAGAAACATGGTGGAATTATGGCTTCTATATTTTGCTATAATGTCTTTTAAAGCAAAAATACACATATCTGTGCCGTGTTTTCTTTTCAAACCAAACTGGTTGTCAGCTGTGGTAATATACCTTTCCAGCCTATCCAACAGAATGTTCTCCAACACTTTGGAGAGAATGATAGCTAAAGCAATGGGTCTGTAATTATCAATGCCATTAATCTTCCCAGCTTTATCCTTGATGACTGGCACAAGTAGCACAGATAACATGGAATCTGGTAAGACACCATGATTAAGGAAACCAGTAAGACACAGAGCAAGAAGAGGAGCAAGCTTAAGACTGGCATGTTTGAAGTGTTCAGCTGAGATGAGATCTGGGCCACAAGCTTTGTTATTTTCTAGATTCATTATAGTGTTGTAGACTTCCTCTGATCTAACTGTAACATTTTCAGTCGAGTCAACCTTTTCAACCACAAATGCATCACTCTTAACACAGTTGAACAACTCATAATAGTGTTGTCGCCACAGTTCTGCGATGCTGCCTGACCCACACACTCCTTCAATGGAAGACGGTAAGGGAGTCTGACAGCTGTTTATGACTTTGACCTCTTTCCAGAAATCATAGCAACTATTGTTGTGCAGCTTTCTGGCGAGTGAGTCAGCCCTCATTGTGTCCTCGTTTTTTTTAATGAAGCGGACAGCATACTTATATTTGGCATTAGTGGACTGTTTATGTTCAAACAAAGACCCCTGTCTCGGCCTTCCTGATTCGGCCCACAATTTAAAAGCATCTCTAGCAGCAGAGTGTAGCTCAGACACATGTTCATTCCATCCAGGTTTTATACTATGCTCCTTTTTCTTACTGTTGTAAAAACCCTTACTTGAGGCATTTATCACATCAATAATAAGATCATATGTAAAACATAGATCACTACCATGTTGCTCATTGTTACAGTTGGTGTCACTGCACAGCATTGCTTCTCTAGGAATTACAACCAAGTCTAATGATTAGTCAGTGAGTGAGGTGTAGTGATTAATATCCTTCTCACTTAACTTTGACCAATCCAGCCTCCCTGTGTATGTGTTATTGTCATCAACAGATAGCACCAGAATATTTTCAACATTTAGGGTCAATACAAAAGGAATGTGATCTGTAGTGGCCAACTCATAACAAATGTCAATGTTGTCCAGAGAAGCGTGTGCATCAGCTGTGCATATACAGTGATCTAGCCATGACACAGTATGCCATGCTTCACTAATGTATGTAAAGCTTTTCTCAGGTAAAAGAGATTTACTTGACAGTATGAGATTATTATCATTACAAAAATGCAATAAACATTTGCCAAACAGAGATTTATCATCCGAAATGTCAGCATTCAAGTCCCCCACTACATACACACAGGTTGTGGCATTGTCCTTAATGAATACGTTAACAAATGCCATTCTATTGCGATATTCATCTTCATTTTCATATGATTCATAAGGTGTGTAAATATTTACGATAATAAATGACCTATTTTCATACTTGATCTCTATACCAATGGCCCAGTCGACGTCCAATCTTACCACTGTAACCAAAGGATCATATTTACTGTTCCAGAGAATCGCCACACCACCAGGTATCCTGCCATGGGCAATTTTATCACAGAGATCAGTAGTTGACTCTCCAACTCCATGAAAATTAGTATGTAGTGTATTCAGCCTTTCCAAATCTTGCTTAGGTAACCATGTCTCTTGTAAGCACAGAATATCACATTCCTCCAACAGTTTATCAACAACCAGCCGCCTCGCTTTATCACCAGCACTGTGCCCCACACGTAGGCCACGTGTGTTATATGACACCACCCGCATCCTATTGTTTATGTACTACAGTCGTTTACATCAGCAGATGCATGATTCCCGTGTTGTACAGTAGCGACCACATTGTTTGTAGTAGTGCTAACCCCCACAAGCACCCCACTATCAGGCCGTCTTGGCTCATAATAGCGTCGGACATAGGTGCCAGCTGGCCACAGCTCTGGGTCATACATTTCTGCCACTTCCTTGCATTCGGCAGTGACGTGGAATGAGCTGAACCTACTCTGTGCCGACTCAATCTTCCGACAAGTAACTGCTCGGCCAAGTTTCTCACTCAGATACTCAGTTAGCATGTTAGCTTCTAGTTGAGGGGCAAACTTAGTGGCAAACACACTCACCATCTTTGTGATCACAACTTGTACGTTAGAACTCACAGGGCCAGTTCCAACTATACCCGTTTTCTTCCTCTCCCGTTTCAGTGGCGCTTGCATTCCCCGTTGTCTTGCTACTGGCTTATGCTCAGGTGTCACCTTGCTTCTGTGTCCTTCTTTCACAACACGGGACCACAAAGGAGACTTTGGTGGCTGTGGTGTAGACACGGATCCAACAGAGCTACTGGAGCCTCCTCCAGCCACTGCTACCTCCCGGTCAGCACACACAGCTGCTGGCCGCGCTTGATTGCATGGCCTCACATACCCCGCCCCTGGGACCACGCCGGTAGATCCACAGGGCTTCTCAATTGCGGACACCCGGTCATCGATGGCCATGGTCGTCGCCCGCAGACCCTCGCAGGCATCAGTTTGAGCTTCGAGCGTTTTTTTCACACAGCACATGTCCTTATTCAGCTGTTCCAACCGCCCCAGCAATGCTGAGACATCAATGTGGTCATAAGAAACTGGTGGGAGGTCATCCAGATAGTGGGAGATGAATCTTGGTATATTCTCCCCACATTCATTTAGCACCTTCAAGCACGCTTTTATATTGTTAGTGTCTTTCTGTGCTCCTTTGTGTGTAACACAGCGCTGCGTCGTTTGAGGACACCGCTCAAACAGTATCTTCTTCGAGGCTTCGATCCACTCAGAGTTGAAATTGTTTGAGGCCAATAAAACAATGTCATCATGATTCAGAGTTTTCATTTTGATGACAAGGAAGTTCAAAAGTTCATCTTCCACAATCACCTTATTATCAGTTGTTCGGTAAACTTCTGATTTAGTACGACCGGAGAAGCTGGCACCCCCACGCCAAGCTGCTGCCGCCATTGCAATCCTGTATGAGTGCGTGTGTGAGTGTGCGAGTGAGTGTGTGCGAGTGAGTGTGTGCGAGTGCGAGTGTGCGAGTGCGTGAGTGCGAGTGTGTGTGTGAGTGTACTCACAGTGTGGAAGCTGATAATTTCCTGCAGGCCCTGGTTGAACTGATTCAAACAGTTCTGAGGGAAAGGAAACAGGAAGTCAGTGAGAAAACAGGAAACTAACCCGAGTTTCTGCAAAGCCTTTTCCTCCCGGAGAACTTCACTACCTGATACGATAATAATAACTATTATATTAACAAGAAATACACATATATAAAACAATAATAACCCCTGTGACTGTTATATTATGAATTATATCATTTTATATTACATTAAACTAGTAATAATGTTGTCCCTACGTTGATGACGCTGTCCTTCTGGTGGAACATGGAGAGCTCAGCCAGGCCGGAGAGGAACAGCTGATTGGCGGCGTTGTACATTTGTCCCGCCTCCACCATCTTGCCGCACAGCTTCATCACCTGATTGGTCAGAGACACAGATGACAGACCAATCAGATCCCTTCAAAGGTCAGCCACATGAAGTAAGTTGGACAGTATGACAAGTATTCATAGCAGTATTACTGTTGTAAATGTAAAAATTACTCAGATATTGTACTTCAGTAAAAGTAGAAGTACTCAGATCTTGAACTTGAGTAAAAATAGAAGTACTCAGACCTCGTACTTGAGTAAAAGTAGAAGTACTCAGATCTTGAACTTGAGTCAAAGTAGAAGTACTCAAGTCTTGTACTTGAATAAAAGTAGAAGTACTCAGATCTTGTACTTGAGTAAAAGTAGAAGGACTCAGATCTTGTACTTAGTAAAAGTAGAAGTACTCAGATATTGTACTTGAGTAAAAGTACTCCGATCTTGTACTTGAGTAAAAGTAGAAGTACTCAGATCTTGTACTTGAGTAAAAGTAGAAGTACTCAGATATTGTAATTGAGTAAAAGTAGAAGTACTCAGATCTTGTGCTTGAGTAAAAGTAGAAGTACTCAAGTATTGTACTTGAGTAAAAGTAGAAGGACTCAGATCTTGTACTTAGTAAAAGTAGAAGGACTCAGATCTTGTACTTAGTAAAAGTAGAAGTACTCAGATCTTGTACTTGAGTAAAAGTAGAAGGACTCAGATCTTGTACTTAGTAAAAGTAGAAGTACTCAGCTCTTGTACTTGAGTAAAAGTAGAAGTACCAGAGTGTAGGAATACTTCAAAATGTAAAAACTTTGGGACTTTATAGTGTAAGGATATTAGCAGTATTAGCATTAGCAGCATGTGTACCTTGTCCAGGTGTGTCTCGAGCACATTAACATCCGCCTCAAACAGCTCGAGCTTCAATCTGCAACAGAATACATAAAACATCATCATGACTTCTGCGCATGCGCGAGTTGGAGATGCTAGGTGTGTTCTTTACCTGCGAGTCTCTCTCCCTCTCTTACCTGAACTCAGGTGAATCTTTCACACACTCCTCAAAGTCCAGTAGCGAGTCCATGATGTCCTCTGTTGATGTCACCGAGTCAAAGTGGTTTTAAAGTTCATTAAACCCTCTCCATGTTGTTAGCCTGTTAGCTCACAGTTAGCTCCATTCAGAACCTCTCACTTTAACTCCACAATCCGTACAGAAACACCGATAAACTTCTCCCAGGATCCGAGCAACCACCTTCACAAACAGACGATTAATGAAGGCTCCTGTCCGTGTGTGTGTGAATAAAAGCGTGTGTGTTGTGTTTTCAGTGTAACAGCTGTCTGTGCTGCAGTCCGCTAGCTGCCCTGCTGTGACAACGAGCTCATGGATATTAATGAGATGACGTCACGCTGCGCGACGATGACGTTCCTCAAAGCACTTCATTTTTTAAATGTCTTTATATTTTGTGGCCATTTATTTTATGAATGCTTGTATTGTAGAATATTTTATTAGAAGAAAGACAAAAGGTTCAACTCCAGGACAGAAAGACGTTCTCATGAACTTCAGGGATGATGGTATGGATGCAGATTTAGTCTTTTTTGTGCAGTTCATTGTATTTTTAGGAAAATGTAATATCCATAAAAAGAAACGGGCTGACTCCAAACCACATTTTGTACATTTCTATCAAGGCTTTAAACAATATATTAGCACAGTAGTTACATAAACTTCAAAGCTGGTATTACAAATAGCACTCCTCTCCTGATCACATGACACATAATATATACATGGATTTATTATTTTAAGTTGTTGATAAAAAATCCTACTTTGTTCCAAACGGACCAAAGAATATAATGATGTATACGGTGGCCCATAAGGTCATAGAGACGTAAATAAAGCAGGGACTTGATCAGCCGGTCCGTGTTTAAAGAGTTAAACGGCGCTCCCCGGTGAACACACCATTAGTGATCAAAGTGATCCATGAACTAAAGCTCAGCCTCAGAATCAAGAGAGTCTTTTATTCAACAATATTTAGAAACATTGGAAGAGAAAGATCACAGTTTGACATTTAGAACATTACAGTATGATTCCAGATATTACCAGAAGAAGAAAAGAAGGCACTTGGTTTCAGATGTTTACCATTATAAACACAAGACGCCATTTTGTGAATCCAAACAGAAATGTTACATGTGTCTTTAAGAGTAGAGACCAAGTTAATCAGAGGGATACAAGTTTGAGACAGATCTGCTTCACAGTGCAGAGAGTGTGTGAGACAGATGTGTGTGTGAGACAGATGTGTGTGTGTGAGACAGATGTGTGTGTGAGACAGATGTGTGTGTGAGACAGGTGTGTGTGTGTGAGACAGATGTGTGTGTGTGAGACAGATGTGTGTGTGTGAGACAGGTGTGTGTGTGTGTGAGACAGGTGTGTGTGTGAGAGGTGTGTGTGTGAGACAGATGTGTGTGTGAGACAGATGTGTGTGTGAGACAGGTGTGTGTGTGTGAGACAGATGTGTGTGTGTGAGACAGATGTGTGTGTGTGAGACAGGTGTGTGTGTGTGTGAGACAGGTGTGTGTGTGTGAGACAGGTGTGTGTGTGTGTGAGACAGGTGTGTGTGTGTGTGAGACAGGTGTGTGTGTGAGACAGGTGTGTGTGTGAGACAGGTGTGTGTGTGTGAGACAGGTGTGTGTGTGTGAGACAGGTGTGTGTGTGTGAGACAGGTGTGTGTGTGTGAGACAGGTGTGTGTGTGTGAGAGACAGGTGTGTGTGTGAGACAGGTGTGTGTGTGTGAGACAGATGTGTGTGTGTGAGACAGGTGTGTGTGTGAGACAGGTGTGTGTGTGTGAGACAGATGTGTGTGTGTGTGTGTGTGACAGATGTGTGTGTGTGAGACAGAAGTGTGTGTGAGACAGGTGTGTGTGTGTGTGTGTGTGTGTGTGTGTGTGTGTGTGTGTGTGTGTGTGAGACAGATGTGTGTGTGTGAGACAGGTGTGTGTGTGTGAGACAGATGTGTGTGTGTGTGTGTGAGTGTGAGTGTGAGTGTGTGTGTGTGTGTGTGTGTGTGTGTGTGTGTGTGTGTGTGTGTGTGTGTGTGTGTGTGTGTGTGAGAGACAGGTGTGTGTGTGTGAGACAGGTGTGTGTGTGTGTGAGACAGATGTGTGTGTGTGAGACAGATGTGTGTGTGAGACAGATGTGTGTGTGTGTGTGACTGTGAACACACTGAACTGATTCCAGCAGCTGATTTGCAGTCAGTTTCTGTCGTCAGGAGAGACTCTCAGACCTGCAGAGGAACCAGAGACACTGAGGAGAGACTCTCAGACCTGCAGAGGAACCAGAGACACTGAGGAGAGACTCTCAGACCTGCAGAGGACCCAGAGACACTGAGGAGAGACTCTCAGACCTGCAGAGGAACCAGAGACACTGAGGAGAGACTCTCAGACCTGCAGAGGAACCAGAGACACTGAGGAGAGACTCTCAGACCTGCAGAGGACCCAGAGACACTGAGGAGAGACTCTCAGACCTGCAGAGGACCCAGAGACACTGAGGAGAGACTCTCAGACCTGCAGAGGAACCAGAGACACTGAGGAGAGACTCTCAGACCTGCAGAGGAACCAGAGACACTGAGGAGAGACTCTCAGACCTGCAGAGGACCCAGAGACACTGAGGAGAGACTCTCAGACCTGCAGAGGAACCAGAGACACTGAGGAGAGACTCTCAGACCTGCAGAGGAACCAGAGACACTGAGGAGAGACTCTCAGACCTGCAGAGGAACCAGAGACACTGAGGAGAGACTCTCAGACCTGCAGAGGAACCAGAGACACTGAGGAGAGACTCTCAGACCTGCAGAGGAACCAGAGACACTGAGGAGAGACTCTCAGACCTGCAGAGGAACCAGAGACACTGAGGAGAGACTCTCAGACCTGCAGAGGACCCAGAGACACTGAGGAGAGACTCTCAGACCTGCAGAGGAACCAGAGACACTGAGGAGAGACTCTCAGACCTGCAGAGGAACCAGAGACACTGAGGAAAGACTCTCAGACCTGCAGAGGAACCAGAGACACTGAGGAGAGACTCTCAGACCTGCAGAGGACCCAGAGACACTGAGGAGAGACTCTCAGACCTGCAGAGGAACCAGAGACACTGAGGAGAGACTCTCAGACCTGCAGAGGAACCAGAGACACTGAGGAGAGACTCTCAGACCTGCAGAGGAACCAGAGACACTGAGGAGAGACTCTCAGACCTGCAGAGGACCCAGAGACACTGAGGAGAGACTCTCAGACCTGCAGAGGAACCAGAGACACTGAGGAGAGACTCTCAGACCTGCAGAGGAACCAGAGACACTGAGGAAAGACTCTCAGACCTGCAGAGGAACCAGAGACACTGAGGAGAGACTCTCAGACCTGCAGAGGAACCAGAGACACTGAGGAGAGACTCTCAGACCTGCAGAGGAACCAGAGACACTGAGGAGAGACTCTCAGACCTGCAGAGGAACCAGAGACACTGAGGAGAGACTCTCAGACCTGCAGAGGAACCAGAGACACTGAGGAGAGACTCTCAGACCTGCAGAGGAACCAGAGACACTGAGGAAAGACTCTCAGACCTGCAGAGGAACCAGAGACACTGAGGAACCATCAGGCCAGAACCCAAACCCAGCATAGAGAGGATGATCCAGATACACTGCTACTCTGCCAGAGGGGGGAGGAGGAGGAGGAGGAGGAGGAGGAGGAGGAGGAGGAGGAGGAGGAGGAGGAGGGGATGTATGTTACAATGTTATTGTGATGGACATAGTAAGGACCACCCCAGCAGTTCAGACTCCAGGACTGATCATTCCTTCCAAACCTACAGTCCTCTCTCTCTCCTCTCCTCCTGATTCCTCTGTAAGTCACTGATATAGAAACCTCTCCTCTCCTCTCAACCTCCCAGTAACAGCGACCAGTCAGAGCTTCTCTACACATCAGCTGAGGCTCTTTCTCAAACCTCTCTGGATGATCAGGATATGGCTCCTCCTCCTCCACACGTGTCACCTTCCTGTTGTCTTCAGACAGTTTGAGGTTCCTGTGAGCTGTGTTTGAGTCCAGCTCCAGTTCACAGGCATCTGATGGAGAGAACAGCTGCAGGTTATCATCTGTTCATTTATTAACTACTTTACTGACTGACAGGAAACCATTCAGACTGACGTCTCATATTCACTGAGAATGATGTCTAACAACCTGATCTTCATCAGGAGGTGATCCATCAATGATCTCAGACCTAATACTTATTATTGTAAAATAAGAGATAAGGAAAGGGAAACAGCATCAGCGCTCAGCTGTTGATCTACTGTCACTATCCAAAGAGTCTCATGTGAAGAAGCTTTCACAGGAACATGTGTAGATGATATTTATGTGTAGTCCAGTACTTGGAACAGGGAGAGGAACTGCCTGAATCTGCTTTTAGGTTTTCATTTGGACTAATAATAAAATACATGGTATTTAGAAAGCACTTTTCCTGGTGCTCAGAGACGTTACTTCCAGTCTTCTTCTTTGCATGCAGCAGGTGGAAACCTGGTGAGTTCACATCTCTGGGGGTCTTAACACGTTTACTGTAGGAAGAGCAGACTGGGTTTCTTGTGAAAGGAGCAGGTTTTATTTTTGCTCTACTGTTCCCTGAGTCTGAAAACGTCACTGTCTTTCTTTGGTTCATTTGTTCTTTTTTAATTTATTTTATTTCAGTAACCAGAGCCATATGTTAAACAGTCAGTGAGGAGGGAATGTTATCTACTGAGAGTGTATAGAACTAAAACACAGTATTTTCTGTCTGCTCAGATTTGATTTCTGCTTTTTTAAACGTTGCTGCTGGCGTTTGATATTGTGATACTTAGATTAAGTTACTGATTACATTTCTTAACCTGTATTTAGTAACTGAATACATTTTAGAGTAACCCTCCCCACCCTGAATATCAGAATGTATCTTTAAAGACAGTGAAGAGAAGAGGTGAGCTTTCTGTCGGTGCGTCTGTTATGAAATGTGTTTATTAGTGTAACCTGTGCAGCTCTGAGGAATCAAACTGAAAACACTCACACTTCCTCAGACCAGGTTTGGGAGGGGTTGGAGCTCAGAGCTGAAGCCAGAGAAACACAGCCTTCCTCTGAGACCAGACTACACACACACACACACACACACACACACACACACACACACACACACACACACACACACACACACACACACACACACACACACACACACACACACACACACACACACACACACACACACACACACACACACACACACACACACACACACACACACACACACACACACACACACACACACACACACACACACACACACACACACACACACACACACACACACACACACACACACACACACACACACACACACACACACACACACACACACACACACACACACACACACACACACACACACACACACACACACACACACACACACACACACACACACACACACACACACACAGGTTAGAGAATTATCCCTCCATTGGTGATTTTATCATTCTGAAGGTGAAAGGTAGGAACAGCCAGCATTTTTTGACCTTAGAAGAGTTTTTTACTAGGATTTGGTTGATAAGTTGGATAATCACCGGCTTTCGTAGCAGAACATCTTTGACTCAATATTGATGATCAACTCTAGACTAGAGGACCAGGAGCTGAGGACTGAGGACAGAGTTTCACAGCTTCTCTCTGACAATCAACCACTCAAATAATTCAATAAAAGGTCCATCCAATAGTTAATATATGAAGTAATCAGGTGTTCAGAGGGTCAACATTTTTAAACAGCTTTTCACTGACCTGAGAGTCTCCAGTTCACAGTGTGGACTCTCCAGTCCAGCAGACAGCAGCTTCACTCCTGAATCCTGCAGGTCGTTGGTACTCAGGTCCAGCTCTCTCAGCCTAGAGGACTGGGAACTGAGGACTGAGGACAGAGCTGCACAGCTTCTCTCTGACAGGTTACAGACACTCAGTCTGAAGAGGAATCAGTAATACAGTAGAAATCAATTATACACTTTCATAATTTTGTGAATATTTAAGAAATACATTCAATCTGGATAGTTATGTGTTCACGTACAGAACTCTGTTGGAGGCTTTGTCCACTGGCAGCAGCCTCAGAAGAGCCTCCTCTGAAGCAGAGTATTTCTTCAGGTCGAACACATCCAGATCTTCTCCTGATGACAGTAAGATGAAGACCAGAGCTGACCACTGAGCAGGAGACAGTTCCTCTGTGGAGAGACTTCCTGAGCTCAGGGACTGTTGGATCTGCTTCACTAGAGAACGATCATTCAGTTCATTCAGACAGTGGAACAGGTTGATGCTTCTCTCTGCAGACAGATCCTCATCCATCTTCTTCTTGATGTACTGGACTGTTTCCTCTTCAGTCTGAGATTCACTTCCTGTCTGCGTCAGCAGGCCTCGTAGGAGTTTCTGATTGGTCTGCAGTGAAAGACCCAGGAGGAAGCGGAGGAACAAGTCCAGGTGTCCGTTTGGACTCTGTAAGGCCTGGTCCACAGCCCTCTGGTAGAGATGTGTTAGTTTAGGTTTGACCTCAGACTGCTGGGAGGTTGTTGGTTCTTCTGCCAGCAGGTTGACCCCAGAGCTGATGAAGGTCAGATGGACATGAAGAGCAGCCAGCAACTCCTGAACGCTCAGATGGACGAAGCAGAACACCTTGTCCTGGTACAGTCCTCTCTCCTCTCTGAAGACCTGTGTGAACACTCCTGAGTACACTGAGGCTGCTCTGATATCGATGCCACACTCTGTCAGGTCGGACTCATAGAAGATCAGGTTGCCGTTCTGCAGCTGCTCAAAAGCCAGTTTCCCCAGAGCCTCCATCATCTTCCTGCTCTCTGGACTCCAGTGTGGATCTGTCTCAGCTCCTCCATGATACTTGACGTTCTTGACTTTGGACTGAACCACCAGGAAGTGGATGTACATCTCAGTCAGGGTCTTGGGCAGCTCTCCTCCCTCTCCGGTTTTCAACACCTCCTCCAGAACTGAAGCAGAGATCCAGCAGAAGACTGGGATGTGGCACATGATGTGGAGGCTTCGTGAGGTCTTGATGTGGGAGATGATGGTGCCGGCCTGCTTCTGATCTCTGAACCTCTTCCTGAAGTACTCCTCCTTCTGTGGGTCAGTGAACCCTCGGACCTCTGTCACCATGTCCACACACTCAGGAGGGATCTGATTGGCTGCTGCAGGTCGTGTGGTTATCCAGAGGCGAGCAGAGGGAAGCAGCTTCCCCCTGATGAGGTTTGTCAGCAGCACATCCACTGAGGTGGACTCTGTGACATCAGTCAGGACCTCAGTGTTGAGGAAGTCCAGAGGAAGTCGACACTCATCCAGACCGTCAAAGATGAACACGACCGGGAACTGATCGAACCTGCAGATTCCTGCGTCTCTGGTTTCAGAGAAGAAGTGATGAACAAGTTCCACCAAGCTGTACTTGTTCTCTCTCACCACGTTCAGCTCTCTGAAGGTGAATGGAAATATGAACTGGATGTCCTGGTTGGCTTTGCCTTCAGCCCAGTCCAGAGTGAACTTCTGTGTTAAGACTGTTTTCCCAATGCCAGCCACGCCCTTTGTCAGCACTGCTCTGATTGGTGCATCTCTTCCAGGTGAGGCTTTAAAGAGGTCTTCTTGTCTGATGGATGTTTCTGGTCTGTGTGGTTTCCTGGATGCTGTTTCAATCTGTCTGACCTCATGTTCCTTGTTGACCTCTGCAGGCCCCCCCTCTGTGATGTAGATCTCGGTGTAAATTTCATGCAGGGGTTTTACATTTCCTTTTTTTGTGATTTTCTCAGAAATGAATTCAAACGTTTTCTTCAGGCTTGATTTGAGCTTATCTTGGCACTTGGAAACAATCTCTGAATGAAGCAAAAAGGAAAATTGACAATTAGAGGAGATACTACAAATAACTTGTGTCTAAATATGTTCTCCAAATTTGACACACTAGTAGATTATTTTTAAAGGATCAAGACCCTGTATGTTGTTGCATAATTATATGTAGCAAGCCAAACATATTGTCCTTGACAACAATTAATATCCAACGCTGAGAGAGTATTCTGATTTACAGTAGAGAACCATGGACCTCAACCTAACTGACTCTTATTCTGCTGCTTGGAGCTGAGGTATAACCCTGGTAGAGCCCAACCCCTGCTGAGGATGTACAAATAAAGCTTTTATTCCAGTTATTAAAGTATTGGATGGCTTTACTACAGCATAGTAACATAGTAGCCTAACATCCACAGAGTAAAAAGCCTTCCCTCTAGAGATGTCCCGATCCGATCACGTGATCGGGGATCGGAGCCGATCACGTGATTTTCAAAAGATCGGGATCGGGAGAAAAAAATCGGGGATCGGGATTTTTTTTTTTTTTTTTTTTACAATTTTTTTTTTTTTTAATTTAATGTTACAAAACAAAAATGACCATGTTCCCGTCTTAAAGTCATCCTGAGGCCTTAGTTTTGGTTTGAAATTACACAACATCATGTATGTGTTGCTTCTTTTGGGCTTGTTTTCAGACCTGGTTGCTTATTTCTCTCAAAGCTGGCAACAGAGTGGGCGCGCAGTGTCTAGCAGTAGGCTAACGAGAGGCTACGTTCAGCTGGTGACTCGGGACTCGGGACAGAGAAAATGTCAGGAGTTTGGAAGTATTATAAAATTGAAAGCGAAGGCAGTGTAACAGCCAGATGCAATGTTTGCAAGGCGGAGGTTCCGCGTGGTGGAAAGAACAGAGCTACGTTCAACACGACCAATCTAATACGCTACCTGAGAAACAAACACCAACAACAACAGGACGAGTACACAGCGGCCACTCAGGGAACGGCACTGAAACAACCGACACTTTCAGAGACTTTTAAAAGGAAAGAGAAACTGCCCCAGAACAGTGAAAAGGCCAAACAAATAACAGCCAAGATAGCTGAATTCATCGCGTTGGATGACCAGCCGTTATCTGTTACCTTTTTTTTCTCTTAATGCATTGCATAAAGATCGGATCGGGAAAAATCGGTATCGGCAGATTGTCAAAATCAAATGATCGGAATCGGATCGGGAGCAAAAAAATGTGATCGGGACATCCCTACTTCCCTCCTTCCAGAAGACAGGTGGTTGGGCAAACTCCAATGACACCTCCAAATGTAACCACTGGGCCCTTGTTAAGGACTTGAATGGAATCTACTATGGTCCGTCTGAATGTATGAACACTTCTGCATGAGCAATCTCAGAAAACTCTGATATTTAGAGCGTATCAATAACCTACAGTCTTCCAGATTGTCTATGTTGCCCCAGCTGGTGCCCTGGCCCAGAGAGCCCACCCAAAGACTTCAAGAGGTCAAGACAGTGTTGAGGTTTCCATATTGAGTTAAATAATTTAAACGAAAGTTAATATAATCAAATGTAATTTTGTATAACCCACAATGAAAAATCCATTATTTTTCACGTTGTTCTATACTCACAGTATACAAAATGTAAACGGTTTGGAAAATTGATAGAGGGAGTAAGGTCTGTTATAGTTTATGTTAGGAAAATATCCCTCGTCATCGGCTTGGTCTTCAATATCAGGATACATGTATTTATTATCCTTGCAAGAATGGAAGTAGTCATCACACACAGAGGTTGCATGGGACAAATAGTTCCCAGAACAGTGTCCTTCACATGCCTTGAATACAAGAGAGGGTGTTACAGTGACAAGATGCAGAAATACCGGTTCAAAGCAGTATTCAATATTTTGTTCAGATTAGCTCCACGTCAGAAATGAGCATGCTTGATGTCTCTCTCCATAGAGGCTGAATCATCATGTTAATCACATAGCTATCATCTGCCTCAAACAGTCCTGATGCTCTTCTAGGTATTCAGACATCCTGTCATGTACACAGCTACAGTTGGGATACCTTTGTTAGCATGCTACTCTCATATTGGAAGAGGACTTTCAGTATTTTCCCAACAGTTTATCACTATCTTCACTCACAGCAGGTTGTACACAGGAGGCCCCTGACTCAATGGAAAAGTACTGGAGCCCCTAGATTTGTTTAGGCTTACCATCTGAGGCAAGTCTGGACATGTCCAGTCTCACACCTCGGAAGCAATGACACTCCCCCATATACAGTATATATATGTATATGGGTATATGTGTGTGTCTTTGGCTTCTGCTCCTGTATAGAGCATAACAGCAGTAGCTGAAAGAGGAAAAGCGGCAGAGGGGATTTTTTCTTGTTAAGTCAATGTGCAAAAAAGCACACGTCCGATCGTCCGGGACGTGTTATTTACAATATCGGACAAGTACATCTTTCCATTGACTTGTCCGATGGACAAGTGACGTTTTTCGCCCATATTTATTGACAAATTATTGATAAATTCAGCTTACAAAAGGCAGAACTCATTCGCAAATTGTCCGTGTCCCCGCTGACCGCACCTCTCTCACTCTATGCTCCGGATCAGCTGATCGGTGCAGCTCAGCATATCTCTCTCTCTCTCGCTCTCTCTTTCTACACACAAAGGATCCGCTGCCCGTTTAACAGCCTCATCTTTGTCAAACTTTCTTATGTTCTTTCTCTAACACGTAATGAAGGTTATTAAGCGTTTTAGCTCCTATGTTGTTAATATTGACCGCCATTTCCTTTTTGAAGTGAACCAGCCTCCCTGTCTGTGTCCTCCTCGCGCTGTCCCCAGACTCGGAGGAGCACAGGGATGTCAGTATTGTTTATGAAGCAGGTAGTGGCGGCCGGCCCATAGGGGCGCTAGGGGCGCTGCCCCACCTCTTCCCACATACAAAATAAAAATAAAAAATATATTTAAAAATAATATTTTTTTATTTTATTTTTATTTAGGTAAATATTATATAATTGGTATCAGTAAAATGTATAGTCTACAATAAAATCTCGTTTAAATTTGTGTTACAACGATGTCTAAAGTTACTGAAAAGTCACATGTTTCCTGCCTGGCCTTGCCCATGTGTCATTACCTTTATATATACAGTCTAT
The DNA here is from genome assembly GCA_028583405.1 of Pogonophryne albipinna. NCBI lineage: Eukaryota > Metazoa > Chordata > Actinopteri > Perciformes > Artedidraconidae > Pogonophryne > Pogonophryne albipinna. The sequence goes on from JAPTMU010000194.1 coordinate 288,167, forward strand.
GGTCATTACCCTCTCTCGTCTGGGCGGTAAGAAAGGAGCCCTCAACCAGTGCAGCAGCAGCCACGAGCAGCTGACTGTTGCTATCTGTAAACTATGATGCCGAAACATAATTTCAGCAAATCAGCGTTGTCAAATCTGATGATCAATGTCAGCGCCCGGTCCAGTCTGTGAGTAGTTTGGACACTAGTGACCCGTATCCGGTGGGGTGACGCAGTACGGCAGTAGTTGATGAGGATGGCTTCGTGTGCAGGTGGAGTCTCCGGACCTCGGTCCCCGCCCAATTCCGTTCAAGAGCTACTCTCCAATCCTTTCGAAAGGAGAAGTTTGGGAGATAAACTGTTGCTTAAAGACCTTGGACCGGACCAACCCGATTTGTATATATCGCAGCAAGCTCGGGAAAAAGACAAAACGTATCAACGAGGCTTCTCACGTAGCTGGTACACCAGAAAGGCATGGCTAGCTGGATGCAAACAGGTAAATGCTATCTTTTGTTTCCCATGCTTGCTCTTCAAACAGCCGGGGACAGATACGATCTGTTCAGAAACTAGACAAAAGTTAAACAAGTACAAACCACAGACTGTCTGTGTCATGGAGAATACAGTCGCTGGTTTATTTATGTCTGTATAGGCCGTTGCTGTGAGTGTGGACGGTCGGAGCATATATAACGTTAGCTTAGCCAAGCTCCATTTAGAAAACACGCATTTTAAAAGGGTTTTTCGCCTGCCGTCTGTCTGCAGACTTGTCAAAGCATTAATTCATGGTTTTTACTAACCGGTATCAGTATGTTGTTACTTCGGCATCATTTAGAAACGTGTATTACAATTAAATCACGGTACAATATGTTCATCTTGTTGTAGTTGTAGCCCCCTTGCCAGCGATTCTCTCTCTAGTTTAGCATACTCAGCCCGACTCAGCCTGGTTGTTCCTGGCCCTAGAACCACGATTTTATGGGGCCAGAAAAACTGTGAATTAGGACCCGCTAGCCGGTACTAGGCCAAGTGGAAACGCAACCAAAAACGGGCCCCGCACGGCTCGGCACGCTTAAAGCGAGCTCCGCGCTGCACTGGAAACGCGCCATTACATCACCAGAAGTCCTAATTTAAGGGGTCATTTCTCCCAAAAAAAAATGTTTTACTCACTATATCAACAACCCCACCAAAAATATTTTCCACCAGCCGCCACTGGAAGCAGGGTAGTACATTATTGAAATGAAAATACTATTTATTTCCGTTTACAACAGTGAGCAGCTGGGCAGCTGCAACATGTGTATTGCAGGACATGTGTTGGACACAGACTGTGTTAGGACACTGTCCCACAGGCAGGTTGCAGTGTAACATCAGAGGAGACTGGGACAGTTGTACATTCTCAAACTGCACCACTTAGGACTAACTAAACAATGCAGAGATTATTTTTATATAATTTTATTCAATAACAAAATGAAACGGTATGAAGTGATTCGTAAATAGGAATACAGATTTGACTTGATGTTTTCATAAATATATTTTTCTGCCAGGGAAATTGGCATGGGACTTATTTTTAACCTCTAAAAGAACCGGAATAGAGAACTGAAAAGAACCGGAATCGAAAGCATAACCGGAATCGTTAAAATCCAAACGATACCCAACCATGGATGTATAATAAGATCCCAACCCTGTGTAATGCAGTAAAATCTTATCGCTGTTGCGTTAGCGGTGTCGTAAAACCGTAGGAAAATGTAAAATACGATGGCGAAAAAGAAGATTCCAGAGGCCCCAATTTTTCACTTGACAAGTAAATTGCCAAACTCACTTTGTACTCTCTAAAAAAAAAATCTTACACTGTAAGTACTCTCAAATTGGTTTTGTATTGCAACTGAAGAGGGTGATTTTGTACCAGGTGACCTCCAGGCCCGCCGGCCTCAGCAACACAATGAACTCTTTGTCTTTGCATCAGCAGAGACTAAAGTAACGGCTTTCATCTCAATGAACCTCAAAGGTGACCTGGGCAAGGACAGCAAAGAAGAGAGAGTCAAATCTCTATCCAATGGTTTCTTTCAAGAGCTGTTGTAGAGCTGAGCCCAAATGTGTGGTTTGTCTAGCCTGAAGTGAGCATGCCATGTTCCTCTCCTTCACCAACACCCAACTGGCATTGATGGACCCTTAGATAGTCCAGCGGTGCGTAGACCCCGGTGCCTGGTTAAAGGATGAAGCCCCGGTGTCCCTAATACAGGGGTGGTAGCTTTCTTCCTAACTGGCTCACCTTTAAAGGTGTACTACCCCTCACCTGGAACAAATAGCCCTGGGTGACCCTCAGAAACAGTTGACCCTGAACACACAGCTTTCAGGGCCCTGGGGGTACCTAAACCACGACACCATGTACAGATGGTAATTACCTGAGGGGTCTATCAGGAGGGCACATTCTGTTATCATTCTAATCTACCTGACCACCTGGGTTATAAAAAATACAAGTCCCATCTTTGTAACATCTTTTTAATGACCTACCTGCAGGTTCTGAAGGGTGTTTTGATAATTTCTCCTTTAGATCATTCTCTTGTATCTCCCCCAAAACCATTATGGTCACTTTGATCGTATTGATGCAGTAGTTTAGAAACATCTGATCCACTGTGTCCATCCGGTCTGCATCCTCCAGACGACTCTTTGGGATTCCCTCGAATCCTAGGTACTTCTGCTGCAGGAACCACTTGAACTTTTAAAGTCCTCTTTCCCCAAATGTTCTAAAGAGGATCTTTTTAGGAGTCGCCATCTTTCCTGCAGAGATTAAAAAGGAGAAAATGATATGTAGATACATTTATAGATATAGGAGAGGGTTCATTGAAACAACAAGATTAGGGCCTAAGCTATCGATTAGTTTTAGTAATCGGGGGGTGGGGGCTGCTCATATGGACCTCTGAACTTAAATAAATAACGTTGCAATCTGAGATATAACTTGTGTTATAACAATCAAACGTACATTTTAAAATGTTGAAATAGTATTAGTGAGGAATGTAGTATGTTATTTAGACCAGTGAGACAATATAAGAATGCTTTTCAAAGCGTTTTACAGAATTATAATTCCCTGCTTTCATTCTAACCATACATGTATGTGTATTTCACAAGTTGCTGCAAACTTATAATAAACCTCAATTTGATTTTTTTTAAATGTGCATAAATACTTTGACACACAGCTCGCCTCCTGAACTTTGGATGGAATTAATATATCTACACGAGTAACTGTGTATTTTATATTTGATTAAGGGTGTGTGACGACCCCTCCACACCATTAGGCGTTCCGTTGTCTCTCTCCTTCTGTTTGCAGGTTTGCCAGTCTTGCAGGTGATTGTTAACTGATGAGCTGCACCTGGGCCTGGGGTAGCTGCTAAATGACAGCCCATCGAGTTTCGGGAGTCGGCTCTTATTCCTCTCGCACACTCCCCCGTGTGAGCTTCGCGCCGCGGCTGTCTGTTTTTGTATCAACTACTATTAAATGATTTTTATATTTTCATACCCCTTGTCTCGACTCCCAGCTTTTTGTTACAGCCCTAGAGCCGGGTTGTAACATTACCAGAAAGTTAGTAGTAGATAATTATAGGAGCGAAATTCCTCGATATCCGATTAGTAACCACTTCAAAAGATGGTGTCTGCTTTAAAATCTATTCTTAAACCTGACTGGCCCACACACTTTATTCTTTAAAGGCCTTTTTACTAATTTCTAAATCTTTAATTCCAAAAATTAAAAAAGCGTCTGAAATAAATTAGTTTTTCTTCGGTTAGAACATGTGTTAATGCACCCACATGTTTATGTGTTTAGCTATTTCTACGTTCTGTAGAACGGATGCATTTGGGGGATTTATGAGTCTTTACAACTTTTTAAATCTTTATATATTTAAAAGATTGCAACAGTTTTAAGAGAAAGACACAGGATAGTTCACATGTTGTCTTCCTTTGGGGACCCCTGATGTCTGAGAGGGCCCCCAAAGGAGTGTAAAAACAGCTCAGAGTCACGAGAGAACCGGTGTAACCAGTGTCGGAAACCAGTGAGAGGTGATGTAGTTCTACTAGCTGACCACTAGATGGTACTAACTGACCCTCTAATGAAATGAAGATTAGCTCTGATATATGATGTGATATGTGATGCATGTCTGCCTGATCACACACATTGGGAGATATGTAATTTGTTTTTGAATGTACTATGCACTACAACTAAACTGCTTTCTCAATAAAGTTTAAACAACAGTCAGACTTATGTTTAGATAACAGAACATATTGTTGATCATTGGGATCATTGGCTGAAAAAAAATATGGTTAAGTTATTTAAATGATTCCGGTACGGACTATTATTCAAACGATGTTCTCAATACACGGTATTTTCTGGACTGATTCCAACAGTAAGTTTGACCAAATGTTGAGAGCTGAGCTGAAGGCTCTTCAGTGAAACCAGCTCAGTGTCAGTGTAGGAGGATGGCTGTATCTCAGCCCTTCTCACTTCATCCATGCACTTTAGTTCAGAGTATTAAGATTTAAATAATAAATACATCTCAGTCACATGACCTGAGTTCTTAGACCGGTTCTGACACAAACTGCATTTCCACTGATGATGTGTGTTCTGTATGTTAGTGACCTACGATAACAATCAGACTGCGGCTCTTTCTACCTGAGAAACACTGACAACAGAACATGGACATCTTTCTACATTCATTCTGCTTTAACTCAGAGAGAAACACAATATTTCAAACAGATATTTAGATTCAGCATGAAGAAACGTGTCCAGGTAAACAGAGACACAGCACAATGTGATCAGAGTGATCCTGATGATGAGACAGATTCCTCTGGGAGGATTCTCACCTGCTGAACTCTCTCCAGGTCCACTCACAGACTCTCTTCATGTGTGGAGGAAACTCAGCTCTTCCTCGTCTGTCCTGTGTCTGCATGCTTCTGATCTGAGGACGCCGTCACACCCTCATAACAACACATCAGAGTCACGTGAGAACCGGTGTCAGGAACCCAGTCAGTGAGAGGTGATGTAGTTCTACTAGCTGACCACTAGATGGTGATAACTGACCCTCTAATGATATGAAGATTAGCTCTGATATATGATGTGATATGTGATGCATGTCTGCCTGATCACACACATTGGGAGATATGTAACTTATTTTTGAATGTACTATGCACTACAACTAAACTGCTTTCTCAATAAAGTTTCAACAAAAGTCAGGGTTGTGTTTAGATAACAGAACATATTGCTCAGTTGTGGGTGGCACATGGAGGGAGCAGGAGACTCCCAGTGTAAAAACGTTTTGGAAAGCTGGTGAAGTATCTATCTATCTATCTATCTGTCTGTCTCTCCGTCCGTCTCTCTCTCGCTCTCTCTCTCTCTCGCTCTATCCATCTGTAGGTAGACGGATAGATAGATACTTCATTCATCCCAAATTGTGAAATGTGTGGAAACAATAACATTAAATACAAATGAAAGAAATTGACAGGAATATATGCATATACAGTAGAAAGGTGCACAATGAATATTCTAACATTTGATGCAGCCTTACTATCAAGGCTGACCTAAATACGTTGCTTTCCTACAGATTACCTTACCACTGCACTGGTCAGGTAAAACTAGGCGGATTAATAAGATGTGAAGTGCTTTGTAACTTTGACCCGCTTGACTGAATACACAAAAAACAATGAAGAAAGTTTAACCAATAAACACAAACTAACTATCACTATAACATGATGATGATGGTGATAAAGAATGCATCTAATGTTCCGCTGTTCATTAAAAAAAAACAGCGCATTAAACAAACCATCATGCTCTTACTTTGACAACCAATGCGGAAATGTCGTCATCAGCAGGCCATCACGTGGTTTCTGAAAATAACCGAGTGACACGAGTAGATTTTAGCCGAGACCGGCGGAAAGTTTGTCTCAAAACTCCCTGTGTGTAAAAAGACGATCCACAAGCAGAAATGTGAGATCCACGAGCGCATTTGGGGTCGACAAATACAAAATGGATTCACAAATGCCTGATCGAAAGTTGTAAATGTTAAAGAGATATTCAAAGATATTTTTATTATTTGTAAAAATATTTTGTGTATTTGCAGATCCATTTACACTTGCAAATGTATTTGTGAGTTTGTAAATCTTTTAAATGCATTTGTGGTGTTTTACATTTACAAATCACATATTTACACACAAATTATTTTTATGTTCACACAAATTATTTTGAGACATATCTATGCCCATATGAGCTGACGGCTCTTCAGTGAAACCAGGTCAGTGTCAGTGGAGGAGGATGGCTGTATCTGAGCCCTTCTCACTTCATCCATGCACTTTAGTTCAGAGTATTAAGAGTTAAAAAAAAATACAACTCAGTCACATGTCAGAGTTCTTAGACCGGTTCTGACACACCCTGCATTTTTCACTGATGTGTGTTCTATATGTTAGTGATCTACGATAACAATCAGACTGCTGCTCATTCTTAATATATCTACACGAGTAACTGTGTATTCTAAAAGAAACATTTGATTAAGGATGTCAACATTAACAGAAAGTTAGTAGATACTTATACAAGTGAAATTCCTCAATATCCGATTAATTACCACTTTAAAAGATGGCGTCTGCTTTAAAATCTATTTCTTAAAACAGACTGGCCAAATACTTTTGTCTTTAAAGGCCTTTTTACAAAATCTCTCCCTGTTCATGCAACATAACTATTATATTTATCCCCAAGTCTTTAATTCCAAACATTAAAAAAGCGTCCGAAACAAATGAGTTTTTCTTCGGTTAGAACATGTGTTAATGCACCCACATGTTTCTGTGTTTAACTCTTTCTACGTTCTGTAGAACGGATGCATTTGGGGGATTTATGGGTGCAGGTAGAAAATCATCATCTGAGCATTTACAACTTTTTTAATATTTACATATTTAAATGATGGTGTTACGTCGCCACTAAGGTCTAGGGGACCTGGAGACAATAACACACAACAATCAATAATTATGAGGGAGTCAGCGTAAAGTTTGACAAAAGGTTTATTCCTTGAACAACCCAACTGAACAGAAGTTTAACAGAAATACTCTTTGTGTGAGGAGGAGGAGGAGTCAAAGGAGATTGTGCCAAACAAAAGAAATAAGCATAACAAAACCAGACCTCTCTCTACATCTATCCTTTGAAACCAAAACTCAAACAAAAACCCTCACTAACTAAACTACTCAGAACTGGACAAAACAGAATACAGGGGTGGCAACAAACCTAGTGTGTCTTAACATTAGTTATCTACGTGATGAGAAATGTACAGGGTACCCCAGACTTACCTAACTCCCCCACCTCTCAACACACACACATTAACAAAGGTTAGAACAAAGTAGAATGAGCTTCTAAACAAGGCAGTCAATTGCAGGCTCCTCAATCAGCAACAGGCCCAGGGTGAGAGAGAGAGAAGACTTCCTGGGTGCCTACTTTATGGTCGGCCCTGGCTGCTGATAGTCCAGCTGAGGGTGAGAGGATCCAATCAGCCATCAGACTCAGGTGCACAGGCAGATACCGATCAGCTGCTGATTAGCTGTGCAGAAGACAGGGAGAAGAGAGAAACACAGGAGGGAAGGAAAACCACACAAGTACAGCCTGCCTGGCACGTAACACCTCCACACATATAAATCCAAACAGTATGTTTACATAGCACGAGAGTGCATTGGCAAGAACATTATCGGCCCCCTTTTTATGGCATATGTCAAGGTTGTAGTTCTGGACAATCAATGACCAACGCATAAGGCGTTGATTGTGGTTGTACATCCTTGAAAGAAAAACCAGGGGATTGTGATCAGTGTATACCTTAATAGGTTTTACACTGGAGCCAAGATACACATCAAAGTGCTGCAAGGCAAACAATAGCGCTAAAGCTTCTTTTTCAATAGTAGAGTACTTCAACTGATGTTTGTTGAACTTTCCTGAGAAGTAGCTCACGGGGTGATCGATGGCCTGTGCATCTTCTTGTAGAAGAACAGCCCCTGTCCCAACTCCACTGGCATCGACCTCGAGCTTGAATGGCTTCGAAAAGTCTGGTGCAGAAAGAACAGGAGTGCAACACAGAATACCTTTTAGGCTCTCAAATGACTGTTGACACTCACCGGACCAAACGAAAGACTTTGAGGGACTGGTCAACGTAGTGAGTGGGGCCGCCACCGAGGAGAAGTTTCTGCAGAAACGGCGATAGTACCCTGCCATTCCTAGGAAGCGGCGAAGTTCCCTCCTGGTGGATGGCACTGGGAGGGAGGCAATTGCCCTGATCTTTGCATCAGCAGGGCACACCTGCCCTCGACCAACCTGCTGACCAAGGTAGAGAACGGTACCTTTTCCAAACTCATATTTGGCAAGGTTAAGTGTTAGGGATGCGGCCGACAAGCATTTAAAAACTTCTCTTAAGGTAGACATGTGGCTAGCCCACTCATTAGAATAGACAACAATGTTGTCCAGATATGCCTTACAGTTTTGGAACATGTCCTAATACAAGATTTACAAGCCTCTGAAAAGGGATTTCGAGGCGTAGTCATGGGGGAGGGGGTCTGCAGTTCGGTGGACTAAGGATTGCACCACTGCTTTTTGCAGATGATGTGGTTCTGATGGCTTCATCGGTCTGCGACCTTCAGCACTCACTGGATCGGTTCGCAACCGAGTGTGAAGCGGCTGGGATGAGGATCAGCACCTCCAAATCTGAGGCCATGGTTCTCAGCAGGAAACCGATGGACTGTCCACTCCAAGTAGGGAATGAGTCCTTACCCCAAGTGAAGGAGTTCAAGTATCTCGGGGTCTTGTTCTCGAGTGAGGGAACAATGGAGCGTGAGATGGGCCGGAGAATCGGAGCAGCGGGAGCGGTACTGCAGTCGCTTTACCGCACCGTTGTGACGAAAAGGGAGCTGAGCCGGAAGGCAAAGCTCTCTGTCTACCGGGCCATTTTCGTTCCTACCCTCACCTATGGTCATGAAGGATGGGTCATGACCGAAAGAACGAGATCGCGGATACAAGCGGCCGAGATGGGTTTTCTCCGCAGGGTGGCTGGTGTCTCCCTTAGGGATAAGGTGAGAAGTTCGGTCATCAGGGAGGGACTCGGAGTTGAGCCGCTCCTCCTTCGCGTCGAAAGGAGCCAGTTGAGGTGGTTCGGGCACCTAGTTAGGATGCCACCTGGGCGCCTCCCTAGGGAGGTGTTCCAGGCACGTCCAGCTGGGAAGAGACCAAGGGGTAGACCTAGGACCAGGTGGAGGGATTATATCTCTTCGCTGGCCTGGGAGCGCCTTGGGATCCCCCAGTCAGAGCTGGTTGATGTCGCCAGGGAAAAGGAAGTTTGGGGCTCTCTGCTGGAACTGCTACCCCCGCGACCCGACCACGGATAAGCGGAAGAAGATGGATGGATGGATGGATGAAAAGTGGCAGGTGCGTTACACATACCGAAAGGCATCACAGTGTACTGAAGGAAACTGTCAGGTGTCACAAAGGCTGAGATATCGGAAGCACGCTGTGTTAAAGGAACTTGCCAGTATCCCTTTAACATGTCCAGCTTACTGACAAATTGTGCAGGACCAATTTCATCGATGCAGTCATCAATGAGCGGTAACGGGTGTGCATCGGGGACAGTGACAGCATTAACTTTGCGAAAGTCAGTGCAGAATCTTGGACTTCCATCTGACTTTGTGTCCAGTACACAAGGGGAACTCCAGGGACTGGAACTAGGCCTTGGAAATCCGTTTTTAAGTAGATACTCAACTTCCCTTTTCATAACCTCTCTCTTAACTGAGTTAACCCTGTACGCACGCTGTTTGATGGGCGAGGGGTTGGTCAAAACCACATCATGAGCTAGGACAGAATTTTGTGAGGGAGTGTAATTAAAAAAGACACGCAAAGTCAAATATCAGTTTCTGTATATCACTTCCTTGGATATCAGGAAGATGAGACAAGTAATTGGGCAAATCAGCCAATACCTCAGTATTGCTTAGTCTTGCCCCCTGTGGTGTTGCACTGTGCATCACCAACTCATCCTCATTTGAACTCACCCTCGAAACTGAAGCCATAGGAGAGACGGTTGTCCCCACCTGGTGAGATTTGGAAGACTCATTTTGGTCATCCCTGGTGCAGTACTTCTTCAGCATGTTGATATGACACACTCTGGTAAGACGTCTGCGGTCAGGTGTTTGAATGACGTAGTTTGTTTCACCAAGCTTCTTATCTACAACATAAGGGCCAGAAAATTTAGTAGACAGAGCAGAACCAGGTACAGGCAATATAACCAACACCTTGTCACCTGGCTGAAACAAGCGCACTACCGCCTTCTGGTCGTAGCGTTTCTTCATGTTTCCCTGGGTAGAGGTCAGAGCTTCTCTAGCCAAGGAGCAAGCACGATGTAGACGATCCCTAAGTTTGGCGACATACTCCGGGATACTGCAAACTTTTTTCGTTGGCATGATCAAATGCTCTTTAAGAACTCTTAAACGACCTCTGACCTCATGTCCAAACACTAGCTCAGCAGGACTAAAACCTAGAGACTCCTGAACAGCTTCACGGGCAGCAAATAACACTAAAGGAACACCGTCATCCCAATCTTTATGAGACTCGTGGCAATGTTTTCTTAACATGCACTTCATAGTCTGGTGAAACCTCTCTAATGCCCCCTGACTTTCAGGATGATATGGGCTGGATGTCACATGTTTGATACCTAAGGTGTCAAGTACCCGGGCAAACACTTTAGACATGAAGTTGGTAAACTTCAGAAGTGCCTTGGTGATGACCGGGCAGTGATTTTCCGTAGTGGGATGGCTTCTGGGAACCTAGTGGAAGCACACATGACAGTTAAGAGAAACTGGTTTCCAGTTTTAGTTTTAGGCAAGGGTCCCACACAATCCACAATCACCCTTTCAAATGGCTCTCCCATTACTGGAATAGGAATGAGAGGAGCAGGGTGAATCACCTGATTCGGTTTACCAGCAACTTGGCACACATGACATGTTCGACAATAAAGAACTACATCAGCCTTGAGTCATGGCCTATTTCATACGTTTTTGTTACCCCCATGTGACCTGACCACGGATGATCATGAGCCAAGGACATCACCTGAGAACGATAGGCTGTTGGCACGACAACCTGATAAACTGCAAAGGAGTCCGACTCCTCACAGGCATCACTAATCCAGCGACGCATTAATAGGCCATCTTCCATAATGTAAGCCATCTTCTTTGACTTGGCCTCTTCCTGACTGATAACAGAAGAGAGACATTTAGAAAGTGTTTCATCATTTAACTGGGCTGCCATGAATTCTTCCCGAGTGGCAGGCAGTTGTACAAGCTCTGAGCTGTTACTGGGTGATCCAGCACCAGCAGACCGGGCCTCCTCTGGCAGTCGGTCCGACACAGTCATGTCTTCAAGAAACTGCCCTGTAACAAGAAAAGAATCAGACAAGTCCTCTCCATATTTCTTTGACTGGGCGCTGGTAATCACACAAGCAGGAAAGATTTCGGGAGGTACTTCAGCTGATTTCTCTGCGTCTAAACTTAGATCAGGAGAATCAATGACCTCAGGTACTGGCTTAACTTTGCCCCCAGCCAAGTCATTACTGAGGATGAAATCAACACCTTTGATGGGCAAGGCAGGGAGGACAGCTACTTTAAAGAATCCTTTGAGAAGAGATGAGTGAATATAAACATTGTGCAAAGGAGCCGCAACTAGTGTCATGCCTACCCCTTGAACAACAGCACTTGATCCACATGATGATCTGGAGGTTAAAGGTAAGATGCCTTCTCTAATAATAGACTGAGAACCTCCTGTGTCCCTAAGTACCTGTACTGGCAGCTGGTCTTTAGGATCCCCTGTTAAAGAAACAAAGCCCTTTGAAATAAAGGGTTTGAAACAGGGATCAGGTACATCATCTTCCTGGGACATTTCTATGTCTGATAAGGACACTCCTTTAATGAGTCCCATTCCTTTTGGCGTTTGAAAGCGTTGCGAAAATTGTTGTTTACGCTTTAAGATATGACACCCTGAAATAAGGTGTCCTGTTTTATGGCAGTAGTTACACTCACGGGGCCCCCGTGGAGGTGATGGTGGTCCTCTAGACCTTTCGAAAGTTGTTGGGCCAAGATCAGGTCTTCCGGTTTGCGATACTGAAGCTTTATCTTGGTGCAAGGGTAAAGAAAACACAGTCTTGTGAGTGAGCATAAATTAATCCGCTAAAACAGCTGCCTTTGCCAGTGAAGTGACCTTCTGTTCATTTAAGAATATCACCATCCTTTCAGGCAAAGAATTCTTAAAATCTTCCAAGAGAAGCAACTGACGAATAGACTCAAAATTATCCTTCACTTCATTAGCCGCACACCATTTATCAAAGAGAATGCCCTTCTCTCGCGCAAACTCAACAAATGTCTGCGTAGCAGACTTTTTATGGTGTCTGAACTTTTGTCTGTAGGCCTCCGGCAAAAGCTCATAAGCACGCAAGATCGACTCTTTAAGCACTTCGTACTGCAAGCTTTCTTCCAAAGAATGTGAAGATACCACTTCCTGAGCCTTACCTACTAATTTGCACTGAAGTAGGATTGGCCACATGTCTTTAGGCCAGACTAGTGCGGTAGCAATTCTCTCAAAAGCACAAAAATATGAGTCAACCTCTGACTCTCTAAAAGTTGGCACCAAAGCAATATTTTTACTAACGTCAAAACTTTTTGTATGAGAGACTGTATGCGACGGTATTGACCTCTCAAATGTCTGCTCTGAAGAGATTCCCAGGGCATCAACTTCAAGCCGCTTTAACGTGATTTCTTTCTCAGCTTCTATCTCTAACTCGTGCTTAAATCTGCAGTTTGTAATCATAGTCCGCTCTACGCACCATTTCCTTCTCCTGGACTTCCAGCTGAAGACGGGCAAGACGAACCTTCAGTTTGGCATTACTACTTGCACCAAAGCTACCCGAAGAGAAAGCCTCAAACCTAGGAACCGTTGCAGGAGTAGCCTCAGGATTAACCTTGTCAATTCTAGGTGTAGCTAATACAGCCCGACTCTTCTGTTCTATAAAGGAAGCACCAACAACACGTTCCCTATCATCATCAATAGACACATCAGCCCTAGGCTGAGTTGACATGCCTGGGATTACAAGAATCTTTAACTCATCTAGTTTTTGCAGGATTTCATCTCTTAGCTCTTTTTACTTTATACTTGTCTACTGAAATGTTAAAGTGAGCTGCAATAGATAACATGTCATCTTTGCGACAGGAATACAACTTATCAACACTTGGACTTTCAATAAAATCCTGTAAGTCAAAACCCATTTTTTCCAGCCAATGTACAACACCTACAATGACTTCTCAATTATTGGTTGTTTTTAGCTCAGGAATATAGATATCCCGGACGAGACCCCATTTGCGTTACGTCCCCACTAAGGTCTAGGGCAGGGGTCGGCAACCCCTGGCACGCGTGCCAGCATTGGCACGCGGCACCGTAACCAGTGGCACACTAGGAATAAGTGGAATAAGTGTGCAAAATATCTAAATTGTATTTTCGGATCCTGAACGAGACCGCCGCCAGTGCGCGTCTCCCCGTTACCTCCAGAAGGAAGCCATGCACGCAGCTCAGCCCCGCCCTCTTTATCTCCAGATTACTTTCTGCCGCTTTCCTCCGTGGTGCAGTGATGATAGTTTCACCACAGAGGAAAGCACTTCACTAATTGCAGTACCCATAAGGAGCTGTACACATGCCGCAGTTTTGGCGTGGCTGTGTCTTTAGTTCAAAGCCCAGTGGCGATCTGCTCATCTCTCATTGAAATAATATGCTACAAAGGGGCGGACTGGCCATCTGTGTGTTGAACTTTCCTGTCGGCTCCCAGACCGTAGTCGAGGAGGGCAGAAGCAACAAGCTTCAGGTTCAATAACCCACTTTAGCTTAAATGACTGGAGAGAGGCGAGCTCTTCTTGGGAGGCAGTTGCATTTATTTAGTTGTTCTTCTGTTTCACAAAATACATCACAGACCTCTGTTTTTCTGCTGCCTCGTTTCACTTCCAGAAACATACACACGTTCTCTCACTGTCGCTCTACCATCCACAAACACACATGCACAAGCCACACCCCTCTCTCTCTCTTAAAGGGACAGCAATCTCATCTCAGTCTGCATGACCCTAATATCATAACATGTGAGTTCTGGAGAATCACAGAACGAACGATCGTCCTTATTATTATGCCGTTTAAACCAATTATTTAAATGTGTTTGTTAAATTCGGCATCATGTAAGTTGCGCTGACAGGTCCACACACTGCTCCCCCGTCCTCCTGCTGATAGTTGACGAGCATCAAGCTCCTCAACCCCCCCCGCCCCGTTGATAATTCTCGATCGTTGGCACGCTGATAACAATTTTTTTTTTTTAAATGGCACTTCATATCAAAAAGGTTGCCGACCCCTGGTCTAGGGGACCTGGAGACAACAACACGCAACAACCAATAATTATGAGGGAGTCAGCGTAAAGTTTGACAAAACGTTTATTCCTTGAACAACCCAACTGAACAGAAGTTTAACAGAAATAGTCTTTGTGTGAGGAGGAGGAGGAGTCAAAGGAGATTGTGCCAAACAAAAGAAATAAGCATAACAAAACCAGACCTCTCTCTACATCTATCCTTTGAAACCAAAACTCAAACAAAAACCCTCACTAACTAAACTACTCAGAACTGGACAAAACAGAATACAGGGGTGGCAACAATCCGCTAACCTAGTGTGTCTTAACATTAGTTATCTACGTGATGAGAAATGTACAGGGTACCCCAGACTTACCTAAGTCCCCCACCTCTCAACACACACACATTAACAAAGGTTAGAACAAAGTAGAATGAGCTTCTAAACAAGGCAGTCAATTGCAGGCTCCTCAATCAGCAACAGGCCCAGGGTGCAAAAGAGAAGACTTCCTGGGTGCCTCCTTTATGGTCGGCCCTGGCTGCTGATAGGCCAGCTGAGGGTGAGAGGATCCAATCAGCCATCAGACTCAGGTGCACAGGCAGATACCGATCAGCTGCTGATTAGCTGTGCAGAAGACAGGGAGAAGAGAGAAACACAGGAGGGAAGGAAAACCACACAAGTACAGCCTGCCTGGCACGTAACAGATGGCAAAAGGTTTAAGAGAAAGACACAGACATGTTGTCTTCCTTTGGGGACCCCTGATGTCTGAGAGGGCCCCCAAAGGAGTGTAAAAACACCTCAGAGTCACGTGAGAACCGGTGTAACCGATGTCAGGAACCCAGTCAGTGAGAGGTGATGTAATTCTACTAGCTGACCACTAGATGGTACTAACTGACCCTCTAATGAAATGAAGATTAGCTCTGATATATGATGTGATATGTGATGCATGTCTGCCTGATCACACACATTGGGAGATATGTAATTTGTTTTTGAATGTACTATGCACTACAACTAAACTGCTTTCTCAATAAAGTTTAAACAACAGTCAGACTTATGTTTAGATAACAGAACATATTGTTGATCATTGGCTTGAAAAAAAACATCGTTAAGTTATTTAAATGATTCCGGTACGGACTATTATTCAAACGATGTTCTCCCTACACAGTATTTTCTGGACTGGTTCCAACAGTAAGTTTGACCAAATGTTGAGAGCTGAGCTGAAGGCTCTTCAGTGAAACCAGCTCAGATATTTGGAGCATAATAACTGAACGCTGCTTCTCCATGTTTAGTTCTGACTCTGGGGACAGAAAGCTGACCAGTCCCTGAAGACCTGAGAGATCTGGATGGTTCATAATTTAGCAGAAGATCAGAAATGTATTTTGGGCCTAAACCATTCAGTGCTTTATAAACCAGCAGCAGTATTTAGAAATCTATTCTTTGACACACAGGAAGCCAGTGTAAAGACTTCAGAACAGGAGTGATCCACTTTCTTAGTGTTAGTGAGGACTCGAGCAGCGGCGTTCTGAATCAGCTGCAGCTTTCTAATAGATTTTTTAGTGAGACCTGTGAAGACACCATTGCAGTAGTCCAGTCTACTGAAGATAAAAGCGTGGACAAGTTTTTCCAAATCCTGCTGTGACATTAGTCTTTTAATCCTAGATATGTTCTTTAGGTGATAGTAGGCTGATTTAGTAACTGTTTTAATGTGACTGTTGAAACTCAGGTCAGAGTCCATGACTACACCTAGATTTCTGGCTTTATCTGTTGTTTTGAACATTGCAGACTGAAGCTCAGCGCTAACTTTTATACGTTCTGCCTTGGCTTTGTTTAATTGGAGAAAGTTCTGATACATCCAGTCATTGATTTGTTCAATGCACTTTCTCAGTGTTTGAATTGGAGCATAGTCTCCTGGTGAAATTGTTACATACATTTGTGTGTCATCTGCATCTCTATGGTAACTTATTTTGTTGTTCTTCATTATCTGAGCCAGTGGTAGCATGTAGATGTTAAAGAGAAGAGGCCCCAAGATGGAGCCTTGAGGAACCCCACATGTCATATTTGTCAACTCAGATGTGTATTTACTAGGGATGTAACGATACCAAAAACTCACGGTACGATAATATCGCGATAACAAGTCCACGGTACGGTATTTATCACGATATTGAATAATAAAGGGGGAAAAAAATGTCAAAAAACTTTTCAATACAATTTTTTTTTTCTCGGAAAATGTTTCTTTATTAAATAATAAATCTGATTTGTACAGCATTTTAGTAGGATAGCAGTATTGTCAAAAACAAAGTGACAGTAACAGACTGGAACAAGAAAACCAGTGTTTTTGTACCTATAGTACTACCAAACAAAGTAGGCATTTTCTTTGTGCCACTGCATCTCACAAATAAACAAGGACATTTAATAATCAGACCCTGCAATAAAATAAATCAAGTTTCACTTTAGTTTTTCAAGTAACTCAACTCACTCGTCACTCACTCAGCATCATCAGACAGGTTTTTAGGAATATGAGAATGTCCACATTTCCAGGTATTTATAAGCTGGGATGTTTGGGCATTTACAAAATCCCCTGCTCTGGAAAAAACTCTCTTGCTTAGTACTGATGTTGCTGGTACTGATGTTGCTGGTACTGATGTTGCTGGGACAGCAGTGGTCGCGTTAACCGAATATTTTTTTTTAACAATGACGGAAAAATCTGAAAGCAGTCTGTCATTTTGACAGATTAGAACAAACTCGGAACAGCGCCAACGTTTCTCCGCAGCGAGGCTCTGGTGTTATGCCGTGTTATGCATGCCCTCCCAAAGGAAATGATATAGTTTCCAAACCGTACTTTGCCGTACAGATCAACACATGTCTGGGAGGTTTTGCTTTACGCTGTGCACGCTCCCGCGAGGTGCATCATGCACACACGGCATAACACCGCCCCCCCCCGTTGACAGTTCACGAGCGTGCCCTCTCGTGAACAGTACATGCTATGTTATAAAGCCGTGGAGGGCGGGAGTTTATAAACCAAAGAGTAACCGCACTTACGGGACGCTGTAATAAGTAAAGCGAACGCACCCGCAAGGACACCTGGCCTCCTATTGGTTGAGGGATTTTGACAGGATTGTTGCACCAAAGTTTCGAGCGCGCACAGAATAAATCTGAGAGCAGAACAAATCTGTAAGCAGCAATATATCTGAGTGCAAGCGTACAGTTTGAGCAGAAGCAGAGCAAAGTGCAAGCAGGCACTGTTTGAGTGCGAGGACAGGGTTTGAGGGAAATAAATACATAAAGTATGCTCTCAAATTTAAATACCACGCTCTTGAATAAAGATAGGGAATAACCCCCATATAAATACGATGTCCTTTTGTGTTCTGTTGTTTTATGTTCATGTTGGAATCTACTTGCTGCCATGTTGGACAGGTCTCTCTTGAAAAAGAGATCGATGATCTCAATGGGACCATCTGGTTAAATAAAGGTTTAAAACAAAAAAAAGTGTTTTTTATCGCGGTAGATTTTGTCAGTCTCACGACGGTATCGGGACGTTTATTTACCGCGATACCGCGATATTCGGTATATTGTTACATCCCTAGTATTTACCTATAGAAACAAAGTTGTTTCTGTCCTTTAAGTAGGATTCAAACCAATTTAGAACTGTTTCCGAAAGTCCCACCCAGTTTTCCAGTCGGTCTAGTAATATGCTGTGGTCAACAGTGTCAAACGCAGCACTGAGATCTAATAATACTAACTCTGAAGTTCTGCCACTGTCTGTGTTTAAGTGGATGTCATTGAAGACCTTTACAAGAGCAGTCTCAGTGCTGTGGTTTGGACGAAAGCCTGACTGGAACACATCCAAACAGTTATTTAAAGGCAAGAAGTTACTCAACTGTTGAAAAACAACTTTTTCAATGATTTTACCTAGAAATGGGAGGTTTAATATGGGCCTGTGATTGTTCATTACTGAAGCATCTAGATTATTCTTTTTTAAGAGCGGTTTAATGACTGCAGTTTTCAGGGCCTGTGGAAAAATACCTGAGTGAAGAGATTTGTTTACTATATGAAGTAGATCTGAGGCCATGCAACGAAAAACATCTTTGAAAAATCCTGTTGGAATAATATCAAGGCAGCAGGAGGAGGATTTCAGAAGTTGAATAATGTCCTCTAGGTTTGTATCATTAATCTGATGGAATTGTGTCATGGTGTTTGAATTGATGTTAAGTGGACACAGAGACAACACATTTGCTCTTCCTGATGCAGAGGCACTGACTGCTTGTCTGATTTTCTGAATTTTGTCAGTGAAGAAGGCAAAATCATTGCACGCCCTGGTGGATAGAAATTCAGAGGCTACTGACACTGGGGGGTTAGTTAGTCTGTCGACGGTAGCAAACAAGGCACGTGCGTTGTTTTTGTTTTTGGTAATGATGTCAGAGAAGAAAGAATGTCGTGCGTTTTTCAATTCCAAATTATAAAGGCCAAGTCTCTCTTTATAGATTTCAAAGTGCACCTGGAGATTTGTTTTTCGCCACCTGCGTTCAGCTTTTTGACATTCTCTTTTTTTCTCTTTTTTTTTCTTAGACCGGTTCTGACACACCCTGCATTTCCACTGATGATGTGTGTTCTCCATGTTAGTGACCTACGATAACAATCAGACTGCTGCTCTTTCTACCTGAGAAACACTGACAACAGAACATGGAAATCTTTCTAAATTCATTCTGCTTTAACTCAGAGAGAAACACAATATTTCAAACAGATATTTAGAATCAGCATGAAGAAACGTGTCCAGGTAAACAGAGACACAGCACAATGTGATCAGAGTGATCCTGATGATGAGACAGATTCCTCTGGGAGGATTCTCACCTGCTGAACTCTCTCCAGGTCCACTCACAGACTCTCTTCATGTGTGGAGGAAACTCAGCTCTTCCTCGTCTGTCCTGTGTCTGCATGCATCTGATCTGAGGACGCCGTCACACCCTCATAACAACACATCAGAGTCACGTGGAAACCGGTGTAACAGGGACGAGCCGTCAGAGGAGGAAGAGCAACACCTGAGCTCAAATATATTTACATATACAGTACCAGTCAAAAGTTTGTCACACCTTCTCATTCAAGGCAAAGTGGCTACTTGCTTGTTTACTAGATAATTCCATTTGTGTTCTTTTATTGTTTTGATGTCTTCAGTATTAATTAACAATGTAGAAAATAAATAAACAAAATAAAAACATTCGAATGAGAAGGTGTGTCCAAACTTTTGACTGGTACTATAGATCTGAGCAGGAGGAAGACAAAGTGAGGAAACGTGAGAACCGGCCTCCTCTAACGAGGATTCTTCTGGCTAATGTCCAGTCTCTGGATAATAAGCTGTGATGAACTCAGGAGCAGGACGGCTTCTCAACGGGACATTAAGAACTGTAACTTGATGGTTTTCACAGAGACTTGGCTCAACTCCTCTCTCCCATGTGTGCTTCATGCTGAACAATAACTGGTGCTCAGATGTGGGGATTATTTCTTCGGAGTGTTCTCCTCATTTAGAGCATCTCATGCTTGTTATTTGCAGAGGGAATTGACATTGGTTGTGCTGACAGCAGTGAATGTTCCACCACACTGGACCAAGTTTATTCTCCTTTCCACATGGATATAAAGTTCTACCTCGTCCTCCCTTCGGCAAATCAGAGCACACCTCACTGTTGCTGCTGCTGCCTGCTTACAGAAACTGATACGGGACAGACCGGTGACACGGACTGTACAGCACTGGAGGGAGGAGCCAGACTCAGCTCTGCAGGACTGCTTTGAATCTACGGATTGGTGTGTGTTTGAGGACGAAAACATCAACACACATACGGACATGGTCATCTGCTACATTGGAAAAGGCATCGATGACGTGGTACTGAAGGTTACTGTACGGACATTCCCGAATCAGAAGCCCTGGATAAACGGAGAGGCGCGTGGCAAGCCTGAAGTGCTTTAGTAAAAGTAGAAGTACTCAGTAGAAATTCTGAATTTTTCAAAATTCCTCAAAGTTCTGTTTATTTCTGAATTTCCCAAATTCTTTTTATTTTACTTTTTTTTTTTCAAGATTCTGATCTTTTTTTAATAAATGTCTCAACTTTGACTTTTTCTTTAAGTTTTTCAAAATGTCTCGAAATTCTATTTCAATATATAGTCAATGTGTGACTTTCTGACTCCAAACAAAGAGAAGATGTCCGATCTTTGCTCTCAGCTCCTCCAGGTATGTTATAAAAAGTGATTTAAAACTGGATAAAAAGTTATTTCACGACGCCTTCTGGTAGACGACGCTGCTCGATTATTATTAAGGCCCGAACCCGATAGTGCTAGGACCCAGCGGAGTCCTAGCACAAAGTACGAGGAAACCTATTGTTTTCCTGCAGATTATTATTAATATTTCGCTACGCTACCAGTTCCGACGCTCGTAAAGTTGTGAAATGTTGCACGGACGTCAGGTCTGGTGCAACAAAATGCATTGAAATGGCTTAAGAGTTGAAAGCTGGCTCTCTAGCGCCCCCTATGAAAATCAAATTTTAGAACAATTCTGAAGCTTTCACCTTAAGTCCGATTGACCTGAAATATGGCACACATATCCGATAATTGCACAAAGGCGTGGCTTAGAAAGAAATACTCATAACTCATCAACAATTTACACAAGTATCACAAATGTTGGTGGATATTTTCAGTCTGTCTTGGAGAATAGGCATATCAAAGCATTTTCCTTTTGGACCAAAAACACCACACATTTATAACTCAAGAACGGATCGACAGAATCTTACGAAAAAATGATACACATACTCTGGGGGCGAGTATAAGTTGAGATTTAAAGTGTTGCAACGACTGACGAATGTGGGTGTGGTCTATACCTATTTTTTTTAATTGCGATGAGCAAAAATTTGCTGTCACGCACAACTTGGGACACACGTCACAGCCCATGACATTTGTGAGAATGTACAAAAAAGTCGTACATTTTTGTTTAAACAGCTCAGTAGTGCCCCCTATTGTGTGGTAGTCGCATATAGTTTCTCCAATATTCACGAATTTTGGCACCAACATTCCTCATGGAATTGCGGACGTATTTCCAATGGCTTCCATTAGCCCCGCCCCGCAGGAAGTCGGCCATTTTGAAAAATGTGCTTTCTTCATGCATTTTAAGCGCACTGTTGCTGACTCCTCCTAGGGAAATAATCGGAAAAATTCAAATTCAGGAAAAGTGAAGCGCATATCCAATGTGGAGCTAACTTGAGAAGGAATAGTTGATAGCTCAAACGGGGAGCTTGTTTGGCTAACGGAGAAAGTACAATTTTGTCACAAACTTCCCGAAGCTACTGCAACCTGTCCTGTCGGTCCGGCACATCTACGCACACACAAGCACCTACACACTGTAACACACACACCTACAGCTCCTAAAGCATATAATATAAATCAGGTTACAGCTGTTGTATATTTTATTAGGTGAATCAATATATGGTTACATGACAAATATGTACTGTTTATATGTAGATATCGACTAAAGCCTACAAACAATGAGTGTAATTTAGGCCTGTTATATATATATTATTGAGTGATATATATTACACACAATGCTCTGCTTTCTGCACAGACCTCAGCAGCTGTTCTCACTGTAAACATCACGTCAAGATTAAAGCAGTTGAATTAAAACAATAAGTAGCATAACATCCAGAGGAGATGTGATTAGTGAGTAAAGAAACTGTAAAGGGCAGAAAGTCTAAAGGAGGATACATCACGCAGCGTCCACACGGCGGCGTGCGTTGAAGCTTGCAGGTGGGCGTGTCTGAAACTCGACCAACAACCAATCACATGAATCTCCCTCCCCGGACACACAAGCACGCGCTTTGATTGGCTAGAGCAGGGGTTCCCAACCTTTTTTCCCAAGAGCCCCCCCAAATGACTCCTGTTGGAAGTTGCGCCCCCCTCCCCCCCACACACACACACAAGGGGGGGGGGCGCGCAACAGCCGTAATTCAAGTTTAAAAGTCTCAAAAAAGCTACAACTACTGTCACAAACTGGATGAATGTGAAGTATTTTGTTAAAGGAGGATGAAAGCGTAATTAAGGAGCACTATTGGAGTGACTTTGATGGTTATTGGACTCAGGATTCATTCATTTGGATTCCCGCTGTATGAAGAAATTAAAGGACGGCGCAAGTGGAAACAATTCATAAAGGGATTAAACTGTTTAAAACACTTGCTCAAAGTAAGCCGGATTTGCCTTGAATGAGAGTAAGCCGGATGTTGCCGATGTGTTGCCTAACCCTAACCCTAACCCTAACCCTCCCACAATGCAGTTTGGCAAAGCATGACGTCACCCCATTCAAAGTGAATGGGCAGAAGCGTTGAAGCTTCAATGCACGCCGCCGTGTGAACGGGCCGTCAGTGTATCCTCTGTTATAGCTCCTCCAGAGAGCCTCCTCGATGCTCAATCCTCTATGTGTATTTAGAGAAATTATATGTCCTTCAAGATGGAACGCTGACATCGATTTCCGGGTCACTACCGGAGGACCGAGCAGTCGAGGAGGCGAAATTTCAAGAAATTAGAAACGGCTAATTTTAGAGGATTTATGAGTCGTCTAAACATTGTCTGATCTGCTCCAAACTTGACACGCCTGATGAAAGCACGGGTCTGAAGCCGTCCGGGCATCTGTGGGGAGACAGGAAGCCGACCGGCGTAAGATGCAAGGGCCCGCTCATCACTGCGCGAGTTTGAATAATTATTATTATTATAAAGATCAGAGGAAACGCACCTTTAACTTGAGTCAAATTACAGATTTCTCTAAAACATGTGGGATCAACTAAATATAAATCTCAGTGATAGTAATTTCTACACGTTTTGGTGTTTATCATTAAGAGTTAAGATGTTGATTTTCACAGAGATGGAATCAGATAAATGTATTGTGTTGAGTGTGAGACAGATGTTGTGTGATGGTGAACACACTGAACTGATTTCAGCAGCTGATCTTCAGTCAGTTTCTGTCATCAGGAAAGACTCTCAGACCTGCAGAGGAGACAGAGACACTGAAGAGGGACCAGTCCATAACCTGAACCCAGCATAGAGAGGTTCAGTGAATCTGGTTCTGAAGGTGTGGAGGTGGATCAGTGTGTCAGAGGAGACTCTGTAGAAGGAGAGAGAGCCAGCGGGATGATCCAGATACACTGCTACTCTACCAGAGGAGGAGGATGAGGAGGAGGAGGAGGAGGAGGAGGTGCGTGTTCTTCTCTCATTGTGCCAGACATTGTAACCCCCACCAGAGTATCTCAGACTCCAGGACTGATCATTCCATCCAAACCTACAGTCCTTACTCTTTCCTCTCCTGCTGATTCCTCTGTAAGTCACTGATATATGAACCTCTCCGCTCCACTCGACCTCCCAGTAACAGCGACCAGTCAGAGCTTCTCTACACATCAGCTGTTCGTAATAGTCAAACCTCTCTGGATGATCAGGATATGGCTCCTCCTCCTCCTCCTCCTCCTCCTCCTCCTCCTCCTCCTCCTCCTCCTCCTCCTCCTCCTCCTCCTCCTCCTCCACACGTGTCACCGTCCTGTTGTCTTCAGACAGTTTGAGTTTCCTGTGAGCTGTGTTTGAGTCCAGCTCCAGTTCACAGGCATCTGATGAAGAGAACAGCTGCAGGTTATCATCTGTTCATTTATTAACTACTTTACTGACTGACAGGAAATCATTCAGACTGACGTCTCATATTCACTGAGAATGATGTCTAACCATGGGCGTCGCAGCCATTATATGAGGGTGGGAGAAGTCCCCCCCTCCTTTTAAAATGATTAGTTTAGACCCCCCCACTTTTACCATGTGGAAAGTCTGTGCATCGGTCTATCCACTCGCCGCTCTTTGTAGAGCGCTGTGTCAGTGCTTCATTATCAAATCCATTCCACTTGCTTATTGTGAGAATGCCCAAATCAATGAAATACCGTACTGTAGTGCCGAGAGACGGGAGTCGGAGGCGGGGTATCAAAGGTAAAAGCTAGACTTTTATTTAACATCAGAACAACATGCAAACAACTTCAAGCCCGGGAAGCGAAGACCGGCGGAAACAGGAAGTCCGGTTAACTAAAACGTCCGTGCGGAACAATACCCCAACCCATCGATCCGTGGGTGAATGATGTCAATCACCACTGTACCATGTTTTCACTGCTACTTTGTACCATTGCAGATTCTCAGAGCCGTACACATGAGCTGTACACATGCTGCGTTTTTTGCGTAGCTGTGTCTTTAGTTGTAAGCCCAGTGGCGATCTGTTCATCTGTCATATCATACAATAAAGCCATCGAAAAGAATAGGAAACAGCATTAAAAGTTATTCTGGGTCTTTGTGTGTCATAGCTCGGCTGTGTGTGTGGCACGACCAGCGCATTTTGTGTGAGCGAGAGAGAGAGTGAACGAGAGAGCGCTAACGTACATAAGGAGTTGTTTCTTCAACCAGGAGGAGGAGAGCTCTCTCCTGTCAGACAAATCTTATAACGTCAGCTCAGGGAGGTAAAGGACTCTGAGTCAGTGGCGGCCGGCCCATAGGGGCGCTAGGGGCGCCGCCCCACCTCTTCCCACATACAAAAAAATATATACAAAAAAATATTAAATTAAAAATTTTTTTTTTTTTTTTTAAATATTTAAAATATATATATATATATATTTTTTTTTTTTTAATGAACAAGGTCAATATCATACAATTGGTATCAGTAAAATGTATAATCTACAATAAAATCTCGTTTAAAATGGTGTTACGATGTCTAAAGTTACTGATAAGTCACATGTTTCCTGCCTGGCCTTGCCCGTGGCATTAGTTTATAATTACCGGGCGGAGCCCCCGAGCCAAACAGCAGCAACCAGCACGTTGCAAAAGTCTCAATAGTAAACTGTGCCGCCGAAACATAATTTCAGCCAATCAGCGCCGTCAAATATTTTGGTCACGAGGGCGCTCACGTTGGCGCCCACGTTGGCGCCCACGTTGCTTACGTGCGTTGACGTGAGTTGTTTTTTAGACTCGTGAGTGACCAAGGTGACGCAGTAGTTGGATGAGAATGGTGTGCAGGTGGAGTCGCCGGACCTCGGTCCGCACCCAATTCCGTGCAAGAGCTACTCTCCAATCCTTTCGAAAGGAGAAGTTTGGGAGATAATCTGTTGCTTAAAGACCTTGGACCGGACCAACCCGATTTGTATATATCACAGCAAGCTCGTGAAAAAGACAAAACGTATCAACGAGGCTTCTCACATAGCTGGTACACCAGAAAGGCATGGCTAGCTGGATGCAAACAGGTAAATGCTATCTTTTGTTTCCCATGCTTGCTCTTCAAACAGCCGGGGACAGATACGATCTGTTCAGAAACTAGACAAAAGTGAAACAAGTACAAACCACAGACTGTCTGTGTCATGGAGAATACAGTCGCTGGTTTATTTATGTCTGTATAGGCCGTTGTTGTGAGTGTGGATGGTCGGAGCATATATAACGTTAGCTTAGCCAAGCTCCATTTAGAAAACACGCATTTTAAAAGGTTTTTCGCCTGCCGTCTGTCTGCAGACTTGTCAAAGCATTAATTCATGGTTTTTACTAACCGACAGCGACGTGCAGTCAGGGGAGGCAGAGCCTCCCCTGTCATTCTCCAATGTAACGGAAAAACAACTAAAGAAAAACTAAATAGTAATAATAATAAAATGTCTCCACTGATCTGTGTTGTAAGTGTGATTTCTGTTTGATTCCAATCGCTTTTTATAGTCAAAATCAGCAAATTGGCCGAGCTCCGCTACAACTACGGGTAGCGATGAGAAGTGAGGCAGGGACGAGCTCTGCCTCTCACAAGCCCACAGTAACTGGCTGGAGCGCGGGCACTAATTTAACGCGGGCACTTATTTTGTGAGCGCGCTCAAGCCAGTTACTGTGTGGTGAGGTGAGGCACAGATGAGCTCTGCCTCACCTCAGAATGTGTCACCCCACAGAAACTGGCTGGAAAGCGGGCCCTAAGCGCATGCCTGCACCATCTGGTAAAGTTAAAGCATTAGAAACTGAACTAAGGATGGAGTCTGCCTGTGCATCACGTGTTTCAGTGCCACAGCCACGACCGGCCGTGGCACCACCTAGCCTGGAAGAATGGAGAGAAACAGTAAGAACTGAACTCAGGAAAGAAATAAAAGACCAACTGTCCATTATTACAGAAACTCTTCCAGAAGAGATCAGACGGCAACTCTCACCACAAAATTCCCCAGTTGCAGGGGCGGATCTACGGGGGGGCAATGGGGGTCAGCTGCCCCCCCACTGTAGAGCCTTGCCCCCCAGCTGCCCCCCTAACTTTTGTGTCCCTAAAACTGTACTTGTAGAAACAAACTTACACTATGTCCACAAGCTTCTCAGGCAACAAAACAAGCAGTACATTAATTAAAAGTGAATCATTGTAAATATCATCTTAGGCCCGTTAAAAACGTAGCTACGGCCCTGCATTAAACTGCGGAGCGGCGTTCACACAGACCGCGGCTCACGCAGCTGCAGAGAGACCGAGCTGTCCCAGCACCTGAGGGTGGATCAGCTTCCCCTGGGAGCATTTCCCCTTCCACTAGTTTTGTTTTTATTAAAGACGAGAGTTTGAAACAAAATATTAATAAAGCGCTGCCGTTTGAATCGATAGCGTTTAACAGACGGGCGCTGTTTGGGACGTTACGTTACAAAATAGCCTACAACACAAACAGCGCTAGCTGGGAGATCGATCACTTTTATTTGCTAAACTATGCGGTACTATTAAATCCACGTAAATTACTCTCAGACATCACAGCAATGAGGCTGATAAATGAAACCATGTGGATCAAATACTGCATACTGTTATAATGTATACATAGGCAGGCAGATAACACATTTTGTTTTCAGGTCCAGGTTCATGTTGTTGGTAATTGTTGTCACGTCACCAGCTGTTTTTACAGTTACGCTTCATTTGGTTGGAATGCAGAAACTGCGGGTAAACGCCTCTGACACGCATACCAAACGAGTTCCTGTAAGGGTGTGGAACATCTCATCAAAGAAACA
Organism: Pogonophryne albipinna; assembly: GCA_028583405.1. NCBI lineage: Eukaryota > Metazoa > Chordata > Actinopteri > Perciformes > Artedidraconidae > Pogonophryne > Pogonophryne albipinna. The sequence goes on from JAPTMU010000194.1 coordinate 315,581, forward strand.
TGTTGCTCATCCTGTAAAGCACAGATTAAATGTAATATCTTTATCTCGCTTTTTTTCTTTACCATTTAATACTTTTTGCATAAAATGCAGATGCTTGTTTTTTTTTAACCATGTATGATGATAATGAGCCTGAAGCTTAGTTCTTTTTAGAATCACTGTACACATAAGAAAGGTGTCAGTAATAGATTTAAAAGACAAACCTGCTGTTTTTATTAATTATTATTGGATTTTAACGACAAATAGGCGATATCTGTTTTACAGCTATAAAAGTACTAATACCTCACTGTGAAAATACAACATGCAGGTAAAAGTCCTGCATTTAAAACTTTCATGTAAAAGTATTAATTGACCAGTAAAATGTAGTTGAAGTAAAAGTTACCAACACATCTGGAAATACATGGTTTTAACTGGACAGGAAATATAAATATTACTGGAACTAAATATATAGTATCAGAAAATCACTAATACCTTGAATTTGTAGTTAAGTATTTGAGTAAAAGGTAACAACAGAGGAGGTAAAAGTCCTGCATTGAAACCTTAAAGTATCAGCAAAATGTACTTAAAGTAAAAGTATTGATTATGCAGTGAATAGAGTAATCCACACATCTGGAGAAACATGGCTGCTCCATTTGAAATCTCCTCCAAACGCGTTCAACAAAAGTGACCTTCATCTCCCGGAGTCAGACGACACAGCTGATGGATCCTTCAGCGTATCCCAGAATTCATTGCGCCGGTGTCCAGTGAGTTTTGATGTCCGTCGACTCAGAGGAAAATAGTCTAAAGTAAGTATTGTTTTTTAATTCACTCAAATATTAAACAACACAAACGTCAAACCCAATAAGGGCCTGTGGGCGTATGTTTTTAATAACATAATAAATATGTGATATATGTAATGCAAACTAGCTAGCTGGAGATGCTACAGTATTCTGTTAGTAGACTAGTGCAGTTTGTTTTGCTGTTTATTAACCTAAGGGGGCACGATCAATTATTTTACTTTAACTACTTTAACTGCATTTCACTGATACACTTTACTAAAGTCAGGTTTTGAATGCAGGACTTTTACCTGCAGTATTTTCATAGTAAAGTTTTAGTAATTGTACAGGTGTTTATAGTTATTTGAAATCAAAATAATATATAGTTTATAACAGGTGACATCCTGATTGAATCCAGAAGAGGGCAGAAGTGCTACATTGAGGATTTAGGCTGCAGCATTTTCATAGTAAAGTTGTAGTACTTTTCCAGCTGTAAATCATTATTTGAATAGATAGCCTGCTGTTCACAGGACATTGTGATTACATCCAGAAGAGGGCAGAAGTGCTACATTGAGGATTTAGGCTGCAGTAACAACCCTCATTAGAAAAAGAGTCAAATATAAAACGTGTGTTTAATCTCCAGGGCTTGACCGATCAGCTGGAGGAAAATACTTTAAATGTAAGTATTGTTTTTAATTTACTCAAATATTTGACAACACCTACGCCAAACTCAAGAGGCACTAAAGCGTACATCTTCAATAAATATATAAAAAAATGACTTTCTAAACTATTTAACAAATAAATAAACGTTTTAATATAAATTATTTACGTTTCCATACAAATCATTTTTATTAGCAGATCGTCACACACACACACACACACACACACACACACACACACACACACACACACACACACACACACACACACACACACACACACACACACACACACACACACACACACACACACACACACACACACACACACACACACACACAGGGAACCAAGTACTATATTCTGATGTAACCCTTTTGTACCCCTCTATAACAGATGCAATAACTTGTATTTAGTTATTTAATTACAGCACTACATGGAGCTAGTTACTCTAAATGTTTCATCTTGATTCAAATAAAGAAACGTGTGCTCTTATATTAAATATTCATAAACTTGTCTAATCTAATCCAAAATGAAACTTCAGGAGACGTAATGAAATGTCTACCCTATAGCATTTTTTAAAACATTTCTTAAGGAAAAACAAAATCACCTACTTTGCATATTTATTACTTTTGGACCAACAACTTCCCCATTATCAGAAAATCATGACTGTTTTTGTTTTTAAGAAAACTAAATATCTGCTGAGAGGATTTCTAATTAGGGTCAACACCTGATTTCCATCTTTCTGATAACTTTGAAAGATTTGAGTGATTCGACCGAACATGTATTTATAATGTAATTATACATTCCTCAAAACCCCAAGAGGCCGCATCGAGCTTTGCTCAGAAGTCAGACGATAACAGAAGGAGCTGTCTTTCAGTGGACCACAACAGATACTTGTTTTTATTGATTCACTTGATATATGGTTACAAATGATTACAAATGATAACAATGATTCAATGATGAAGAAAAAGAATCTGAACTAAACTGCTGAAACTCAAGTCTCAAAATAAAACCATAAATGCTTAATATCTAAAAAGGTAAAAATGCAAAGTAACTGAATGCAAATGTTAAAAACAGGAGACTTTTCTTTCAACTCTGTCGTCACTGAGACCTGTTTCATAAACAACACATTCAAGGTGATCATCATCATACATGGTTAAAGAAACACCACGAACATCAGCATTTTATGCACAAATGATTAAATGATGAAGAAAAAAGATGAACTCAACTGACAATAATCAAGTCTCACAATAAAGCAACTCATGATGAACATCTAAAAAGGTATAAATGCAACTCATAGAAAACTAGAAATGGAGTTTTTCCTTGTTTCCACTTTCCAGCAGAAAGCTGCGTCTCTTTTAGATGCAGTACATGTGATGAGTGTGATCTGAAGAAAGTGAGCTGCAGGTCAAACATCCTCATATGTGGAGAATACACAATAACATCAGAACAAATGATTACACATCGTCTTTTACACCAAACATAGTCAATTTGAAACCAGAGCAACAATTGAGGGTCTGTGTTCGTCTGGAGCTCCACAAACTCTCTCACTTATATTCATGCTGGTAACGACGAGTATCCTCAAACAACATCTCTTCCAAACAATCCTTCAGTTTGTGTTCTTCTTCTTCTGCTCGGTAACCAGCTGGAGGAGCATGCACAGTTAGCTACATGTTGGGCTGCATGCGGAACTTCACGGACATTGTGAGGAGGGACTTTGGGTCACAAAGGACAAAGTGAACCCACAAGGTGGAAAGTATGAATTATATAACGTAATAACGTGAAGTAAGGATTGGTTATTGAACAGTAAACCACAAAGGGCGCAGTTTCCAGGAATTGAAAAGATAAAAAAGGTCAATCACATTATATCAACATCACACTTGATATAATGAAATACCTTTCATCAAACTGTAGAGCTTGTTTTCTACACAGCTGTGTTTCCTCTGAGGAGATCCCAAGCTGCTTTACCAAAAGCTGCTGTTTTACCAGACATGTATCTCAGAGCTGATTTGACTCTTTGATTTTCCTCCATTTTACTTTTCATCATTTCCAGTTTCATGACCTTCTCTGTGTCTCCCTTCTCCTTCATCTTCTCAATCAGGACGTCCAGGTGGACATGAGTGGAGAGTGAAACAACCTTCATGGAGATCTCCTCCAGTCTCTCCACATGTTGGAAAGACTCTTCCAGCAACTGATCTTTGTCTTCCTGAAATTCTTCTAAGTTCTTCTGGAGAGTTTCCAAGAGGCTAGCTTTCTCTTCCCTGTCTTTGTTACCCGTCTCATACATGTCTTTCATCTGTTGTATGGTCCTAGTAACTCTCCTTGTCTTGCTCTCATATCTCCAGGGTGTTTTTGGATGATTTGGATCACTGCACTCATCCTCACATTCAGTGCATTGTTCTGTTTTCACGTGTTTGGATACATGACACTTTCCAGTACATGCTGTGCAGTAGAGCTCATTCGTATGGCCTGATACAGTACACTTTTTGTTGCATATTGTGCATTTCTCTTGCAGGACCTCACAGTTTTTTGGTTTCCAGGCCATTGTGCATGGAAAGTGACAGTTCTCCTTACATACTTCACAGCAGGTAGCTCCTGCATAGTTTAACCATAACAACCACCACCATCTCTTCCTACCTTCTACAGGTTCTTTTATTTTATAGACTTCATCAACTTCTATTGTGAAGTCCTTGTTACTCTTCATGTCTTGTTCGTGTTTCTTCAGACCTTCCTGAGTCTGTTGGATCTCTCTCTGTTTCAGTTCAATGAACTGCATTCTCTCCTGCAGGTTGTGGATGCAGGCTGCCAGTCTGATGCGTGATTTCAGCACTTCAATGGTTTTGTCTAAGTTCTGAGGTTCAGTATTTTGAAGGAAAACGGCAAATTTACTGATTTGCTTCATTGTTGATTTCCATATATACTCTATATGATCCTCATTTTCTTCATTTTTCTCTGTTTTCTGGGCATTATTGAACAAAAAATGAACAGGCCGATCCCTCTGGTTTTTTGCACACCTGATTTTGGCATCTTCCAGAGCTTGCAGAACATTTGTAGGTGTCAAAAAATCTGAGTGTGTGATGAGAGCAACGATGTTGTTCTCTATGTCTTTTCCAAACAGAGACACCACTGAATCAAAGACGTACATCAGTCGGTCACTCAGTCGATTGTCACTCGCTTTCAGCACCAGACACACTGCATCGATCTCATGAACTCCATCCCTTGAGCGGAACAAGTCCAACAATCTTTCTCTGACGAGGACATCTTGTTCAATCCCTTCTGTATGTCCGTATCCAGGAGTATCGATGATGGTCAGAGAGAAGGGCAGAGTTCTGTCTTCAAGACCAAAGACCTCGTACACGATCACATCTGATGTCTGACTTTCTGTTTGACTCTTCTCCTTTTCCTCTACGATCTGAAACCAGACATTGTCCTCATACTTCACTCCCAGGGCGAAGTTAACCAGAGCGTTGATCAGACTTGATTTTCCTGCGCCTGTTTCACCAACAACCAAGATGGTTTTGTTTATCTTTGTTGGATCTCTTTCACCGAGAGTCAGTCTTCTAATAGAGCCAATGTTGCCTTTGTTTGGTATCAGCCGGTAGACAGAAGGAGATCCTGGAATGATCTCGTGTTTGTATTTGATGTTTTCATATTTTGATGAGATGCACCTGTAGAAAAGTAAAGATATTAGCTCAAAAGCTACTGAATATATAATAAAAAAAGACCTTCAGGTTAAGCAGTTTAGTGTTTGTACACCTAAATCCACCAAGAGTTCTCCAATATCATTTTGGCAACAAGTCCTCCAACTCATACGACCAAATATGTTGTTTGTTCAAGCGCTTAATACGTCCTATAATCACGTTTTAAAATTGTCGGTCTCTAGTGCTCCCGTTGAATGCAAACGTTACAGATGGTGGTTTATTCACAAATAACCCTCTCTGTAAAATCCTAAATTGTAGGATAGTTTGGCCATTAAAACACTTTTTGATTAGATTTATAGCGAGAAGTGTATATTGTACTTTTTGAATCCACGTCCAGTCGATATGTAGGATCTATAGTTTGATAGATATTACGAATACAAGAAATTACAAGAAACACGTAACTCTGGATTTGTTTTAATGTTTGAGGTGCAATAAACGACACAGCAGCTTTTTGGCTGATAAAACTATTATTTTCTGCCTCATGAGAGAAACAGCTGGAGAAATTACAGCCTCGCTCATGAGAGGAACAGCTGGAGAAATTACAGCCTCGCTCATGAGAGAAACAGCTGGAGAAATTACAGCCTCGCTCATGAGAGGAACAGCTGGAGAAATTACAGCCTCGCCTACTGATTTCAAATGTGTGCTCTAACATGATATTTATAAATGACTATTATCATTATTATAAGCAAGACAACAAATGGCAAAGATATGTAGAAAATAAACGTATTTGAGAAACGTTCATAACGAACATAACGTGGGAGAAAATACGTTTCTAGCTAAACGTAATTGAGGATGCAGTTTAGTTCTGTGGGAACGTCATTTTTAGGAGACACGGTTGAAGCACATGCTGCTGCCTTAGCACAGAAACACTCACTTGAAAAACAAGAAGCTGACCTGGAAGCAATGAAAGCCAATATCAGAGCTAATAATGTTGTGATGTTATAGGTTTTAATATTAAGTATATAAGTATTTATGTAATAATGTATTAATGTAATAATGTGAAAAAGTAGTTTGGGTAATAATGTTATACAATGTAGAGATTTGCATTTTAGTGTGAAATCTGCAGTAAATATAATCAAACATAGTATTTTAGAGTCCACAATCTAAAATGCATTGTATTTCACATAGCTCTATACTTTGCAAATGCAAACTGTCTGATCGGCTGGAATTGAAAAGGTTAAGGGTTGTTATGTCTTATCACTATTTGAGTCACTATTTAGCAAGAAAGACAGTTTCACTCTCACAGCAGGCTGAAAGCAGGAGGCCTCTACATTCATGGAAAATTACTGTATGCGTTCACTTTCACAAAAGTGTACTTGTACAACGTGAGGCTAGTCCAGACATGTCCAGTCTTTGACTACAAAGGAATAAAATGAATTATACACACATTTTATAGTTTTTTCAGAATACAATTTAAAACATTTGAGTATTTCTCACGTTGCCATGGTGACTGGTTTACAGGAGCATGAGGATGGATCGCCTGATGAGTTTTCTGCATAGAAGAAAACATGTTTTTAAATTACACAGACTTTAAAATCACACTTATTGAGAGAAAGTGATATTTAAAACGTTTTTATCAAAAACCATCAGATTTCACAGTTAAATCTGCCGGAGTTACAGCAGAAAATCAGTCTAAGAACTAAAAGATGTCTGATTAAAAATGATAAACTAAAACATACATATTTAGTCATTTAAAGAAAACAATGTCAAACAGTATGAAACAGCCCAAATAGAAAGACCCAAGGCAAAGAGGCGATTATGTCTCATAATAGCAGTGATACGTTGTGTTACAGGAAGAGACTGAACAGACTGGTTTAGAAGGCCAGCTCTGTCCTGGAGAGTCATCTGGACTAGGGGTGCAACCAAAGGCACTAATCGACTTGATCGATTCAAATCGATGGCCAAATTAGTTGCCAACTAATTCAGTCGTCGATTCGTTGGTGACGTCATCACGTGTGTTTTACGCACCGTTAAGCTCCAACGTTTATCGGTCTTTATCGGTAGGCTACTGGAGACATTTCAAATATATATGTCATGTATTATTGCTACATAAACATTATATCGTTTATAATATGCAAAAAGACAAAAAAATGCGTCTATGTATTCACGATCTTTCCAATCCAGACGAGATGTCTCTCTCCTCTCTGTGTGCAAGGGCCGGGGCAGTGTACACACACTACATCTCACACACACACACACACGTGCACGCGGCTGCTACATGCATGCAACACACACACACACACGGCGGGGATGGCGCAGAGAACTAAGCCTCTGAGGTGTGGTTACATGTCTCGATGTGGACAATGCTCGTTACCAAGAGTGCAATAAGTGTTTAGCATGTGAGGGCGGTAACACGAGCAATTTGTCTAAACATTTATCAAAAGTGCTCCACATCCAGACGGAGGAATGCATCGGGTTCCACTGTCTTTCTAGCAGCTCTGTAGCCCCATCCACGAGTAACGTTTCCACGTCAGGTGTTCTGTATGCTAGCAGCAACACACGGAGTTAACTACATGATACAAACATGGGTTAATGATTAGAGGAAACTGAGTTATTTAGTTTGTTAAAGTTTCAGCTATTCTGTTTACAGTTCTGTCATCAGATTATTTAATACCATTTGTTAAAACACTGTTGTTTCTTTTGAAATATTATGTATTTACCTATGTTGCAAATGTATTATCTTTTCAATTTACACACGGCATCTATTGCACGTCTGTCCGTCCTGGGAGAGGGATCCCTCCTCTGTTGCTCTCCCTGAGGTTTCTCCCATGTTCCCTTTAAACTGTGGGTTTTCTCTGGAAGTTTTTCCTTGTACGATGTGAGGGTCTAAGGACAGAGGGTCTAAGGACAGAGGGTCTGAGGACAGAGGGTCTAAGGACAGAGGGTCTGAGGACAGAGGGTCTAAGGACAGAGGGTCTAAGGACAGAGGGTGTCGTATTGTCATACTGATATTCTGTACAAACTGTGAAGTCCACTGAGACAAATGTAACATTTGTGATATTGGGCTATATAAATAAACATTGATTGATTGATTTAATTTAAATAAAAAGCAATGTTAATTTTGTTTTCAAAATGTGTTTTAGTTAATTTAATAATATATGTATTTTTGAATCAAGTATTCATCTTTATTGTTAGTTTCCACATGCCTAAAACAACCTCAAGCTAAATCTAAAAGTTGATGGCTAAATAAGAGCGTTTGAGAAATTGTGCAAGTCATACAGTAATAGTCCGAATAGTCGATTAATCGTTTCATTAATCGATAGATTAATGAAACGATTAATCGTTTCATTAATCTATCGATTAATCGATTATCAAATGAGTCGTTTGTTGCAGCCCTAATCTGGACACTGTTTAGGTGTTGTTTCTATTCATCCTGATCTCTTCTCAGATATGTCTTTTTATTGTTGTTGAGTCACTCCAGTTACTCTGGCCTGCAAGAGTCTACTTGTGAAAAGCACTGGTACAAATGCTTACAACTTTAGACGTTAGGGCCATGTAGCTAATAAGTAGCATAGGCAATAATAAATATAAAATCAGAAAGTAGGCTATTTATCAAACACACACAGGCAGCTGTGTTTCGAGCCCAGACTGCCTGCGACCAATTTATTTGTTCTTCTCCATGTCCCCTAGGGGGCTCCGTAGCATACAGCCTGACATCACAAACAATACCCATAATACACTTTTAGGATCCACGTCCAAGAACCGGGACTCTCTAACAAGTCAAAAGAAAAATCAGCCACTAATAGCTGTTTAATTGACACACATGTGACCTGATCCTATAAAGCCTATAAAAACACCTCAGCAGAGACTCAGCGATCCTCCACCTCAGTTACGCCTCGTCTTGGTGACCAGGACACACAGGAGAGACAGTATGAACACATCAGAACATATTAAGAACATATTCAAATCAGTATTTCAATAGAATATTATATAATAGAAGCCGTTAATGTCATTATACATGTACAATGAAAAGAGAAGAGATACTCCTTTTGAAGGACATTCAAATCAAACATTCATAAAAATAAGATAGACAACAGACAACAACAAAGACCCTCAGCATAAAACAACAGTCGTGCAGGATTTATATTCAGTTGTAGAAAGACTAGGAATATGTATAAATGATATATATTGCATGTATGGGTTAATGTGCAGGGGAGGAAGACTGAGGGGTAATAGAGCCAGAGTTCAGTGCAGTGATTGCTCTGGGGGAGAACCTGTCTTTAGTCTGTTTGTATTTGTTTTAATGCACCTGTAGCGCCCCCTGGAGGGCAGCAGGTCCAACAGGTGAACACCGGGGTGGGAGCTGTCCTTTACAATGTTTGTGGCTTTATTGAAGCAGTGGGAGTTGTAAAAGCTGCATGGACCTTCTCACAGGGCGCTTCCAAGGAACTGCTGAGTCATTTCTACGATCAGATTAGGGCTGGCTAACACAACTCAAAGACTAAAGGTTCATGATAGGTTTTGTAGTTCTAGCAAAGAAATCTAAGACCCAGGCTGCTCTGCAATTTTAAATATACTTAAAACATAAAAAGAAACATGTGTACGTAAATGCAGGAATAACTAAACTATATATATGTTAAAACGAGTGGGATGGTGACTGGTTTACAGGAGCATGAGGATGGATCGCCTGATGAGTTTTCTGCATATAGAAAACATGTTTTTAAATTACACAGACTTTAAAATCACACTTATTGAGAGAAAGTGATATTTCAAACGTTTTTATCAAAAACCATCAGATTTCACAGTTAAATCTGCCGGAGTTACAGCAGAAAATCAGTCTAAGAACTAAAAGATGTCTGATTAAAAATGATAAACTAAAACACACATATTTAGTCATTTAAAGAAAACCCCGTCAAACAGTATGAAACAGCCCAAATAGAAAGACCCGAGGCAAAGAGGCGATTCCGTCTCATAATAGCAGTGATACGTTGTGTTACAGGAAGAGACTGAACAGACTGGTTTAGAAGGCCAGCTCTGTCCTGGAGAGTCATCTGGACTGAGGTGTTGGGAAAGTGCTGCACCCGCAGTGTCTCGCGGAGAGATACTGCAGGTCCTTCTGTCCTGCAGCAGTCAGACTTTACAACCACCACGGTCCCTGGTACCCCCCCCCCCCCCCCCACATATAACAACAAAGACTATAACATTCCTGTTGTGCAATAATACTTTTGTACAACATATATTTACCGTAAATAGCTGTGCAATTTATACTACCAACTTGTTTTACTTCCACCTGGCTGCTACATACTGTTGCTGGTACTGGATGTGTATTTTTTAAATTGTGAAATGTCTAGTTTTTTTATCTGTCATATAGTTTTTATGCATACTTCTTGAGTGATATATAAAGACATCAAGCTGTCTTCGGCTCTTTGCTGTAACAATTGTAAATATCCCCTCTGTGGGACAAATAAAGGGATTTTGATTCTGATTTACATTGCGTTATAATTACGAGATAAAAGTGAAAAACGTCATAAATCCTGCTTCCTGCTCTAAAGTGTTCTTACCTTTGTCGTTGTTCTCTGAAGATGAGGAAGCAGAGAGCAGAAAGCGTTTACAAATACCAGTGAGGAGGAAGGGGCAGGATTCTCTTTGGTCACATGATTTCACAGAAACAGACTGTTTATGTGAAATCTCTCTTTATATGAAATCATGTGACCAAAGAGAATCAGTTTTGTCCTAAAACCTATTGTTTAAGATATGATTGTGTAACAGGCTCAACAAGCTAGTGAGGAAAACACCTTTGAGAACATTTCCCCACAACATGAATTTGAAAGCTGAAGAATAATATCTCGTAATTATTTAACACAATGTTTTTTCCCGGTATTTAGCAGCTGCTGTACCTGTGTCTGTTTATTCAATTAATCACATGTTATTTATCAAGTCTATTATCAGAAATCACACATAAGTCTCAGGGGGCTTTACAGCACGATACCCTCTGACCTTAGACCATCACAGCAACAAGGAGAAACTCCCAAAGAAACCCAACAGTTAACGGGAAATGGAAGAAACCTTGGGGAGAGCAACACGTATACAAATCATTATAAATGATTATTATAAACCCACACAGTTATCACTGCTAGAGCAGCAGCTGTTACCTGTTTAGCACACATGATTAACACCCTGCTGCATCCTGTCTTTATGCTGTGCCTTAGAGGCCCGGGAAGCATTACTGACAATGTGTTCAGTATATAAGCCTTAATTATTTGCCTATGTATTTCCTGATATCCGATATCACTTGTTATAAAACACAGACTTTGATTATGGTGCATTGAAACACTGAAATGTACTTACTAGTATTTTGTTTCAGGGAAAGTGGAAATAATACAATTACAACATATTTTTTAACTAGATTGTAAATCAGAAAACAACTACATTACAACCCTTTAGAGCAGGGGTCTCAAACTCAAGGCCCGGGGGCCAAATCCGGTCCGCGACTTCATTTTATGTGGCCCCGCAAGAGCTTGCAAAGAATACGTTTATTATACGGTTACATGTCGCTTTACAGAAGCAGGTTGCCCATAAACTACATGTCCCACAATGCATCTCGTGTTTTGACAAGCGCACTGAAGAGACTTGCAATTATTTGCCCCAGACTTCTGCTTTCAGACTTAGTTGATTATGAAGTTATTATCCTATCCGATAATAATCCAATGCAGAGGCAATAATGTGATATAATACATTAGTTTATATATATATATATTATATATTTATATAGTTACAACCGGCCCTTTGAGTGCAACCTTTATGCGAATGTGGCCGCGATGAAATTGAGTTTGACCCCCCTGCTTTAGAGGAACTCCAGACAAACCCGGCCCCTCAATTGTTGCTGTAGTTTTAAAGTGAGTGAGGAACCCCCCCTGCTGGTGAATGTCAGGTACAACAGCACCCTCCCTCCCTCCTCTATATACAGTACAAAGAATCTAAAGTAAATAAATGCACTATTTGAATTATATTGTGTTTCCTTTTTGGAGGTCCCTTAAGATTGACCAAAACTAAGCTGTATGTGATGTACATAAGCCAACAAAGCCTTTACATCTCTGAATTGACAGTCCTGCAGAAAGACTGAGCAGCTGCTGTCTCAGAGGCATGTTTCTGATGTGAAGAGGGAACTTTCAACATTTGTGTTTGGTGTAAAAGCTTCCATGTGTATTCACCATGTATCAGGATGTTACTTGCAGCTTAGTTTGTTCAAATCACACTCATCACATGTATATCAAAGAGAGGAGGCTTTCCTTGTTCTTTAAAACACAAATAACACCAATTATGTTACGTTCAGTACTTTAGCACTTTACTAAAGTAAGGTTTTAATTGCAGGACTTTTACCTGCAGTATTTTCATAGTAAAGTGTTAGTACTTTTCCAGCTGTAAATAATTATTTGAAATCAAAATGATATATTTAAAACAGGGTGAGCTTCATCGTGAGGAAGATCTGTCATCCTGTTTGAATCCAGAAGATGGCAGTAGTGCTGCATTAAGGATGTAGGCTGCAGAAACAACCCACATTGGAAGAAGAGTAAAATATATAACTGTATTTAAGGTATGTTTTATCTCCAGGAATTTAGCGAGCAGCACATGATGTCATGGAGGAGAACCACAGCCTGGAAGCAGGTAGAAACCATCTGATCACCGACACACAGGTCAGTGTTCTTTAATTAATAAAGAACTGGATCTTCTTGCCATGCTCCATCAGGAGAATAAATACTATTGGATTTGAACGACAAATAGGCGATATCTGTTTTACAGCTATAAAAGTACTAATACTTCACTGTGAAAATACTATATGCAAGTAAAAGTCCTGCATTGAAACTTGTAAAATGATTGATTGAGCAGTAAAATGTAGTTAAAGTAAAAGTTACCAACACATCTGGAAATACATGGTTTTAACTGGACAGAAAATATAAATATTACTGGAACTAAATATATAGTAGCAGAAAATAGAAATATCGAAGTAAATCACTAATACCTTGAATTTGAAGTTAAGTATTTGAGTAAAAGGTAACAACAGAGGAGGTAAAAGTCCTGCATTAAAACCTTAAAGTATCAGAATAATGTACTTTAAAGTAAAAGTATTGATTATGCAGTAAAATATAGTTAGAGTAATCCACACATCTGGAGAAACATGGCTGCTCCATTTGAAGTCTCCTCCAAACGCGTTCAACAAAAGCGACCTTCATCTCCCGGGTTGCGGTCACATCCTCCTCAGTGTGTGTCCGAATCTGTGGCAGGCGTTGGCTGCTGACATTTAAATAGTCTGCCTGCTGAATGGCCGCCGTGTCACCCTGCTCCTGCTGCATGCTGCAGACCTGTTCACGTTGGTACAGTGTGTCTGTTCTCTGTGGCGGGGTGGTGGCTCTGCTGAGCGTGTCACTTATGTACATCTCAGGGTCTGGCTTGTATACCACCGCAAGGCAGTAGTTCTGAAGTGTGAGGAGCATGCTCTGAAGGCGCACTGAGGAGGGGCTTGGTGAAGATGGACACCAGCGGGCGGTGGTCGGTCTCTGCAGTCACATCACCCCTCCCATATAGGTAGTAGTGGAAGCGTTGGCAGGCGAATACGATGCTCAGGCACTCCTTTTCAATCTGTGCGTAATTTTGCTCTGCGACAGGCTGTCCCCCTTGAAGCAAGCAGCAGCCCAGACCCGCCTGACTGGAGTCGCTCTGTACGGTGACTGGCTTGCGGACGTCATAGTACCTTAGGACTGGCACCGCCGTGACCAGTGTCTTGATTTCCTTCATGGCGACATCATGTTTGGGCAGCCAGTGCCACTTCACATCCTTGTCCAGCAGTCTCCTCAGCGGCTCACATACCGCTGACAAGCGGGGCATGAATCTGGACAGATAGTTCACAAATCCGACACACCGCTGGACCCCTTTTGCGTCTGTGGGGTTTGGCAGGTCCAGAACCGCCCTGACTTTTTCAGGGTCAGCCTTGAGGCCCTTGCGGACAGTATGTGGCCGTGGAAGCGGACCTCCTTCACTCGGAACTGCAGCTTTTTCAGGCCCAGTCTCAGCTTTACTTCCCTGCATCTGTCCATCAGAGCGAAGAGGTTTGTGTCATGGTCGCGATTGGCCTCATCCTCTGTGTCCCCACAGCCGACTATAAGGATGTCATCGGCTATGGGCTCAATCCCTGTCAAGCCGGCCAGCAGCTCATGCTGCTTCCTTTGATACAGCTCCGGGGCAACTGACACACCGAAAGGGAGTTTCAGCCAGCGTTTCCTACCCCACGGTGTCCAGAATGTTGTCATCAGGCTGCTTTCTTCATCCAAGCGGCACTGCAGGAATGCATCACGTGCATCCACCAGGGTGAATATACGTGCCTTCGGCAGCTTATACAACACGTCATCTAAAGTGGGCATAAGGTAGTGGGACCGTTTCAGAGGACGGTTGAGAGGCTTCGGGTCAATGCATAGTCTCAATTTGTCTGGCTTTTTCACTATGACTAGATTGCTAATCCAGTCCGTGGGTTGAGTGACTGTGGTCAAGTGTCCCTCCTCTTCATATCGATCAAGCTGAGCCTTAACAGCTGCCTTGAGGGCCACTGGAACGTTCCTGGGAGCACACTGCACCGGTGCCACAGTGCTGTCCAGCTCAAAGTGAATATCACCGGGCAGAGACTCAACAGGGCTGATGAACACGTCGCGGTGGGTGCTGACCAGACACTCCTTGGTCATATACAATAAATTAATAGGTTCTTAAATATTAAGATCCCCTGAGACACAGTGTCGTGAAAAAAAAACCAGGTTAATCTACCTTCTTTGGGGGCCCCCTTCTGGTCCGGGGCCCCAAGCATGCAGTTGCCTGCCTTGCCTGTTCGCTAGTAGCGCCCCTGCATGGACCTAGCCTTGATGTTCTAATTCAGTGGTTCTCAAGTGGTGGGTCGCGGACCCGTTTCGAGTGGGTCGCGGAAAAAGTGAAGAAAAAAAATTGAAAAAAGATTTTTTTTTTTTTTTGGAAAAAAATCAAACTTTTATTTTGAAGGCCCGACTTTCTAACGCTGTGCATGCAGTCGGCGTTGGACTGGAAGTACCGGAGACCATAAACGGCTTTGAAAACGTCTGTCACGTAGTGATCATCTTCTCAATAAAACATCTTTGCTGATGTTTTTTCGTGTCTTCTGGCCAATCAGAATCAAGATGGTTGCCGGAAGTCCCCACGGAGAATAACTTAGCGGTAGAACTCTTCTTTATTCATCCATGGGTACAACTTCAGATAGAAATGAACACGTAATGAAATATGACCCCCGGTCTGATGACTGACAGGTCACAGAACAATGGGGGCTATCTCTTACCCACAATTTAAAATAAGTCACACAGACCCTCTCTTCTTTGCTCTCCTCTCTGTGAGGAGCAGCAAGCTGTCAGAACAAAGTGAAAAACAAACAATGGCATAAAATATTATTAATATGTCGGGTAGTGATAGATTTATTTATTTTCTTCTCAGAGTACCAGAATGCGTAGTTTATGTTAGTATTTCTAAAAATCTCCTGGGGGAGAATCCCCCCAGACCCCCTGCTGGGGTTGGGTTTTCAGCATGCATGCCATTTTATACAGTTCAGCTTTGATTCCATCTCATTAAACCTTTTTTTAAAGCACACTTTAGTTCTGTGAAGGGATATCAGGGATATATGCTCTGTACTTCACTTTCATTAATATTGTATGCTGGAAAGAGTATATATTACTGCACGATTTTTGTTGAATAGATTTGAGTGCTTCAAAATGTTGGGTCGCGATTTACTGACCAAGTAAAAAGTGGGTCCCGAGGCCGGACCAGTTGAGAACCACTGCTCTAATTTGTGCTTGTAAAAATTATAATAACATTATAATAAATAAATAAAACATTAAAATAGTATCAAAAATGTTTTCTTACAAAGAAAGAAACATTATAAAAATTAAATAACTGAAATTATAAACTAAAAATCCACCAAAATAATTACATATTAAATAATAAAATAGAAATTCATAGAAATTATAATCAACAAACTAAGAGTACAATTTGTTTTTAATTAGAATAAAACATGTTTTAATAAAATAATAAAAACATACTTTAAAAACAATTATATAACGACATTTACAATTAAAAACAAAATGTATTAAAAATGAATTAAAAATAAAGTCATACAAATTAAATCTAATAATGTCAAATAAAAATGTAATTAATAAATAATTTGAAAAAGAATACATAAAGAAACATGAGAATTAAATTAAAAAATAATACAAATAATTTTATAAAATAATGTAAAAAAATAAAAACACATGAGAAATATAAAAAAAAAGATGCTTTAATATAATTGAATAACAAAACCAAACTTTAAAAATAGTATATACATTACTGTTTGCAGCTTTAACCCTTTAACTGCCAGCGCCACCATTTAGAGCACATTTTGTGTCTTGATATCGTGTTGAGAAAAAAAAAGTTTGGTCAACTTTTGTAAGGTAACCATATCATTTTTGACATATTTTAGTGTCAGAGCACTAAGTGGACATAATTAGATAACTTGATGCACAAAAAAAGTTTTAACAAGGGTGTAATTACTTTTTGGAAAATAAGCTCAACCAAACGGTCGAATTGGCCTTTTAAACAGCAATATGACTTTTTCAGAGTTTCAGAGATGTTTTCCTAAATAATATGCTAAATAAATAGCTAGATTCATGGCAATATTACTACATCTAGTACTGCCTTATGAGTCTCAGGGTGAATATATGTATATAATAATTGAAGATAATAATTTATAGCACCTTTCATGCATGGCATTCAGCCCAAAGTTGCACACAGATGAGCAACATAGGATATAGCTGTTAGGCCAGTGGTTTCTTGTTTGGCCAATTCAGCATCTACAGTAAGATGAGCAAGTATTTTTTTTATCATGAAAATCACTTTGATTATCTTTTATGAATATATCTGGTTGTATATATTGCTAACTTTCCATAAAACAAACAAATGTATTTCAGTTTTATGTGTACAAATACTGCACTTTATAGATTTAAGATAGACTTTTATTAATCCCTGTGGGGAAATTGTTTCTCTGCATTTGACCCATCCTGTGTTAGGAGCAGTGTGCTGCCATTTTGAACGGTGCCCGGGGAGCAGTGTGGGGAATGGTGCCTTGCTCAGGGACACCTTGGTAGCACTTGGTCTTGCTGGGACTTGAACTGGTGACCTTCCAGTTGCCAAGCCAAGTCCCTATTGACTTCGCCACCACCACCCCAAGATGATTGTTGAAAATGCACTTTTACCATAAAAGGCCAGCTCGACCAGTTGGTAGAGGCTCATAAAAACAAAACTGTGTGGTCAGTAAAAAAAATAAAAATTGTTTGTGGTTATTTGATAAAAAAATGCAAACAAATAATTTTTCCATAGCTTTTTTCTTGGTCTGGCAGTTAAAGGGTTAAGAAAGAAACACACGGAGTTTCAGGACTCATTATGTTCTTAGGTCCTTTTTTTGTATAATAACGTTATTATTATTATTATTATTATTATTATTAATTCAGTTTTCATGTTTTGTGTGTGAGCAGGACTCAAACACGTGATCTGTGTGAGAGCCAATCAGAAGCCAACAGGTCATGAATGCCGATTTATTTATTTTTTACCGGAAGAGGAGAAAATGGCTGCAGCTGCGAGGAACGGAAAGAGCGGACTTCTGGAAAAAGTGAGGATTTAAGAGTTATTGTTTTTATTCCTCTGGGTTTCATTCTGTCCCGGAGCTCAGGCTGCTGCAGCGGGGGGATCCGCTCAGCCTGACCCGGGGGAGAGGCGCTATCTGCGGCTAGAGATACGCTAACGTTTTAGCATGCTAAAGCTAAGCTAACGTTAGCATGCTAAAGTAAACATATGTTTTTATTAAGATTTCCTTTATTCATCCCACAGAGAGGAGATCTAGCAGTTTAGACAGAGAGGAAACTTACAAATAACACACTATTCGATACAGAAAAGCATGCACATAGTATTTTAAAATGAAACCATATAAAATACAAATGTACAGAAGAACACATTCAGATAATTCACAATCAGAATCTGTTTTTTTAAGTACACTTACAAGACATTTGCTTTGATATACATATTACAAACAGAGATACAGAAAGAAGAAAAAACGTAGCAAAAAAATAACACAAAAATAGGTATATTATAAAAGCTATTTTGAGATCATACAAAATGAAGACAATAAATACTCAAAATATATTTACGTGAGAAACTGAGTACATTAAAATATAAAAAAGTATGACATTCAAAGTTTAGAGAAATGTGCAACATGTTGTTTCCAAGATGAGACAGAACAAGACGGTTCAGAATAAAGACGGAACAGCAGCAGGAAATGAAAGTGTGTGAAGAGTTTCCGCTTTCCGTCTAACCGTTCAGACAGGTTGAAGAATGGGACCTATTATCCTCTCCTTCATGTCTCTTCTACATCAACATGTGTCCCCCTCTTCTTCATGTCTCTTCTACATCAACATGTGTCCCCTCTTCGTCATGTCTCTTCTACATCAACATGTGTCCCCTCTTCTTCATGTCTCTTCTACATCAACATGTGTCCCCTCTTCTTCATGTCTCTTCTACATCAACATGTGTCCCCTCTTCTTCATGTCTCTTCTACATCAACATGTGTCCCCTCTTCGTCATGTCTCTTCTACATCAACATGTGTCCCCTCTTCTTCATGTCTCTTCTACATCAACATGTGTCCCCTCTTCTTCATGTCTCTTCTACATCAACATGTGTCCCCTCTTCTTCGTGTCTCTTCTACATCAACATGTGTCCCCTCTTCTTCATGTCTCTTCTACATCAACATGTGTCCCCTCTTCTTCATGTCTCTTCTACATCAACATGTGTCCCCTCTTCTTCATGTCTCTTCTACATCAACATGTGTCCCCTCTTCTTCATGTCTCTTCTACATCAACATGTGTCCCCTCTTCTTTATGCTCTCTTCTTGCATCAACATGTGTCCCCTCTTCTTCATGTCTCTTCTACATCAACATGTGTCCCCTCTTCTTTATGTCTCTTCTGCATCAACATGTGTCCCCTCTTCTTCATGTCTCTCTACATCAACATGTGTCCCCTCTTCTTCATGTCTCTTCTACATCAACATGTGTCCCCTCTTCTTCATGTCTCTTCTACATCAACATGTGTCCCCTCTTCTTCATGTCTCTTCTTCATCAACATGTGTCCCCTCTTCCTCATGTCTCTCTCTCATCAACATGTGTCCCCTCTTCTTCATGTCTCTTCTACATCAACATGTGTCCCCTCTTCTTCATGTCTCCTCTACATCAACATGTGTCCCTCTCTTCAATGGTCTCTTCTACATCAACATGGTCCCCTCTTCTTCATGTCTCTTCCTACATACAACATGTGTCCCCCTCTCTTCATGTCTCCCTCTACATCAACATGTGTCCCCTCTTCTTCATGTCTCTTCTACATCAACATGTGTCCCCTCTTCTTCATGTCTCCTCTACCTCAACATGGGTCCCCTCTTCTCCGATGTCTCCTCTACATCAACATGTGTCCCCTCTTCTTCATGTCCTCTTTCTACATCAAACATTTGTCCCCTCTTCTCCATGTCTCTTCTACATCAACATGTGTCCCCTCTTCTTCATGTCTCCTCTACATCAACATGTGTCCCCTCTTCTTCATGTCTCCTCTACATCAACATGTGTCCCCTCTTCTTCATGTCTCTTCTACATCAACATGTGTCCCCTCTTCTTCATGTCTCTTCTACTCAACATGTGTCCCCTCTTCTTCATGTCTCCTCTACATCACAATGTGTCCCATCTTCTTCATGTCTCTTCTACAATCAACATGTGTCCCCTCTTCTTCATGTCTCTTCTACATCAACATGTGTCCCCTCTTCTTCATGTCTCCTCTACATCAACATGTGTCCCCTCTTCTTCATGTCTCTTCTACATCAACATGTGTCCCCTCTTCTTCATGTCTCCTCTACATCAACATGTGTCCCCTCTTCTCCATGTCTCCTCTACATCAACATGGTGTCCCCTCTTCTTCATGTCTCTTCTACATCAACATGTGTCCCCTCTTCTCCATGTCTCTTCTACATCAACATGTGTCCCTCTTTCTTCATGTCTCCTCTACATCAACATGTGTCCCCTCTTCTTCATGTCTCCTCTACATCAACATGTGTCCCCTCTTCTTCATGTCTCTTCTACATCAACATGTGTCCCCTCTTCTTCATGTCTCTTCTACATCAACATGTGTCCCCTCTTCTTCATGTCTCCTCTACATCAACATGTGTCCCCTCTTCTTCATGTCTCTTCTACATCAACATGTGTCCCCTCTTCTTCATGTCTCTTCTACATCAACATGTGTCCCCTCTTCTTCATGTGTCCTCTACATCAACATGTGTCCCCTCTTCTCCATGTCTCCTCTACATCAACATGTGTCCCCTCTTCGTCATGTCTCTTCTACATCAACATGTGTCCCCTCTTCTCCATGTCTCTTCTACATCAACATGTGTCCCCTCTTCTTCATGTCTCCTCTACATCAACATGTGTCCCCTCTTCTTCATGTCTCCTCTACATCAACATGTGTCCCCTCTTCTTCATGTCTCTTCTACATCAACATGTGTCCCCTCTTCTTCATGTCTCTTCTACATCAAACATGTGTCCCCTTCTTCATGTCTCCTCTACATCAACATGTGTCCCCTCTTCTTCATGTCTCTTCTACATCAACATGTGTCCCCTCTTCTTCATGTCTCTTCTACATCAACATGTGTCCCCTCTTCTTCATTGTCTCCTCTACATCAACAGGTGTCCCCTCTTCTTCATGTCTCTTCTACATCAACATGTGTCCCCTCTTCTTCATGTCTCCTCTACATCAACATGTGTCCCCTCTTCTCCATGTCTCCTCTACATCAACATGTTGTCCCCTCTTCTTCATGTCTCTTCTACATCAACATGTGTCACCCTCTTCTCCATGTCTCTTTCTACATCACATGTGTCCCCTCTTCTTCATGTCTCCTCTACATCAACCATGTGTCCCCTCTTCTTCATGTCTCCTCTACATCAAACATGTTGTCCCCTCTGTCTTCATGTCTCTTCTACATCAACATGTGTCCCCTCTTCTTCATGTCTCTTCTACATCAACATGTGTCCCCTCTTCTTCATGTCTCCTCTACATCAACATGTGTCCCCTCTTCTTCATGTCTCTTCTACATCAACATGTGTCCCCTCTTCTTCATGTCTCTTCTACATCAACATGTGTCCCCTCTTCTTCATGTCTCCTCTACATCAACATGTGTCCCCTCTTCTTCATGTCTCCTCTACATCAACATGTGTCCCCTCTTCTTCATGTCTCCTCTACATCAACATGTGTCCCCTCTTCTTCATGTCTCCTCTACATCAACATGTGTCCCTCTTCCTCATGTCTCTTCTACATCAACATGTGTCCCCTCTTCTCCATGTCTCTCCTACATCAACATGTGTCCCCTCTTCTCCATGTCTCTTCTACATCAACATGTGTCCCCTCTTCTCCATGTCTCTTCTACTATAACCCCCCCCCCCCCTTATCACCTGAATCTCCTCCTAGAGCACCATTGAGTTCTTTGTAACCAAATGTCTCTCAGAGGGGCGTGGGGAGGGGCTCCTTGTTTCCATCTAAAGTAACAGACAGAGAATCAGCACTTTGGAAACAGGGCTGAAACAGAGGGGATTATGGGTAATGCTGCAATGATCTGTTTGGTGTTTCAGCCAATCAGAGACAGGCTCTGGATATATCTGAGACCTGATATATTGATGAAGAAGAGGAGGATGATAGGGACCTTTAAAATAGATATAAAAAATGTCGGGCGAATAATAAAACCCGTGTATATGAAAAACACGTCCAGATTATTTATGAAAATAGCAAAGAATTAAATGAAAATATGTCTAAAAATATATGAAAACATTGAATAATTTTGGGGTAAAAAGGGAAAGTAAACTTGTGTTGAAGTTATCTCTGACATATTTGCTAAACAAGTGCTTTTTAAAGAATACTTTTTATAGTTGTATCGGTTGATCTCTTTCCATGCTGCAGACGCACCGCAGCTGCTACCTTTGTACCCTTTATAGGATCCTTATTCCGTCTGAGTCGCTCCTTAAACTTTATTAACGCACTGATGTCTCCATGGAATACAAATATGATTAATTTTCACTTTTTAAACCTCTTCAGTGGAGGATCGATGAGAAGCCGGTGAAGATCGACAAATGGGACGGAGCGGCCATGAAAAACTCTCTGGGACGACGCCGCCAAGAAGGTGAGCTCTTATTGTGAAAGGGTGTCAGAGTGCGTGTGTTGTGTTCAGGTACTGTGTGTGAAGGCAGCAACTCGACATGAGAGCCGTGCACATACTTGCAATGTGGGTGCTCACTTACATTCTCTGTTTTACTGTTACATTAATCCCATGAATGTATGAGATTAAGTTAGCTTCATTATATCTCAGTGATTAAGTGAATAATAAAGTTTCTATTGGGTCACTATCAGCCTGTCACTCATTATTTTCAGGAGGGGGCGGGGTTTGGAGGAACAGAGGAGACGGTGATCACGGAAGCTTTTTTCCTCCTGCCTTCACAAACTTTACACACGTATATATCGTCTGAAAATTGCTAGAGGACTTTCATACTCTGCAATCCAAGACTTAATTAAATCCACCAAAAACCTGACATGATTGTAACGAGATTATTTTTGAAAAGCATAACTCCCTGTGTCTCTGAGCCGCAGCGACACGGAGTGATTCAGAGCGGGTCCTTCTGCTGTTGGTTCTGGACTGATGTTCTTGTGCTGGTGGATAAAGCAGACTGCTCCGTGTTTGGTGTTGCTGTGCCGCTGTCACGTCTGTTCCCTGATCTCTACGTCACCGACCGATTTGATATTAAAGTGACAGAAGAAAAAAACGTTATAGTAAGCCGCGGCCGGAAAATCAGGAAACAACGTTCCTACGCTATAATCGATTATCTTCCGTCACTGCATCGATACCGAATCGTCCACGTCCGCATCGTAGAAACGATTATTTTCAACACCCCTAATAGATTGCATACATTTGATATTTTACTCGTTAATTTACACGATTAGCTGTTGTGTTCTGAGGCCTGTCCTACAAAGCTGGTTCAACCTAACCTGGATATGTTTGAGTTAGCCGGTTGGCCTAATCCAAAACATACGCGCTCTCGCTAAACGGTCCTACGACGCGGGTTATCAAGTGGATCTCTCAAGCCAGCCGTGTCCTATCTAGTTAGGTGCGCGTTCACATGAGAGGGGTGGTATCTGGAGCATTCGACCAATCACAAACATGGAGAGGCGTACTGACAGCGCAGCGTCATACTTCCTGAATGAAAAGTCAACTATAATATTAGACACATGAAGAAGTTAAACTTTAAACATGACTTAAACACTTGATCCAGGATCAAAGCCACAGAGCTGCACCTGCAAGGTGAATACAGCTGGTAACAGAACAAGTGTTTGAATGCGTACATTAACAGGTTCATGATATCACTGCCCGTCTAAGACACGATCTGACTCAGATCAGGAGAGATATGATACATTATGAAGTGATATGCAGCGGACTGTACGTAATGTTACTTTGATCCGGTTACTTATGTTATGGCAGATATTTCAGTAAGCTTTCTTAACGCTAATGTTATAATAGTCAGATTGCTCTGAAGATGGAGGTGATATTCTATTCATGTTCACGTTCACACAGTCGGTGATTGTTGCCGGCCGTCTTTCCTGCAACGGCAGCTTTTCTGTATTTCCTTTCTCCTGTAATGTGACTTGATCGCTTTAAACTCCACACACTGAGCTCTGATTGGTCAGCAGGCAGTGCTTTCACTGAGTTGAGCTCTTAGCCTGCAACCTAACCTGCTCCGGAGCAGGTTAGCCACTCAGCATCAGTTACCATGGAGATCTAGCCTGCTAAAAGAGAACCAGCTTCGTAGGACCGGAAACCCAGAGTTACCCTGAAGTTAGCCGCTAAGAGAACATCCGGCTTCGTAGTACAGGCCTCAGGTCTCGCTGTGTGTTAATGTGTGTTGTGTTCAGGTGCTGCTGTGTGTTAAAGCTGCTGTGTGTTGTGTTCAGGTGCTGCTGTGTGTTAAAGCTGCTGTGTGTTGTGTTCAGGTGCTGCTGGAGAAGTTCTGTTACCTGGAGCACTTTGGTCTGGTGGACGGCCGGCTGCTCGTCTGCACCATCTCGTGTCTCTTCGCTGTCCTGGCGTTAGTGTGGGATTTCCTGCATCCTTTCCCCGAGTCCAGACCCGTCCTCGCCTGCTGCGTCATCTCATATCCTCTCAGGAGCGCTTTAAAATATATCATGTTGTTATTTCATTATTATTATTATTTATGTTATTTTATTAAATTAAATATATACTCTGTTACAGAAAAAGTCCTGCATTCAAAATGTTCCTCAAGTGAAAGACAGTAAAAGTAGAAGTTCTCAGATATTGTACTTGAGTAAAAGTAGAAGTTCTCAGATCTTGTACTTGAGTAAAAGTAGAAGTACTCAGATCTTGTACTTGAGTAAAAGTAGAAGTTCTCAGATCTTGTACTTGAGTAAAAGTAGAAGTACTCAGATCTTGTACTTGAGTAAAAGTAGAAGTACTCAGATCTTGTATTTGAGTAAAAGTAGAAGTACTCAGATCTTGTACTTGAGAAAAGTAGAAGTACTCAGATCGTGTACTTGAGTTAAAAGTAGAAGTACTCAGATCTGGTGCTTGAGTAAAAGTAGAAGTACTCAGATTGTGTACTTGAGAAAAGTAGAAGTACTCAGATTGTGTACTTGAGTGAAAGTAGAAGTACTCAGATCTTGTACTTTAGTAAAAGTAGAAGTACTCATATCTTGTACTTTAGTAAAAGTAGAAGTACTCAGATCGTGTACTTGAGTAAAAGTAGAAGTACTCAGATCTTGTACTTGAGTAAAAGTATAAGTACTCAGATCTTGTACTTGAGTAAAAGTACAAGTACTCAGATCTTGTTCTTGAGTAAAAGTAGAAGTAATCAGATCTTGTACTTGAGTTAAAGTAGAAGTACTCAGATCTTGTATTTGAGTAAAAGTAGAAGTACTCAGATCTTGTACTTGAGTAAAAGTAGAAGTACTCAGATCTTGTACTTGAGTAAAAGTAGAAGTACTCAGATCTTGTACTTGAGTAAAAGTAGAAGTACTCAGATTGTGTACTTGAGAAAAGTAGAAGTACTCAGATTGTGTACTTGAGAAAGTAGAAGTACTCAGATCTGGTGCTTGAGTAAAAGTAGAAGTACTCAGATTGTGTACTTGAGAAAAGTAGAAGTACTCAGATTGTGTACTTGAGTAAAAGTAGAAGTACTCAGATTGTGTACTTGAGTGAAAGTAGAAGTACTCAGATCTTGTACTTTAGTAAAAGTAGAAGTACTCATATCTTGTACTTTAGTAAAAGTAGAAGTACTCATATCTTGTACTTGAGTAAAAGTAGAAGTACTCAGATCTTGTACTTGAGTAAAAGTAGAAGTACTCAGATCTTGTACTTGAGTAAAAGTAGAAGTACTCAAGATCTTGTACTTGAGTAAAAGTAGAAGTTCTCAGATCTTGTACTTGAGTAAAAGTAGAAGTACTCAGATCTTGTACTTGAGTAAAAGTAGAAGTACTCAGATCTTGTATTTGAGTAAAAGTAGAAGTACTCAGATCTTGTACTTGAGTAAAAGTAGAAGTACTCAGATTGTGTACTTGAGAAAAGTAGAAGTACTCAGATTGTGTACTTGAGAAAAGTAGAAGTACTCAGATCGTGTACTTGAGTTAAAGTAGAAGTACTCAGATCTGGTGCTTGAGTAAAAGTAGAAGTACTCAGATTGTGTACTTGAGAAAAGTAGAAGTACTCAGATTGTGTACTTGAGTGAAAGTAGAAGTACTCAGATCTTGTACTTTAGTAAAAGTAGAAGTACTCATATCTTGTACTTTAGTAAAAGTAGAAGTACTCAGATCGTGTACTTGAGTAAAAGTAGAAGTACTCAGATCTTGTACTTGAGTAAAAGTATAAGTACTCAGATCTTGTACTTGAGTAAAAGTAGAAGTTCTCAGATCTTGTACTTGAGTAAAAGTAGAAGTACTCAGATCTTGTACTTGAGTAAAAGTAGAAGTTCTCAGATCTTGTACTTGAGTAAAAGTAGAAGTTCTCAGATCTTGTACTTGAGTAAAAGTAGAAGTACTCAGATCTTGTACTTGAGTAAAAGTAGAAGTACTCAGATCTTGTATTTGAGTAAAAGTAGAAGTACTCAGATCTTGTACTTGAGAAAAGTAGAAGTACTCAGATCGTGTACTTGAGTTAAAGTAGAAGTACTCAGATCTGGTGCTTGAGTAAAAGTAGAAGTACTCAGATTGTGTACTTGAGAAAAGTAGAAGTACTCAGATTGTGTACTTGAGTGAAAGTAGAAGTACTCAGATCTTGTACTTTAGTAAAAGTAGAAGTACTCATATCTTGTACTTTAGTAAAAGTAGAAGTACTCAGATCGTGTACTTGAGTAAAAGTAGAAGTACTCAGATCTTGTACTTGAGTAAAAGTAGAAGTACTCAGATCTTGTATTTGAGTAAAAGTAGAAGTACTCAGATCTTGTACTTGAGAAAAGTAGAAGTACTCAGATCGTGTACTTGAGTTAAAGTAGAAGTACTCAGATCTGGTGCTTGAGTAAAAGTAGAAGTACTCAGATTGTGTACTTGAGAAAAGTAGAAGTACTCAGATTGTGTACTTGAGTGAAAGTAGAAGTACTCAGATCTTGTACTTTAGTAAAAGTAGAAGTACTCATATCTTGTACTTTAGTAAAAGTAGAAGTACTCAGATCGTGTACTTGAGTAAAAGTAGAAGTACTCAGATCTTGTACTTGAGTAAAAGTATAAGTACTCAGATCTTGTACTTGAGTAAAAGTACAAGTACTCAGATCTTGTTCTTGAGTAAAAGTAGAAGTACTCAGATCTTGTACTTGAGTTAAAGTAGAAGTACTCAGATCTTGTATTTGAGTAAAAGTAGAAGTACTCAGATCTTGTACTTGAGTAAAAGTAGAAGTACTCAGATCTTGTACTTGAGTAAAAGTAGAAGTACTCAGATCTTGTACTTGAGTAAAAGTAGAAGTACTCAGATTGTGTACTTGAGAAAAGTAGAAGTACTCAGATTGTGTACTTGAGAAAAGTAGAAGTACTCAGATCTGGTGCTTGAGTAAAAGTAGAAGTACTCAGATTGTGTACTTGAGAAAAGTAGAAGTACTCAGATTGTGTACTTGAGAAAAGTAGAAGTACTCAGATTGTGTACTTGAGTGAAAGTAGAAGTACTCAGATCTTGTACTTTAGTAAAAGTAGAAGTACTCATATCTTGTACTTTAGTAAAAGTAGAAGTACTCATATCTTGTACTTGAGTAAAAGTAGAAGTACTCAGATCTTGTACTTGAGTAAAAGTAGAAGTACTCAGATCTTGTACTTGAGTAAAAGTAGAAGTACTCAAGATCTTGTACTTGAGTAAAAGTAGAAGTTCTCAGATCTTGTACTTGAGTAAAAGTAGAAGTACTCAGATCTTGTACTTGAGTAAAAGTAGAAGTACTCAGATCTTGTATTTGAGTAAAAGTAGAAGTACTCAGATCTTGTACTTGAGTAAAAGTAGAAGTACTCAGATTGTGTACTTGAGAAAAGTAGAAGTACTCAGATTGTGTACTTGAGAAAAGTAGAAGTACTCAGATCGTGTACTTGAGTTAAAGTAGAAGTACTCAGATCTGGTGCTTGAGTAAAAGTAGAAGTACTCAGATTGTGTACTTGAGAAAAGTAGAAGTACTCAGATTGTGTACTTGAGTGAAAGTAGAAGTACTCAGATCTTGTACTTTAGTAAAAGTAGAAGTACTCATATCTTGTACTTTAGTAAAAGTAGAAGTACTCAGATCGTGTACTTGAGTAAAAGTAGAAGTACTCAGATCTTGTACTTGAGTAAAAGTATAAGTACTCAGATCTTGTACTTGAGTAAAAGTAGAAGTTCTCAGATCTTGTACTTGAGTAAAAGTAGAAGTACTCAGATCTTGTACTTGAGTAAAAGTAGAAGTACTCAGATTGTGTACTTGAGAAAAGTATAAGTACTCAGATTGTGTACTTGAGTGAAAGTAGAAGTACTCAGATCTTGTACTTGAGTAAAAGTATAAGTACTCAGATCTTGTACTTGAGTAAAAGTACAAGTACTCAGATCTTGTTCTTGAGTAAAAGTAGAAGTACTCAGATCTTGTACTTGAGTTAAAGTAGAAGTACTCAGATCTTGTATTTGAGTAAAAGTAGAAGTACTCAGATCTTGTACTTGAGTAAAAGTAGAAGTACTCAGATCTTGTACTTGAGTAAAAGTAGAAGTACTCAGATCTTGTACTTGAGTAAAAGTAGAAGTACTCAGATTGTGTACTTGAGAAAAGTAGAAGTACTCAGATTGTGTACTTGAGAAAAGTAGAAGTACTCAGATCTGGTGCTTGAGTAAAAGTAGAAGTACTCAGATTGTGTACTTGAGAAAAGTAGAAGTACTCAGATTGTGTACTTGAGAAAAGTAGAAGTACTCAGATTGTGTACTTGAGTGAAAGTAGAAGTACTCAGATCTTGTACTTTAGTAAAAGTAGAAGTACTCATATCTTGTACTTTAGTAAAAGTAGAAGTACTCATATCTTGTACTTGAGTAAAAGTAGAAGTACTCAGATCTTGTACTTGAGTAAAAGTAGAAGTACTCAGATCTTGTACTTGAGTAAAAGTAGAAGTACTCAAGATCTTGTACTTGAGTAAAAGTAGAAGTTCTCAGATCTTGTACTTGAGTAAAAGTAGAAGTACTCAGATCTTGTACTTGAGTAAAAGTAGAAGTACTCAGATCTTGTATTTGAGTAAAAGTAGAAGTACTCAGATCTTGTACTTGAGTAAAAGTAGAAGTACTCAGATTGTGTACTTGAGAAAAGTAGAAGTACTCAGATTGTGTACTTGAGAAAAGTAGAAGTACTCAGATCGTGTACTTGAGTTAAAGTAGAAGTACTCAGATCTGGTGCTTGAGTAAAAGTAGAAGTACTCAGATTGTGTACTTGAGAAAAGTAGAAGTACTCAGATTGTGTACTTGAGTGAAAGTAGAAGTACTCAGATCTTGTACTTTAGTAAAAGTAGAAGTACTCATATCTTGTACTTTAGTAAAAGTAGAAGTACTCAGATCGTGTACTTGAGTAAAAGTAGAAGTACTCAGATCTTGTACTTGAGTAAAAGTATAAGTACTCAGATCTTGTACTTGAGTAAAAGTAGAAGTTCTCAGATCTTGTACTTGAGTAAAAGTAGAAGTACTCAGATCTTGTACTTGAGTAAAAGTAGAAGTACTCAGATTGTGTACTTGAGAAAAGTATAAGTACTCAGATTGTGTACTTGAGTGAAAGTAGAAGTACTCAGATCTTGTACTTTAGTAAAAGTAGAAGTACTCATATCTTGTACTTTAGTAAAAGTAGAAGTACTCAGATCGTGTACTTGAGTAAAAGTAGAAGTACTCAGATCTTGTACTTGAGTAAAAGTATAAGTACTCAGATCTTGTACTTGAGTAAAAGTATAAGTACTCAGATCTTGTTCTTGAGTAAAAGTATAAGTACTCAGATCTTTTTCTTGAGTTAAAGTAGAAGTACTCAGATCTTGTATTTGAGTAAAAGTATAAGTACTCAGATCTTGTACTTGAGTAAAAGTAGAAGTACTCAGATCTTGTACTTGAGTAAAAGTAGAAGTACTCAGATCTTGTACTTGAGTAAAAGTAGAAGTACTCAGATCTTGTACTTGAGTTAAAGTAGAAGTACTCAGGTCTTGTACTTGAGTCAAAGTAGAAGTACTCAGATCTTGTACGTGAGTAAAAGTAGAAGTACTCAGATCTTGTTCTTGAGTAAAAGTAGAAGTACTCAGATCTTGTACTTGAGTAAAAGTAGAAGTACTCAGATCTTGTACTTGAGTAAAAGTAGAAGTACTCAGATCTTGTACTTGAGTTAAAGTAGAAGTATTCAGATCTTGTACTTGAGTAAAAGTAGAAGTACTCAGATCTTGTACTTGAGTAAAAGTAGAAGTACTCAGATCTTGTACTTGAGTAAAGTAGAAGTACTCAGATCTTGTACTTGAGTAAAAGTAGAAGTACTCAGATCTTGTACTTGAGTAAAAGTAGAAGTACTCAGATCTTGTACTTGAGTAAAGTAGAAGTATTCAGATCTTGTACTTGAGTAAAAGTAGAAGTACTCAGATCTTGTACTTGAGTAAAAGTAGAAGTACTCAGATCTTGTACTTGAGTAAAGTAGAAGTACTCAGAGTGTAGGAATACTCTGTCACAGTAAAAGTCCTGCATTCAAAATGTTCCTCAAGTGAAAGTAGAAAAGTATTCTCATCAAAATATAGTGAAAGACAGTGAAAGTAGTCGTTGTGCAGATTGGTTCATTTCAGAATAATATATATGATATGTTTTATAATGATTGATCTTGAAAGTGTTCTCAAAGCTGGTGAAGGTGCAGCTAGTTTGAATGGCTTTGTAGACTGCAGGGTAGCTGGTGAAGGTGCAGCTAGTCTGAATGGCTTTGTAGACTGCAGGGTAGCTGGTGAAGGTGCAGCTAGTCTGAATGGCTTTGTAGACTGCAGGGTAGCTGGTGAAGGTGCAGCTAGTCTGAATGGCTTTGTAGACTGCAGGGTAGCTGGTGAAGGTGCAGCTAGTCTGAATGGCTTTGTAGACTGCAGGGGAGCTTGTGAAGGTGCAGCTAGTCTGAATGGCTTTGTAGACTGCAGGGTAGCTGGTGAAGGTGCAGCTAGTCTGAATGGCTTTGTAGACTGCAGGGTAGCTGGTGAAGGTGCAGCTAGTCTGAATGGCTTTGTAGACTGCAGGGTAGCTTGTGGATTTACTCCAGGTGGAACTAAAGTCTGATTCTATATTTATTAAACAGGCTCCTCCAACAGAGCAACACAATGAAACCGAGCAAGGAGAGTCCCTATAGAAGTGATGCATCCTGTGTAGGATGCAAACAGTTGAGTGTTATGGGTGAGATAGGAATTGTGCCAGAGTTACAAAAACACAATAAACCCAGCAGCATGATAATAACACTGTACACTAACAGAGCAGTGAAAAGAGCGATTCAATAACTACAGGAAACAGACGGTGACATCATTCATGTAATCAGACGTAATTACCCGTTATTTATCAAACATTAATAATAATGATTTTGCACGTGTTCTACAGAGTGTTTTGTAATGATGGTATTTATATTGCACATAGTGGTGATATGGAGGTTGTAGTTCAGGTGTTTATCAGTCTTATGGCCTGTTGTTGTTGTTGTTGTTGTTGTCGTCCTTAACCCGGCCCACGTACTTCATCATGATGGCGGTGCTGACGCTGTACACGTCGTACCGGGAGAAGAACATCTTCCTGGTGGCTCAGCAGAAGGACCCGGCTGGCATGGACCCGGATCACAGCTGGACGCTCTGCTCCTCCCTCAAACGGTCAGCTCCCAGCATGCACTGCTCCGACCCGTACTGGCTCTATACACATTCAGTTATTTTCATATTGATTCATTTACATGTATCTTCTTTAGCACAGGACAATGTGTCTCCCCCCCCATTAGGTCATGGTCACAGAACAAATACTAGTACATTTAATAATTGTATTTATTTATTATGATTTAATTTGTTTATTATTATTTAGTATTGACTCACATTTATATGTATTTATTTATGTGTTTTACTATTTATATTTATTAGTATTTGTTATAATTTTGTATTTATTTAATTATGTTTATTTGTATTTATGATCCCCAGTAGCTTTTTCTCTCGACAAAAGCTACTCTTCCTGGGGTCCGACACTTAAAACAATACAACAACATTACAACAACAATACAACAACATTCAAGACATCAGTCCTGACATCATTAACAACGTTAACAATCTCATCCACTTTCAATATCAAACTCAGCCAAGGATGAGTGCCCAAGACCCCCACCAGTACAAAGCATGACATTAGGGTTCACAGTAAGGGGTACGTTGCATAGGCGGCGCGTGAGGCTCAGGTTTGGCTAAATCACTTTTTTTACCTGACGCTGCCCGCCTCCGGCTTCTATAGAAAAGAGCTCAACTCAGTGAAAGCACCGCCTGCTGACTAATCAGAGCTCAGTGTGCGGAGTTTAAATCTCTCAAGTCACATTACAGGATAAAGGAAATACAGTTTAAACTGCCGTATGCAGAGAAGACGCCGACGTGTCGCACTTATCATTCATATAATATCATTTCCTGATCTGAGTCAGCTGAGCCGTATCTGGCCGTGCAACACTCAGTGTGTCACAGACTGGATGCAGAAGGATTATTTTAAGCAACACATTAAGTTGAGGAAACACTCGAGTCAAATGTAATGAAAGTCAGATGGTGTCTTAGACGGGCAGTGATATCATAAACCTGTTAATGTACGCATTCAAACACTTGTTCTGTTAGCAGCTGTATTCACCTTGCAGGTGCAGCTCTGTGGCTTTGATCCTGGATCAAGTGTTTAAGTCATGGATGTTTAAAGCTCATATTTGTCTAATATTAGTTTACTTTCATTAATGAAGTGTGACGCTGCGCTGTCAGTACACTTGTCCCTGTTTGTGATTGGTTAAATGTTGCTAACCCCGCCCCTTTCACGTGAACGCGTTCTCAGCTGGAGAGAGAAACCCTGGCTTGATTTACTGAGTTGATAACCAGCGTCGTAGGACCGCTTAGCGAGATCTCGTTTTTTAGGGTTAGTTAAGATAACTCAAACATATCCAGGGTCTGTTGAACTGGCTTCGTAGTGCATAGGGCACAGGTGGCTGCATAGCAGCGCTAATGTCAAAGACACAAACATTATACATTATATTTTACCAGGATGCAGTGACACAAATATTACACTTAGGTAGTGTAATATTTGTGTCACTGCTAGTGTTAATTTCGTCAGCTATTTTTTTTATTTAGTTTTAGTCTTAGTCCTGTGTTAAATTTCCTTTTTAGTTGTAGTCATATTTAGTCACCTTCATCCTGTTTTTATTTAGTCAAGTTTTAGTCGACTAAAAGTCTGAGCATTTTAGTCTTATTTTAGTCAAAGAAAACTAATTATTTTTAGTCTACTTTTTGTCAATGAAAACTGTCGAGTCTTTTTTAGTCATCAGATTATATAGAACATTTCAGTCAAACTAGTCAAAACCAATCATTTGTCATTTTAGTAAATATAAATAAATAAGATTATATCTTGTCCTTATTTGATGAAACACAGGTTGAATGATTGAGAAGCTTTGCAGAGAGTATCAGGTTTGTGGTGTTTGTACCTGTGTTTTGGCCACATTGCTTCCCTTCTGATAAAACAATGCATTCGCTTTTTTTCTCCGCCTCATTGTAGCGAAAATGGGCCCAAATATCACATCGTTTCTTTCTCCCAAGCAGTGGTGTCTTTAGACTTTTTCGTTGTCAGTCATTTTGACGGACAGGATCGTAACATTTCCGTCATAATCCATTATTATCCGTCGAGTGCACAATTTATCAATCACTCGCGCTGACGGGGGGGTATTCGGTTAACGCGAGTGCGACCACTGCTCCCAAGCCCTGTTGGTGCCATTTCATTTTCTGTTGAATAAGGTTAGTTAGACCATGAGTTAGACCACGAGTTAGACCACGAGTTAGACCACGAGTTAGACCACGAGTTAGACCACGAGTTAGACCACGACTTAGACCACGACTTAGACCACGAGTTAGACCACGAGTTAGACCACGACTTAGACCACGACTTAGACCACGAGTTAGACCACGAGTTAGACCACGAGTTAGACCACGACTTAGACCACGACTTAGACCACGAGTTAGACCACGACTTAGACCACGACTTAGACCACGACTTAGACCTGAGTCTTCCTGACAGTTCACAGTGTGCCGCTGCCCGGCCGCGCACAGCACAGACACACAGCTGCTGCCCAGCCGCAGCACAGACACACAGCTGCTGCCCAGCCGCAGCACAGACACACAGCTGCTGCCCAGCCGCAGCACAGACACACAGCTGCTGCCCAGCCGCAGCACAGACACACAGCTGCTGCCCAGCCGCAGCACAGACACACAGCTGCTGCCCTGCCGCAGCACAGACTCACAGCTGCTGCCCAGCCGCAGCACAGACACACAGCTGCTGCCCAGCCGCAGCACAGACACACAGCTGCTGCCCAGCCGCAGCACAGACACACAGCTGCTGCCCTGCCGCAGCACCGGAAGTGGAACTGCTGGGAGAAAAACTGACTATCAGAGATGTAACGTTATCTTTGATAATATTTCGTCTCCTCATTTTTCGTCAACGAAAGTAAAGAGAGATTTTGGCATAGTTTTTATTTAGTAAACTACATTTTCGTCTCGTCACTTTTCATCAACGATATTGCATGATGATTTCGTTACAGTTATTGTTTACTGCCGTCGGTGCCGTCTCGTCATCTTCTCGTTTTCGTCATGGAAAAAAAGGTCGTTGACGAACATATTTCGTCATAGTTTTAGTCAACGAAATTAACACCACACTTAGGCTTAGCCTTCCCTAGCCTACAGCACCCGCCGCCCCTGGGTACGTGGTCATTAGTCGATGGCCCTTCAATCTCTTCTTGAAAGAGGCTCTGGACTCTCTGTCAGCGAGGTAGTTTGGCAATGAGTTCCTTTATAGCTCGATAAGTCACAGAAGATGGGTCCTGGGTTTAGGTGCCCGTAGATGGCCTGATGCAGCTTCTCTAGTCTTATGGTCGTGCTCGTCTCTTGTAACTTTGATCATAAAAATACAATGCTTTTTTGCTAAATTGGATTTTTTTTAGAAAAGTGATAACACGAGATTGCAGACGTTTCTCAACCGGAAGCCGTGATAGGTTTCGATGCTTAACTCCAATAGGAGTGCGCTTCGAACAGAGAGCTACTCATTTATATATATATTTGTTATTATTTATTAAAAGCGCTATTTCAATTCCATTTATTATTATTTATTCTTGTTTTTTATTATTTATATATATAGTTGTATTATTATTTGGATTCAATTATATTTATTGGTATTTATTTATGTTTTATTATTTCTATTTATTTGTATTATTAATATTTTGTATTATTAATGTTTATTTATTTAGTAATTATTTATCTGTATTTGTATTTATTAATATATATATTTGTATGTGCCTCAGGTTTGACGACCAGTACTCGCTCAGAGTTTCTTTCACTGACGGGAAAACCAAGAAGACTCGCGACGCCGAGTTCACCGAGTCCGTGTCGGCGTTTTTCGACGAAGAAGGGACGCTCGACATGGACCCGTTCGAGAAAAGCGTTTCCAAGCTTCACGACGCTCTGGGCGCCGACAAGAAGAGCAAGTAATACTCCAGATAATACTTCAGATAATACTCCAACAAGTAGTCCGTGGTTTCTGAGGCTTCAGGAGATCTTCGGTGTTTCGTCCCGAGTTTAAACCTTTTTTTTCAAACAGGAAACACTTATTTTTCGGCTATTAAGACTAAATATTCGTGTTGCGTTCAAAGACGTCCTCTGTGCAGTTTGTGAGGGACATTTCTGTGACGCTTGATTGTCAATGATTTAACAAAACAAAGTGCAGTTTGCAGCCTGAGATCATCAGCAGCTGGTCGTCAGTATTTTGTCCCATAATAACATTTCAGCTCCACACTTCCTGTTTACAAGACCAAAAGAAAACAACAACAAAAGAGCAGTTGGAGGAGAGTCTGAATAAGACAACAGGAAGTGGTGCGAATGTCGACCAAATTGAAATTTTGAATGTTTTTTGTATTATTTCCTATTTCTCTGTAACGTCTGAAACAACCGTGTGAACTCATTAAAGATGGAGAATGTTACCGACACCCTGAATCATCCTTTTTTCATATTTATTGCATTATTATTTTTGTGATTTCCACCCGCAGTACCGCCGTTCCTCCAGCAGAGGGCGCTGTTGCTCTGTTTCCCCTGCAGCTCTATAGCAGAATCACGGCTGGGCTAAAAAGATATACACTTATAATATTCACAATTAATACAAATACACAACTATATATATTGTAATAAAGACATGTGTGTATATTTAATGCACATTTTGTATTTGTATTAATATATATATTGTATTTAATCTTGTCTTTTTTTTTTATTCTTAAATAAATCCACTTTTATGAAACCATATTTCCCCCCAGAATGAATAAAGTATATGGATTTTGATTAATTATTATAATTAATAATAATATATTTAATATTTTACTTTGTCTGTGGTCAAGTAGAATTATTTTTAAATGTTTAAAACTAGTAGAATTAAAAACTAACGTATATATATATATACACACACGGCATCTATTGCACGTCTGTCCGTCCTGGGAGAGGGATCCCTCCTCTGTTGCTCTCCCTGAGGTTTCTCCCATTTTTCCCTTTAAAACTGTGGGTTTTCTTCGGAAGTTTTTCCTTGTACGATGTGAGGGTCTAAGGACAGAGGGTGTCGTATTGTCATACTGATATTTTGTACAAACTGTGAAGTCCACTGAGACAAATGTAACATTTGTGATATTGGGCTATATAAATAAACATTGATTGATTGATTGATTGATATATTATTAATATAACACCGGCTGTGAAAAAACACGTAAGAAGTATTTTCAAAACAGTAAAAAATATGTATTAACTATAATACAAATCCCATAAAAGTCAAGTCATTACATTAGATTGTTATTTTATTTGTATTCATCTATCTATTCAATATCATACATGAACAAATTAAAAAGGAAAGAAAGCTACATTTCTGATACTATTTCAATTATGTTTTGAATATCAAATTAGTTTTGATTGCCTTCTTATTCCTAATGTCTTTTATAGTGCTAATATATTGTTTAAAGCCTTGATAGAAATGTACAAAATGTGGTTTGGAGTCAGCCCGTTTCTTTTTATGGATATTACATTTTCCTAAAAATACAATGAACTGCACAAAAAAGACTAAATCTGCATCCATACCATCATCCCTGAAGTTCATGAGAACGTCTTTCTGTCCTGGAGTTGAACCTTTTGTCTTTCTTCTAATAAAATATTCTACAATACAAGCTGTTACACTGAAAACACAACACACACGCTTTTATTCACACTTTCATCCGACGCACACACACAAACACACACACACACACACACACACACACACGGACAGGAGCCTTCATTCATCGGCTGTTTGTGAAGGTGTTGCTCGGATCCTGCCCATTATATTAGATTGAACTTCATACATCACATGTTCCCTCCATGTGTGTATTAACCTGATCAAATGTTATATTGTGCTGCATGTAAAGTTCTTAACAAATAATTGAGGGGAATTTCTTGTTTATTTTTAACGAGTCATTTTGTGAATCAGAATTAGAATCAGAAAAAGGTTTATCACCAGGTGGGTTAACGTACACGAGGAATTTGACTTGATGTCGTGGTGCATACATAAAAGTAAAAAAAACACAGATAGAGAACTATTTTAAGAACACGATAGTAACATTAAGAAAACTTTAAAAAATATATAGTACAATTAAAAATAAAACAAAGCAGTATTTACATTGAAATAGAATGGAATAAAATATCAAATATGTGCACTTTGAGCTGCATGTGTTCTATATAAATAAAGCTTTATTATTAATAATATGTGGGCGGGACCTCTGTGGTCAGTGTACAGGGGGCGGGGCCAGTGTTTCTCCGCTTCTCCCTCTCACTGAGGCTCAATATGTGGGCGGGACCTCTGTGGTCAGTGTACAGGGGGCGGGGCCAGTGTTTCTCCGCTTCTCCCTCTCACTGAGGCTCAATATGTGGGCGGGACCTCTGTGGTCAGTGTACAGGGGGCGGGGCCAGTGTTCCTCCGCTTCTCCCTCTCACTGAGGCTCAATATGTGGGCGGGACCTCTGCAGAAGGGGCGTGCTCAGTGTACAGGGGGCGGGGCCAGTGTTCCTCCGCTTCTCCCTCTCACTGAGGGTCAATATGTGGGCGGGACCTCTGCAGAAGGGGCGTGCTCAGTGTAAAGGGGGTGGGGCCAGTGTTCCCTCCTTCTCCTCCCTCTCACTGAGGGTCAATATGTGGGTGGGACCTCTGCAGAAGGGGCGGGGTCAGTGTAAAGGGGGTGGGGCCAGTGTTCCCTCCTTCTCCTCCCTCTCACTGAGGGTCAATATGTGGGTGGGACCTCTGCAGAAGGGGCGGGGTCAGTGTAAAGGGGGAGAGGCCAGTGTTCCCTCCTCCTCCTCCCTCTCACTCAGTGAGACTGATGGCCGCCTGGTGCGTCCACAACCCCGCCGTCACCAACTGCATCATCATGGTGAGTACACTATACACTATATACTATATACTATATACTATACACTATACACTATACACTATATACTATATACTATACACTATACACTATACACTATACACTATATACTATACACTATACACTATACACTATACACTATACACTATACACTATATACTATACACTATATACTATATACTATACACTATACACTATACACTATACACTATATACTATACACTATACACTATACACTATATACTATATACTATACACTATACACTATATACTATACACTATACACTATACACTATATACTATATACTATACACTATATACTATATACTATATACTATACACTATATACTATACACTACAGGGCTGGGAGAAGATAACAGAAGTACTTTATTGATCCCAATTTGGGAATTGTTTGCGTTGCAGCAGAAACAATGAGAGAAATTAAGACACTAGAAATAAACTGTCCAAAATATTTCTGAAATACAAATAAAATAACATAGTAAAAGTAGAAGTACTCAGATCTTGTACTTGAGTAAAAGTAGAAGTACTCAGATCTTGTACTTGAGTTAAAGTAGAAGTACTCAGATCTTGTACTTGAGTAAAAGTAGAAGTACTCAGATCTTGTACTTGAGTTAAAGTAGAAGTACTCAGATCTTGTACTTGAGTTAAAGTAGAGGTAATCAGATCTTGTACTTGAGTAAAAGTAGAAGTACTCAGATCTTGTACTTGAGTAAAAGTAGAAGTACTCAGATATTGTTCTTGAGTAAAAGTAGAAGTACTCAGATGTTGTACTTGAGTAAAAGTAGAAGTACTCAGATCTTGTACTTGAGTAAAAGTAGAAGTACTCAGATCTTGTACTTGAGTTAAAGTAGAAGTACTCAGATCTTGTACTTGAGTTAAAGTAGAGGTAATCAGATCTTGTACTTGAGTAAAAGTAGAAGTACTCAGATCTTGTACTTGAGTAAAAGTAGAAGTACTCAGATCTTGTTCTTGAGTAAAAGTAGAAGTACTCAGATCTTGTACTTGAGTAAAAGTAGAAGTACTCAGATCTTGTACTTGAGTAAAAGTAGAAGTACTCAGATCTTGTACTTGAGTTAAAGTAGAAGTACTCAGATCTTGTACTTGAGTTAAAGTAGAGGTAATCAGATCTTGTACTTGAGTAAAAGTAGAAGTACTCAGATCTTGTACTTGAGTAAAAGTAGAAGTACTCAGATATTGTTCTTGAGTAAAAGTAGAAGTACTCAGATGTTGTACTTGAGTAAAAGTAGAAGTACTCAGATCTTGTACTTGAGTAAAAGTAGAAGTACTCAGATCTTGTACTTGAGTAAAAGTAGAAGTACTCAGATCTTGTACTTGAGTAAAAGTAGAAGTACTCAGATCTTGTACTTGAGTAAAAGTAGAAGTACTCAGATCTTGTACTTGAGTAAAAGTAGAAGTACTCAGGTCTTGTACTTGAGTAAAAGTAGAAGTACTCAGATCTTGTACTTGAGTAAAAGTAGAAGTACTCAGATCTTGTACTTGAGTTAAAGTAGAAGTACTCAGATCTTGTACTTGAGTTAAAGTAGAGGTAATCAGATCTTGTACTTGAGTAAAAGTAGAAGTACTCAGATCTTGTACTTGAGTAAAAGTAGAAGTACTCAGATATTGTTCTTGAGTAAAAGTAGAAGTACTCAGATGTTGTACTTGAGTAAAAGTAGAAGTACTCAGATCTTGTACTTGAGTAAAAGTAGAAGTACTCAGATCTTGTACTTGAGTAAAAGTAGAAGTACTCAGATCTTGTACTTGAGTAAAAGTAGAAGTACTCAGATCTTGTACTTGAGTAAAAGTAGAAGTACTCAGATCTTGTACTTGAGTAAAAGTAGAAGTACTCAGGTCTTGTACTTGAGTAAAAGTAGAAGTACTCAGATCTTGTACTTGAGTAAAAGTAGAAGTACTCAGATCTTGTACTTGAGTAAAAGTAGAAGTACTCAGATCTTGTACTTGAGTAAAAGTAGAAGTACTCAGATCTTGTACTTGAGTAAAAGTAGAAGTACTCAGATCTTGTACTTGAGTAAAAGTAGAAGTACTCAGATCTTGTACTTGAGTAAAAGTAGAAGTACTCAGGTCTCGTACTTGAGTAAAAGTTGAAGTACTCAGATCTTGTACTTGAGTAAAAGTAGAAGTACTCAGATCTTGTACTTGAGTAAAAGTAGAAGTACTCAGATCTTGTACTTGAGTAAAAGTAGAAGTACTCAGGTCTTGTACTTGAGTAAAAGTAGAAGTACTCAGATCTTGTACTTGAGTAAAAGTAGAAGTACTCAGATCTTGTACTTGAGTTAAAGTAGAGGTAATCAGATCTTGTACTTGAGTAAAAGTAGAAGTACTCAGATCTTGTACTTGAGTAAAAGTAGAAGTACTCAGATATTGTTCTTGAGTAAAAGTAGAAGTACTCAGATGTTGTACTTGAGTAAAAGTAGAAGTACTCAGATCTTGTACTTGAGTAAAAGTAGAAGTACTCAGATCTTGTACTTGAGTAAAAGTAGAAGTACTCAGATCTTGTACTTGAGTAAAAGTAGAAGTACTCAGATCTTGTACTTGAGTAAAAGTAGAAGTACTCAGATCTTGTACTTGAGTAAAAGTAGAAGTACTCAGGTCTTGTACTTGAGTAAAAGTAGAAGTACTCAGATCTTGTACTTGAGTAAAAGTAGAAGTACTCAGATCTTGTACTTGAGTAAAAGTAGAAGTACTCAGATCTTGTACTTGAGTAAAAGTAGAAGTACTCAGATCTTGTACTTGAGTAAAAGTAGAAGTACTCAGATCTTGTACTTGAGTAAAAGTAGAAGTACTCAGATCTTGTACTTGAGTAAAAGTAGAAGTACTCAGGTCTCGTACTTGAGTAAAAGTTGAAGTACTCAGATCTTGTACTTGAGTAAAAGTAGAAGTACTCAGATCTTGTACTTGAGTAAAAGTAGAAGTACTCAGATCTTGTACTTGAGTAAAAGTAGAAGTACTCAGGTCTTGTACTTGAGTAAAAGTAGAAGTACTCAGATCTTGTACTTGAGTAAAAGTAGAAGTACTCAGGTCTTGTACTTGAGTAAAAGTTGAAGTACTCAGATCTTGTACTTGAGTAAAAGTAGAAGTACTCAGATCTTGTCCCAGAGTAAAAGTAGAAGTACTCAGATATTTTACTTGAGTAAAACTAGAAGTACTCAGGTCTTGTACTTGAGTAAAAGTAGAA
This sequence comes from Pogonophryne albipinna, assembly GCA_028583405.1. Taxonomy (NCBI): domain Eukaryota; kingdom Metazoa; phylum Chordata; class Actinopteri; order Perciformes; family Artedidraconidae; genus Pogonophryne; species Pogonophryne albipinna. Next base: position 357,162 of record JAPTMU010000194.1, read on the forward strand.
GTACTCAGGTCTTGTACTTGAGTAAAAGTAGAAGTACTCAGATCTTGTACTTGAGTAAAACTAGAAGTACTCAGATCTTGTTCTTGAGTAAAAGTAGAAGTACTCAGATCTTGTACTTGAGTAAAAGTAGAAGTACTCAGGTCTTGTACTTGAGTAAAAGTAGAAGTACTCAGATCTTGTACTTGAGTAAAAGTAGAAGTACTCAGATCTTGTACTTGAGTAAAAGTAGAAGTACTCAGATCTTGTACTTGAGTAAAAGTAGAAGTACTCAGATCTTGTACTTGAGTAAAAGTAGAAGTACTCAGATCTTGTACTTGAGTAAAAGTAGAAGTACTCAGGTCTTGTACTTGAGTAAAAGTAGAAGTACTCAGATCTTGTACTTGAGTAAAAGTAGAAGTACTCAGATCTTGTACTTGAGTAAAAGTAGAAGTACTCAGATCTTGTACTTGAGTAAAAGTAGAAGTACTCAGATCTTGTACTTGAGTAAAAGTAGAAGTACTCAGATCTTGTACTTGAGTAAAAGTAGAAGTACTCAGATCTTGTACTTGAGTAAAAGTAGAAGTACTCAGGTCTCGTACTTGAGTAAAAGTTGAAGTACTCAGATCTTGTACTTGAGTAAAAGTAGAAGTACTCAGATCTTGTACTTGAGTAAAAGTAGAAGTACTCAGATCTTGTACTTGAGTAAAAGTAGAAGTACTCAGGTCTTGTACTTGAGTAAAAGTAGAAGTACTCAGATCTTGTACTTGAGTAAAAGTAGAAGTACTCAGGTCTTGTACTTGAGTAAAAGTTGAAGTACTCAGATCTTGTACTTGAGTAAAAGTAGAAGTACTCAGATCTTGTCCCAGAGTAAAAGTAGAAGTACTCAGATATTTTACTTGAGTAAAACTAGAAGTACTCAGGTCTTGTACTTGAGTAAAAGTAGAAGTACTCAGGTCTTGTACTTGAGTAAAAGTAGAAGTACTCAGATCTTGTACTTGAGTAAAACTAGAAGTACTCAGATCTTGTACTTGAGTAAAAGTAGAAGTACTCAGGTCTTGTACTTGAGTAAAAGTAGAAGTACTCAGATCTTGTACTTGAGTAAAAGTAGAAGTACTCAGATCTTGTACTTGAGTAAAAGTAGAAGTACTCAGATCTTGTACTTGAGTAAAAGTAGAAGTACTCAGATCTTGTACTTGAGTAAAAGTAGAAGTACTCAGATCTTGTACTTGAGTAAAAGTAGAAGTACTCAGATCTTGTACTTGAGTAAAAGTAGAAGTACTCAGGTCTCGTACTTGAGTAAAAGTTGAAGTACTCAGATCTTGTACTTGAGTAAAAGTAGAAGTACTCAGATCTTGTACTTGAGTAAAAGTAGAAGTACTCAGATCTTGTACTTGAGTAAAAGTAGAAGTACTCAGGTCTTGTACTTGAGTAAAAGTAGAAGTACTCAGATCTTGTACTTGAGTAAAAGTAGAAGTACTCAGGTCTTGTACTTGAGTAAAAGTTGAAGTACTCAGATCTTGTACTTGAGTAAAAGTAGAAGTACTCAGATCTTGTCCCAGAGTAAAAGTAGAAGTACTCAGATATTTTACTTGAGTAAAACTAGAAGTACTCAGGTCTTGTACTTGAGTAAAAGTAGAAGTACTCAGGTCTTGTACTTGAGTAAAAGTAGAAGTACTCAGATCTTGTACTTGAGTAAAACTAGAAGTACTCAGATCTTGTACTTGAGTAAAAGTAGAAGTACTCAGGTCTTGTACTTGAGTAAAAGTAGAAGTACTCAGATCTTGTACTTGAGTAAAAGTAGAAATACTCAGATCTTGGACTTGAGTAAAAGTAGAAGTACTCAGATCTTGTCCTTGAGTAAAAGTAGAAGTACTCAGATCTTGTACTTGAGTAAAAGTAGAAGTACTCAGGTCTTGTACTTGAGTAAAAGTTGAAGTACTCAGATCTTGTACTTGAGTAAAAGTAGAAGTACTCAGATCTTGTCCTAGAGTAAAAGTAGAAGTACTCAGATCTTGTACTTGAGTAAAACTAGAAGTACTCAGGTCTTGTACTTGAGTAAAAGTAGAAGTACTCAGGTCTTGTACTTGAGTAAAAGTAGAAGTACTCAGATCTTGTACTTGAGTAAAAGTAGAAGTACTCAGATCTTGTACTTGAGTAAAAGTAGAAGTACTCCGATCTTGTACTTGAGTTAAAGTAGAAGTAATCAGATCTTGTACTTGAGTGAAAGTAGAAGTACTCAGATCTTGTACTTGAGTAAAAGTAGAAGTACTCAGATCTTGTACTTGAGTAAAAGTAGAAGTACTCAGATCTTGTACTTGAGTAAAAGTAGAAGTACTCAGATCTTGTACTTGAGTAAAAGTAGAAGTACTCCGATCTTGTACTTGAGTTAAAGTAGAAGTAATCAGATCTTGTACTTGAGTGAAAGTAGAAGTACTCAGATCTTGTACTTGTGTAAAAGTAGAAGTACTCAGATCTTGTACTTGAGTAAAAGTAGAAGTACTCAGATCTTGTACTTGAGTAAAAGTAGAAGTACTCAGATCTTGTACTTGAGTTAAAGTAGAAGTAATCAGATCTTGTACTTGAGTGAAAGTAGAAGTACTCAGATCTTGTACTTGAGTAAAAGTAGAAGTACTCAGATCTTGTACTTGAGTAAAAGTAGAAGTACTTAGATCTTGTACTTGAGTAAAAGTAGAAGTACTCAGATCTTGTACTTGAGTAAAAGTAGAAGTACTCCGATCTTGTACTTGAGTTAAAGTAGAAGTAATCAGATCTTGTACTTGAGTGAAAGTAGAAGTACTCAGATCTTGTACTTGAGTAAAAGTAGAAGTACTCAGATCTTGTACTTGAGTAAAAGTAGAAGTACTCAGATCTTGTCCCAGAGTAAAAGTAGAAGTACTCAGATATTTTACTTGAGTAAAACTAGAAGTACTCAGGTCTTGTACTTGAGTAAAAGTAGAAGTACTCAGGTCTTGTACTTGAGTAAAAGTAGAAGTACTCAGATCTTGTACTTGAGTAAAACTAGAAGTACTCAGATCTTGTACTTGAGTAAAAGTAGAAGTACTCAGGTCTTGTACTTGAGTAAAAGTAGAAGTACTCAGATCTTGTACTTGAGTAAAAGTAGAAGTACTCAGATCTTGTACTTGAGTAAAAGTAGAAGTACTCAGATCTTGTACTTGAGTAAAAGTAGAAGTACTCAGATCTTGTACTTGAGTAAAAGTAGAAGTACTCAAATCTTGTACTTGAGTAAAAGTAGAAGTACTCAGGTCTCGTACTTGAGTAAAAGTTGAAGTACTCAGATCTTGTACTTGAGTAAAAGTAGAAGTACTCAGATCTTGTACTTGAGTAAAAGTAGAAGTACTCAGATCTTGTACTTGAGTAAAAGTAGAAGTACTCAGGTCTTGTACTTGAGTAAAAGTAGAAGTACTCAGATCTTGTACTTGAGTAAAAGTAGAAGTACTCAGGTCTTGTACTTGAGTAAAAGTTGAAGTACTCAGATCTTGTACTTGAGTAAAAGTAGAAGTACTCAGATCTTGTCCCAGAGTAAAAGTAGAAGTACTCAGATATTTTACTTGAGTAAAACTAGAAGTACTCAGGTCTTGTACTTGAGTAAAAGTAGAAGTACTCAGGTCTTGTACTTGAGTAAAAGTAGAAGTACTCAGATCTTGTACTTGAGTAAAACTAGAAGTACTCAGATCTTGTCTTGAGTAAAAGTAGAAGTACTCAGATCTTGTACTTGAGTAAAAGTAGAAGTACTCAGGTCTTGTACTTGAGTAAAAGTAGAAGTACTCAGATCTTGTACTTGAGTAAAAGTAGAAGTACTCAGATCTTGTACTTGAGTAAAAGTAGAAGTACTCAGATCTTGTACTTGAGTAAAAGTAGAAGTACTCAGATCTTGTACTTGAGTAAAAGTAGAAGTACTCAGATCTTGTACTTGAGTAAAAGTAGAAGTACTCAGATCTTGTACTTGAGTAAAAGTAGAAGTACTCAGATCTTGTACTTGAGTAAAAGTAGAAGTACTCAGATCTTGTACTTGAGTAAAAGTAGAAGTACTCAGATCTTGTACTTGAGTAAAAGTAGAAGTACTCAGATCTTGTACTTGAGTAAAAGTAGAAGTACTCAGATCTTGTACTTGAGTAAAAGTAGAAGTACTCAGATCTTGTACTTGAGTAAAAGTAGAAGTACTCAGATCTTGTACTTGAGTAAAAGTTAGAAGTACTCAGATCTTGTACTTGAGTAAAAGTAGAAGTACTCAGATCTTGTACTTGAGTAAAAGTAGAAGTACTCAGATCTTGTACTTGAGTAAAAGTAGAAGTACTCAGGATCTTGTACTTGAGTAAAAGTAGAAGTACTCAGATCTTGTACTTGAGTAAAAGTAGAAGTACTCAGATCTTGTACTTGAGTAAAAGTAGAAGTACTCAGATCTTGTACTTGAGTAAAAGTAGAAGTACTCAGATCTTGTCCCAGAGTAAAAGTAGAAGTACTCAGATATTTTACTTGAGTAAAACTAGAAGTACTCAGGATCTTGTACTTGAGTAAAAGTAGAAGTACTCAGGTCTTGTACTTGAGTAAAAGTAGAAGTACTCAGATCTTGTACTTGAGTAAAAGTAGAAGTACTCAGATCTTGTACTTGAGTAAAAGTAGAAGTACTCAGATCTTGTACTTGAGTAAAAGTAGAAGTACTCAGATCTTGTACTTGAGTAAAAGTAGAAGTACTCAGATCTTGTACTTGAGTAAAAGTAGAAGTACTCAGATATTGTACTTGAGTAAAAGTAGAAGTACTCAGATCTTGTACTTGAGTAAAAGTAGAAGTACTCAGATCTTGTACTTGAGTAAAAGTAGAAGTACTCAGATCTTGTACTTGAGTAAAAGTAGAAGTACTCAGGTCTCGTACTTGAGTAAAAGTAGAAGTACTCAGATCTTGTACTTGAGTAAAAGTAGAAGTACTCAGATCTTGTACTTGAGTAAAAGTAGAAGTACTCAGATCTTGTACTTGAGTAAAAGTAGAAGTACTCAGGTCTTGTACTTGAGTAAAAGTAGAAGTACTCAGATCTTGTACTTGAGTAAAAGTAGAAGTACTCAGGTCTTGTACTTGAGTAAAAGTAGAAGTACTCAGATCTTGTACTTGAGTAAAAGTAGAAGTACTCAGATCTTGTCCCATGAGTAAAAGTAGAAGTACTCAGATATTGTACTTGAGTAAAACTAGAAGTACTCAGGATCTTGTACTTGAGTAAAAGTAGAAGTACTCAGGTCTTGTACTTGAGTAAAAGTAGAAGTACTCAGATCTTGTACTTGAGTAAAAGCTAGAAGTACTCAGATCTTGTACTTGAGTAAAAGTAGAAGTACTCAGATCTTGTACTTGAGTAAAAGTAGAAGTACTCAGATCTTGTACTTGAGTAAAAGTAGAAGTACTCAGATCTTGTACTTGAGTAAAAGTAGAAGTACTCAGATCTTGTACTTGAGTAAAAGTAGAAGTACTCAGATCTTGTACTTGAGTAAAAGTAGAAGTACTCAGATCTTGTACTTGAGTAAAAGTAGAAGTACTCAGATCTTGTACTTGAGTAAAAGTAGAAGTACTCAGATCTTGTACTTGAGTAAAAGTAGAAGTACTCAGATCTTGTACTTGAGTAAAAGTAGAAGTACTCAGGTCTTGTACTTGAGTAAAAGTAGAAGTACTCAGATCTTGTACTTGAGTAAAAGTAGAAGTACTCAGATCTTGTACTTGAGTAAAAGTAGAAGTACTCAGATCTTGTACTTGAGTAAAAGTAGAAGTACTCAGATCTTGTACTTGAGTAAAAGTAGAAGTACTCAGATCTTGTACTTGAGTGAAAGTAGAAGTACTCAGATCTTGTACTTGAGTAAAAGTAGAAGTACTCAGATCTTGTACTTGAGTAAAAGTAGAAGTACTCAGATCTTGTACTTGAGTAAAAGTAGAAGTACTCAGATCTTGTACTTGAGTAAAAGTAGAAGTACTCAGATCTTGTACTTGAGTAAAAGTAGAAGTACTCAGATCTTGTACTTGAGTGAAAGTAGAAGTACTCAGATCTTGTACTTGAGTAAAAGTAGAAGTACTCAGATCTTGTACTTGAGTAAAAGTAGAAGTACTCAGATCTTGTACTTGAGTAAAAGTAGAAGTACTCAGATCTTGTACTTGAGTAAAGTAGAAGTACTCAGATCTTGTACTTGAGTAAAAGTAGAAGTACTCAGATCTTGTACTTGAGTAAAAGTAGAAGTACTCAGATCTTGTACTTGAGTAAAAGTAGAAGTACTCAGATCTTGTACTTGAGTAAAAGTAGAAGTACTCAGATCTTGTACTTGAGTAAAAGTAGAAGTACTCAGATCTTGTACTTGAGTAAAAGTAGAAGTACTCAGATCTTGTACTTGAGTAAAGTAGAAGTACTCAGATCTTGTACTTGAGTAAAAGTAGAAGTACTCAGATCTTGTACTTGAGTAAAAGTAGAAGTACTCAGATCTTGTTCTTGAGTAAAAGTAGAAGTACTCAGATCTTGTACTTGAGTAAAAGTAGAAGTACTCAGATCTGTACTTGAGTAAAAGTTGAAGTACTCAGATCTTGTACTTGAGTAAAAGTAGAAGTACTCAGATCTTGTACTTGAGTAAAAGTAGAAGTACTCAGATCTTGTACTTGAGTAAAAGTAGAAGTACTCAGGTCTTGTACTTGAGTAAAAGTAGAAGTACTCAGATCTTGTACTTGAGTAAAAGTAGAAGTACTCAGGTCTTGTACTTGAGTAAAAGTTAGAAGTACTCAGATCTTGTACTTGAGTAAAAGTAGAAGTACTCAGATCTTGTCCATGAGTAAAAGTAGAAGTACTCAGATCTTTTACTTGAGTAAAACTAGAAGTACTCAGGATCTTGTACTTGAGTAAAAGTAGAAGTACTCAGGTCTTGTACTTGAGTAAAAGTAGAAGTACTCAGATCTTGTACTTGAGTAAAACTAGAAGTACTCAGATCTTGTACTTGAGTAAAAGTAGAAGTACTCAGGTCTTGTACTTGAGTAAAAGTAGAAGTACTCAGATCTTGTACTTGAGTAAAAGTAGAAGTACTCAGATCTTGGACTTGAGTAAAAGTAGAAGTACTCAGATCTTGTCCTTGAGTAAAAGTAGAAGTACTCAGATCTTGTACTTGAGTAAAAGTAGAAGTACTCAGGTCTTGTACTTGAGTAAAAGTTGAAGTACTCAGATCTTGTACTTGAGTAAAAGTAGAAGTACTCAGATCTTGTCCTAGAGTAAAAGTAGAAGTACTCAGATCTTGTACTTGAGTAAAACTAGAAGTACTCAGGTCTTGTACTTGAGTAAAAGTAGAAGTACTCAGGTCTTGTACTTGAGTAAAAGTAGAAGTACTCAGATCTTGTACTTGAGTAAAACTAGAAGTACTCAGATCTTGTACTTGAGTAAAAGTAGAAGTACTCAGGTCTTGTACTTGAGTAAAAGTAGAAGTACTCAGATCTTGTACTTGAGTAAAAGTAGAAGTACTCAGATCTTGTACTTGAGTAAAAGTAGAAGTACTCAGATCTTGTACTTGAGTAAAAGTAGAAGTACCAGAGTGTAGGAATACTCTGTTACAGTAAAAGTCCTGCATTCAAAATGTTCCTCAAGTGAAAGTAGAAAAGTATTCTCATCAAAATATAGTGAAAGACAGTGAAAGTAGTCGTTGTGCAGATTGGTCCATTTCAGAATAATATATATGATATGTTTTATAATGATTGATCATGAAAGTGTTCTCAAAGCTGGTGAAGGTGCAGCTAGTCTGAATGACTTTGTAGACTGCAGGGTAGCTGGTGAAGGTGCAGCTAGTCTGAATGACTTTGTAGACTGCAGGGTAGCTGGTGGATTTACTCCAGGTGGAACTAAAGTCTGATTTAACACTTGGTTAGATTTCACATCATTCATCCAGATCTGTGAAGTAACTAAAGGTATTAAATACATGTAGTGGAGGAAAAGTACACAGTAGCAGAACATGGAAATACTCGACACTGCGGACATAGTGGAGATATATAAGGAACTTTGTGGACGAATACTAAAAGGATAAACTGGGGACATACTGGACATATACCAAGGATATATTAGTGAAAATACTAGAGAAATACTCAAAAAATACTGGGGACACATTAGACATAAATTAGGGACATACTGGACAAATACTTGGGATAAAACTCAAGATATACTGGAAATATATTAAATAAAACTGGAGAAATCCTCTAGGGATATTCAGAACATACTGGACAGACACTGGGGTTAACTCTGGTGCATATTATATTTCAATATATCTATATATTTGTGTATTTATATAGCATTGTATTTACATGTAGTATGTGTGTGTGGTGTCCGACAGTGACCTCCTGAATTAAGTAGATTAGTTCCACATTTAGCAGCAGGATAAACAACAACAACAGCCAACTTCCTGTTTGTCCCGCAGACCTCAACACAGGACGAGAAGAGAAATAAAAGTGCTGAATGATTTAATAATAATTAATATTCCAAAAAAAGTAATAATACCAATAATAAAAATAAATAGTAATAATGTGAACACCACTCAGAACACCAACGGGCCCCCGGACCTCATGTTGGACCCCCGGGCGGTGTGTGTCTGTCTGGAGGGGGAGGAGCAGAAGAAGCCGGGGAATCAGCTGATGGAGGCTCAGAGGTTCTCCTCGTTACCACGGAGACCAGCTGTCAACATCGAGTTCAGGGACGTTTCGTACTGCGTCAGAGAGGGACCCTGGTGGAGGAGGAGAGGTACTGCACTATAATCACAATAATAATAATATTAATACATGTGATTTATACTATACTACCAGTACTATACAATACTACCAGTACTATACAATACTACCAGTACTATACAATACTACCCAGTACTATACAATACTACCAGTACTACACAATACTACCAGTACTATACAATACTACCAGTACTACACAATACTACCAGTACTATACAATACTACCAGTACTACACAATACTACCAGTACTACACAATACTACCAGTACTATACAATACTACCCAGTACTATACAATACTACCAGTACTATACAATACTACCCAGTACTATACAATACTACCAGTACTACACAATACTACCAGTACTATACAATACTACCAGTACTACACAATACTACCAGTACTACACAATACTACCAGTACTACACAATACTACAATACTAAACAATACTACCAGTACTATACAATACTACCAGTACTAAACAATACTACAATACTAAACAATACTACCAGTACTAAACAATACTACCAGTACTACACAATACTACCAGTACTACACAATACTACAATACTAAACAATACTACCAGTACTATACAATACTACCAGTACTACACAATACTACCAGTACTACACAATACTACCAGAGATGGCAAAATTAAACAAATCCTTTAATTGAGTAGAAGTACAGATAGTCGTGTTTAAAAATACTCTGGTGAAAGTAGAAGTACTGACTAAACTTCTTTACTCAAGTCAAAGTAAAGAGGCTTTGAAGTGTACTTCAGTAAAAAGTACCCATAACTAGCAGCTGTTTTAAAGAGTACCTGACCTCCCTTTATATTAATAGAACAATAATGTCATTGTTAGCTAATGAATGTTTCCATGCTGAACAACGGCAACATGACAACGTTTCCATTGGTCCCTCTTCTTTAGAGAAGACCAGGAAATGATGGATACACGGATCGTGTTCAAATCAATAGGCACGCAATGACTCTAAAGAATAATGATCACGCCACCAAACACACATTCAGACTAAAGGAACCAGCTGTTTGGAAAATGAGAGAAGTAGAAAGTACAGGTATTTGGGTTCAACATGTAAGAAGTAGAAAGTACAGGTATTTGAGTTCAACATGTAAGAAGTAGAAAGTACAGGTATTTGGGTTCAACATGTAAGAAGTAGAAAGTACAGGTATTTAGGTTCAACATGTAAGAAGTAGAAAGTACAGGTATTTGGGTTCAACATGTAAGAAGTAGAAAGTACAGGTATTTGGGTTCAACATGTAAGAAGTAGAAAGTACAGGTATTTGGGTTCAAGTAGAAAGTACAGGTATTTGTGTTCAACATGTAAGAAGTAGAGAGTACAGGTATTTGGGTTCAACATGTGAGAAGTAGAAAGTACAGGTATTTGTGTTCAACATGTGAGAAGTAGAAAGAACAGGTATTTGGGTTCAACATGTAAGAAGTAGAAAGTACAGGTATTTGGGTTCAACATGTAAGAAGTAGAAAGTACAGGTATTTGTGTTCAACATGTAAGAAGTAGAAAGTACAGGTATTTGGGTTCAACATGTAAGAAGTAGAAAGTACAGGTATTTGGGTTCAACATGTAAGAAGTAGAAAGTACAGGTATTTGGGTTCAACATGTAAGAAATAGAAAGTACAGGTATTTGTGTTCAACATGTGAGAAGTAGAAAGTACAGGTATTTGAGTTCAACATGTAAGAAGTAGAAAGTACAGGTATTTGAGTTCAACATGTAAGAAGTAGAAAGTACAGGTATTTGAGTTCAACATGTAAGAAGTAGAAAGTACAGGTATTTGAGTTCAACATGTGAGAAGTAGAAAGTACAGGTATTTGTGTTCAACATGTAAGAAGTAGAAAGTACAGGTATTTGTGTTCAACATGTGAGAAGTAGAAAGTACAGGTATTTGAGTTCAACATGTAAGAAATAGAAAGTACAGGTATTTGTGTTCAACATGTGAGAAGTAGAAAGTACAGGTATTTGGGTTCAACATGTAAGAAATAGAAAGTACAGGTATTTGTGTTCAACATGTAAGAAGTAGAAAGTACAGGTATTTGTGTTCAACATGTAAGAAGTAGAAAGTACAGGTATTTGTGTTCAACATGTAAGAAGTAGAAAGTACAGGTATTTGTGTTCAACATGTAAGAAGTAGAAAGTACAGGTATTTGTGTTCAACATGTAAGAAGTAGAAAGCACAGGTATTTGGGTTCAACATGTAAGAAGTAAAAGTACAGGGATTTGTGTTCAACATGAGAGAAGTAGAAAGTACAGGTATTGTGTTCAACATGTAGAAGTAGAAAGTACAGGTATTTGTGTTCAACATGTGAGAAGTAGAAAGTACAGGTATTTGAGTTCAACATGTGAGAAGTAGAAAGTACAGGTATTTGAGTTCAAACATGTAAGAAATAGAAAGTACAGGTATTTGTGTTCAACATGTGAGAAGTAGAAAGTACAGGTATTTGTGTTCAACATGTAAGAAGTAGAAAGTACAGGTATTTGTGTTCAACATGTAAGAAGTAGAAAGTACAGGTATTTGGGTTCAACATGTAAGAAGTAGAAAGTACAGGTATTTGGGTTCAACATGTAAGAAGTAGAAAGTACAGGTATTTGGGTTCAACATGTAAGAAGTAAAAGTACAGGTATTTGTGTTCAACATGAGAGAAGTAGAAAGTACAGGTATTTGTGTTCAACATGTAAGAAGTAGAAAGTACAGGTATTTGAGTTCAACATGTAAGAAATAGAAAGTACAGGTATTTGTGTTCAACATGTGAGAAGTAGAAAGTACAGGTATTTGGGTTCAACATGTAAGAAATAGAAAGTACAGGTATTTGTGTTCAACATGTAAGAAGTAGAAAGTACAGGTATTTGTGTTCAACATGTAAGAAGTAGAAAGTACAGGTATTTGTGTTCAACATGTAAGAAGTAGAAAGTACAGGTATTTGTGTTCAACATGTAAGAAGTAGAAAGTACAGGTATTTGTGTTCAACATGTAAGAAGTAGAAAGCACAGGTATTTGGGTTCAACATGTAAGAAGTAAAAGTACAGGGATTTGTGTTCAACATGAGAGAAGTAGAAAGTACAGGTATTTGTGTTCAACATGTAAGAAGTAGAAAGTACAGGTATTTGTGTTCAACATGTGAGAAGTAGAAAGTACAGGTATTTGAGTTCAACATGTGAGAAGTAGAAAGTACAGGTATTTGAGTTCAACATGTAAGAAATAGAAAGTACAGGTATTTGTGTTCAACATGTGAGAAGTAGAAAGTACAGGTATTTGTGTTCAACATGTAAGAAGTAGAAAGTACAGGTATTTGTGTTCAACATGTAAGAAGTAGAAAGTACAGGTATTTGGGTTCAACATGTAAGAAGTAGAAAGTACAGGTATTTGGGTTCAACATGTAAGAAGTAGAAAGTACAGGTATTTGGGTTCAACATGTAAGAAGTAGAAAGTACAGGTATTTGTTCAACATGTAAGAAGTAGAAAGTACAGGTATTTGTGTTCAACATGTAAGAAGTAGAAAGTACAGGTATTTGTGTTCAACATGTAAGAAGTAGAAAGTACAGGTTTGTGTTCAACATGTAAGAAGTAGAAAGTACAGGTATTTGGGTTCAACATGTAAGAAGTAGAAAGTACAGGTATTTGTGTTCAACATGTAAGAAGTAAAAGTACAGGTATTGTGTTCAACATGTAAGAAGTAGAAAGTACAGGTATTTGTATTCAACATGTAAGAAGTAGAAAGTACAGGTATTTGTGTTCAACATGTAAGAAGTAGAAAGTACAGGTATTTGTGTTCAACATGTAAGAAGTAGAAAGTACAGGTATTTGGGTTCAACATGTAAGAAGTAGAAAGTACAGGTATTTGTGTTCAACATGAGAGAAGTAGAAAGTACAGGTATTTGTGTTCAACATGTGAGAAGTAGAAAGTACAGGTTTTTGAGTTCAACATGTGAGAAGTAGAAAGTACAGGTATTTGAGTTCAACATGTAAGAATAGAAAGTACAGGTATTTGTGTTCAACATGTAAGAAGTAGAAAGTACAGGTTTTGTGTTCAACATGTAAGAAGTAGAAAGTACAGGTATTTGTGTTCAACATGTAAGAAGTAGAAAGTACAGGTATTTGGGTTCAACATGTAAGAAGTAGAAAGTACAGGTATTTGGGTTCAACATGTAAGAAGTAGAAAGTACAGGTATTTGGTTCAACATGTAAGAAGTAGAAAGTACAGGTATTTGTGTCAACATGAGAGAAGTAGAAAGTACAGGTATTTGGTTCAACATGTAAGAAGTAGAAAGTACAGGTATTTGTGTTCAACATGTAAGAAGTAGAAAGTACAGGTATTTGTGTTCAACATGTAAGAAGTAGAAAGTACAGGTATTTGAGTTCAACATGTAAGAAGTAGAAAGTACAGGTATTTGAGTTCAACATGTAAGAAGTAAAAGTACAGGTATTTGTGTTCAACATGAGAGAAGTAGAAAGTACAGGTATTTGTGTTCAACATGTAAGAAGTAGAAAGTACAGGTATTTGGTTCAACATGTAAGAAGTAGAAAGTACAGGTATTTGGGTTCAACATGTAAGAAGTAAAAGTACAGGTATTTGTGTCAACATGAGAGAAGTAGAAAGTACAGGTATTTGGGTTCAACATGTAAGAAGTAGAAAGTACAGGTATTTGTGTTCAACATGTAAGAAGTAGAAAGTACAGGTATTTGGTTCAACATGTAAGAAGTAGAAAGTACAGGTATTTGTGTTCAACATGTAAGAAGTAGAAAGTACAGGTATTTGTGTTCAACATGTAAGAAGTAGAAAGTACAGGTATTTGGTTCAACATGTAAGAAGTAGAAAGTACAGGTATTTGTGTTCAACATGTAAGAAGTAGAAAGTACAGGTATTTGGGTTCAACATGTAAGAAGTAAAAGTACAGGTATTTGTGTTCAACATGAGAGAAGTAGAAAGTACAGGTATTTGTGTTCAACATGTAAGAAGTAGAAAGTACAGGTATTTGTGTTCAACATGTGAGAAGTAGAAAGTACAGGTATTTGTGTTCAACATGTAAGAAGTAGAAAGTACAGGTATTTGTGTTCAACATGTAAGAAGTAGAAAGTACAGGTATTGTGTTCAACATGTAAGAAGTAGAAAGTACAGGTATTTGAGTTCAACATGTAAGAAGTAGAAAGTACAGGTATTTGTGTTCAACATGTAAGAAGTAGAAAGTACAGGTATTTGGGTTCAACATGTAAGAAGTAGAAAGTACAGGTATTTGTGTTCAACATGTAAGAAGTAGAAAGTACAGGTATTTGGTTCAACATGTAAGAAGTAAAAGTACAGGTATTGTGGTTCAACATGAGAGAAGTAGAAAGTACAGGTATTTGTGTTCAACATGTAAGAAGTAGAAAGTACAGGTATTTGTGTTCAACATGTAAGAAGTAGAAAGTACAGGTATTTGGTTCAACATGTAAGAAGTAGAAAGTACAGGTATTTGTGTTCAACATGTAAGAAGTAGAAAGTACAGGTATTTGTGTTCAACATGTAAGAAGTAGAAAGTACAGGTATTTGGTTCAACATGTAAGAAGTAGAAAGTACAGGTATTTGTGTTCAACATGTAAGAGTAGAAAGTACAGGTATTTGGGTTCAACATGTAAGAAGTAGAAAGTACAGGTATTTGTGTTCAACATGAAGAAGTAGAAAGTACAGGTATTTGTTCAACATGTAAGAAGTAGAAAGTACAGGTATTTGTGTTCAACATGTAAGAAGTAGAAAGTACAGGTATTTGGTTCAACATGTAAGAAGTAGAAAGTACAGGTATTTGGGTTCAACATGTAAGAAGTAGAAAGTACAGGTATTTGTGTTCAACATGTAAGAAGTAGAAAGTACAGGTATTTGGTTCAACATGTAAGAAGTAGAAAGTACAGGTATTTGTGGTTCAACATGAGAGAAGTAGAAAGTACAGGTATTTGGTTCAACATGTAAGAAGTAGAAAGTACAGGTATTTGGTTCAACATGTAAGAAGTAGAAAGTACAGGTATTTGTGTTCAACATGTGAGAAGTAGAAAGTACAGGTATTTGGTTCAACATGTAAGAAGTAGAAAGTACAGGTATTTGTGTTCAACATGTAAGAAGTAGAAAGTACAGGTATTTGGGTTCAACATGTAAGAAGTAGAAAGTACAGGTATTTGGGTTCAACATGTAAGAAGTAGAAAGTACAGGTATTTGTGTTCAACATGTAAGAAGTAGAAAGTACAGGTATTTGGGTTCAACATGTAAGAAGTAGAAAGTACAGGTATTTGGGTTCAACATGTAAGAAGTAGAAAGTACAGGTATTTGTGTTCAACATGAGAGAAGTAGAAAGTACAGGTATTTGTGTTCAACATGTAAGAAGTAGAAAGTACAGGTATTTGTGTTCAACATGTAAGAAGTAGAAAGTACAGGTATTTGTGTTCAACATGAGAAGTAGAAAGTACAGGTATTTGTGTTCAACATGTAAGAAGTAGAAAGTACAGGTATTTGTGTTCAACATGTAAGAAGTAGAAAGTACAGGTATTGTGTTCAACATGAGAAGTAGAAAGTACAGGTATTTGAGTTCAACATGTAAGAAGTAGAAAGTACAGGTATTTGTGTTCAACATGTAAGAAGTAGAAAGTACAGGTATTTGGTTCAACATGTAAGAAGTAGAAAGTACAGGTATTTGGGTTCAACATGTAAGAAGTAGAAAGTACAGGTATTGTGTTCAACATGTAAGAAGTAGAAAGTACAGGTATTTGTGTTCAACATGTAAGAAGTAGAAAGTACAGGTATTTGAGTTCAACATGTAAGAAGTAGAAAGTACAGGTATTTGGGTTCAACATGTAAGAAGTAGAAAGTACAGGTATTTGGGTTCAACATGTGAGAAGTAGAAAGTACAGGTATTTGAGTTCAACATGTAAGAAGTAGAAAGTACAGGTATTTGGGTTCAACATGTGAGAAGTAGAAAGTACAGGTATTTGGGTTCAAGATGTGAGAAGTAGAAAGTACAGGTATTTGAGTTCAACATGTAAGAAGTAGAAAGTACAGGTATTTGTGTTCAACATGTGAGAAGTAGAAAGTACAGGTATTTGTGTTCAACATGTGAGAAGTAGAAAGTACAGGTATTTGTGTTCAACATGTAAGAAGTAGAAAGTACAGGTATTTGGTTCAACATGTGAGAAGTAGAAAGTACAGGTATTTGTTCAACATGTAAGAAGTAGAAAGTACAGGTATTTGAGTTCAACATGAAGAAGTAGAAAGTACAGGTATTTGAGTTCAACATGTAAGAAGTAGAAAGTACAGGTATTTGGGTTCAACATGTGAGAAGTAGAAAGTACAGGTATTTGGGTTCAACATGTGAGAAGTAGAAAGTACAGGTATTTGAGTTCAACATGTAAGAAGTAGAAAGTACAGGTATTTGTGTTCAACATGTGAGAAGTAGAAAGTACAGGTATTTGGGTTCAACATGTAAGAAGTAGAAAGTACAGGTATTTGTGTTCAACATGTGAGAAGTAGAAAGTACAGGTATTTGTGTTCAACATGTAAGAAGTAGAAAGTACAGGTATTTGTGTTCAACATGGAGAAGTAGAAAGTACAGGTATTTGTGTTACATGTAAGAAGTAGAAAGTACAGGTATTTGTGTTCAACATGTGAGAAGTAGAAAGTACAGGTATTTGTGTTCAACATGTGAGAAGTAGAAAGTACAGGTATTTGTGTTCAACATGTGAGAAGTAGAAAGTACAGGTATTTGTGTTCAACATGTGAGAAGTAGAAAGTAAAAAGTCTTCAGAAAAGGTCGTGTGGAGTAAAGTACTGACACCAGAAACATGTACTTAAGTACAGTAACTAAGTATTTGTACTCTACTTCCCACCTCTGAGTACTACCAGTACACATGTCATCAAATGTAATCAGTAATCGGAGTATCACAATATAAAGTAACCTGATTACGTTCTTTTGGATTACCTCAATATCAAATGCAATGCAAATAAACACAAGAGGAAATAAATAACAAGATGTTTGTTTACTGAAGTGTTTATAAAAACCTTAAACAAGTAAAAAACAAACAAGATATTTAGGATCGAAAAGTTAGAAACAGTCATAGACTACAAATGCTTTTTAAACGTAATACATGAATTTCAATCCGACTGTATTGGTGTAAATCGGCACACGCTGAATGTATTTAAAATAAAGAAGCATTTAATTATAAACCATAGATGAAATTCCTTCAGTACGTAATATATAAATCTTTATTTCTAAATGTCTGGTCACACCGTATTCCTGCTGTGTGTGTGTGTGTGTGTGTGTGTGTGTGTGTGTGTGTGTGGGTGGTGTGTGTGTGTGTGTGTGTGTGTGTGTGTGTGGTGTGTGTGTGTGTGTGTGTGTGTGTGTGTGTGTGTGTGTGTGTGTGTGTGTGTGTGTGTGTGTGTGTTGGATTACCTGTAATCTGTTAATCTCTGCAGGTCTGATTAGAAACACCTGCAGAGATCCTGCCATCTCAACTACATGTTAACATTTTATAGGACAATATTTAGATACTTTAATATATAATATGATTACAATTGAGATTACAAACAACATCTCCCTCCTCAAAATATTGCCTTAAAAATAATATATTTGTAAAAAATCCATACACATACACAGAGGAACACATTTAATAATAATTTAGTTAAATAGAAAATGTAGAATTATGAAGAGAAATTAATGAAGGAAATAATACATACATTTAAAACTGATTTAATTCATTTTATTTTATGGTTTAATTCTCGCTGCAGGACTGACAGATTCTTTAAAACATTTTAGAAATGAAGTATATATTCCAGGCTGTATTCAGGGCGGCAGCTGAATATACTAATGAGTCTGAGTGAACGCGGGTTGTGAGGTTCAGGTGAACGCAGGTTGTGAGGTTCAGGTGAACGCAGGTTGTGAGGTTCAGGTGAAGGCAGGTTGTGAGGTTCAGGTGAACGCAGGTTGTGAGGTTCAGGTGAAGGCAGGTTGTGAGGTTCAGGTGAACGCAGGTTGTGAGGTTCAGGTGAAGGCAGGTTGTGAGGTTCAGGTGAAGGCAGGTTGTGAGGTTCAGGTGAACGCAGGTTGTGAGGTACAGGTGAACGCGGGTTGTGAGGTTCAGGTGAAGGCAGGTTGTGAGGTTCAGGTGAACGCAGGTTGTGAGGTTCAGGTGAAGGCAGGTTGTGAGGTTCAGGTGAACGCAGGTTGTGAGGT